>CM060247.1:787531-1010031 GCA_030684275.1 Acipenser oxyrinchus oxyrinchus | reverse complement strand
GCTGTTAATTACAAAACAATCTTTGTTTTTACCTTCATATCTTGTCGAAGCCTAATTCTAGTCCTCTTAATTTTACTTCAAACAGAGCTGACAAATTACGTGATTTGTTCATCACTGATCCTACTTTTAACACACATTTCATTTTTGCAGTCGCCTAATTTAACGTTGTGTTTTTGTTATTTTCCCCACTAGTTTAACAGAGATGTCCTGACAGATTTTTTGAAGCATTAAAATGAATACCTAGTGCGGAGTGTACACTGATAGCAAGTCCTTCAGGCGCCTGCTCGGAGTATTTCACCAAACATACCACAAAGCATTTTGGGATATTGGAGGATGCACAAAAAATGTAGTTTGGTATTACAGCATCCACACTTCTGATAAACCGCACTACCTGATGCGATCTAATTAGAACCGGACTCGAGACTACTTCCTGAGGTGGTCTCGAGTCCGGTTCTCGAGTGCGGTATTAAATGTTGCGTAGTGTGGACGCAAACCGTATTTAGCACTTTTAAGCCGGTTTAAATGCAACTAATACGGTTTAAAGGCATAGTGTGGACAAGGCCTTAGCCCCATCCATTGGATCCACACAACACAATTGGGGGCGTGTCTTAGCCCCATCCATTGGATCCACACAACACAATGGGGGGGTGTCTTAGCCCCATCCAAACCTCAATCCACTGCCTCCCTCGCAGCTACTGAGTTCTTGTTTCGCTGTATTTCTTTTTTATTTCCTTTGTTTACTACATTTCCCTCTCATCCTTTCATAACCTTTCTACCCGAATACTGCTGTTTTTATTTAGTATGAGATAACAAGTGGAATATCTCTACCATTCAGGTTCACTTCAGTTTTCAACATCCTTGAGTTCTCTCCCTCGCTGGTATAAGAGCCTTGACTATGTCTTGGATTTGATTCAATTTGAAGACTGTTATGAAAATGTACTATCTTTTTCATTTTTACAAGGTATAACCCTTCTTTGATTATGTATTTTAACTAACATTTACATTCTGTATAGCTCATTTCAGTAATATGACCAAAATGTATAGGGTACAAGGCTTTGAACATCATCAACGCTGTCTTAGATTCTCTCTCTCTCTCTCTCTCTCTCTCTCTCTCTCTCTCTCTCTCTCTCTCTCTCTCTCTCTCTCTCTCTCTCTCTCTCTCTCTCACCCTTTCTCACTCACTCCATCCTGCAGTTCCAGTGAACCGGTTTCTCTCTCCCAGGACAGAGCTTAGCTGGCTGCCAGATGCCCCTGACTGAAATTCTTAATGGTCCCCCTGAGACTCAGGATTACACCAGTAATGTAGCCTGTCACTTCTTCATTTACAGATTAGCTGTCCTGTCTCGTTTATATTTAATCATGAAATTACAGTTTTTCCCAATTGTTTACACACTTTTGCTGAATCTTTGGCTCATTTTCCCAAAACTCTAAACACAAAACACAAAACCACAAACACAAAATGCAAAACTCTACAAATCTCTAGCAAAAGCAAACACTGCATTCAAAACTGTTTTATCTCTTTCCAAAATATTTTTTTTGCATCAAAATGACACACACACGCGTCATATGAATAGATCTGTCTACCAACCAACAACACACTGATGTGCTCAACACAAAACACTACTATGAATATCCCATCAGTAGGTTTATGCCTTTTGCATTTTCAGTGTTACACTGTAGCCGGTTGTAAAAAATTGTCACAGTAATGTATACCTACTCAAATATATATAAATAAACACACACAAATGCAATACAGTAACAAAAACATTGTCATTTATTTCCAAAATGCAGTATTTTTGAACACTTGTGTCTTGTATGTAACACTTTCCATACCCAGCAGGAGAAAACCAGGAAAAACATTCAGTAAGATAAAGGGTTTTCTGTACAAAAATAAAACATGAAAGTGGCTCATTCTTTCAAAACTCTAAACACAAAAAGACAAAACACATGCAAAATGTGAGACAAAAGAAATTAGGCTGCATCCTGCCTCCTATTTTGGTCTGGCCACAGCACCTCATCTACATCACAAGCGATGTTCTCCCTGGCTAAACAGCGGGAAAGAATCTTCTGGAGTGACGGATCCAGCCGCCAAAAGCCCCACATCAACTTCACCACATGCATCCTCCATTGCCTGGAGAAGAGGCATGCATGGGAGGGATGGCGGTCATACACCTTCCATCGCCATGCCGAAAAAACTCTTCAATTGGGTTTAGGAATGGGGAATATGGTGGGAGGTATAGAACAATAAATTGTGGGTGGTCGATGAACCAGTTGCGGACCAGAGCAGCCCAGTGGAAACTCACGTTGTCCCAGATGACAACATACGTGGGCTGATCTGGTCCACCCCTCTGCTCGGCTGGAATGAGGATGCCATGTAGTGTGTCCAGGAATGTGATGAGAAGGGCGGTGTTGTAGGGACCAAGGTTGGCATGGTGATGGAGGACGCCTTGCTGGCTAATGGCTGCGCACATGGTGATATTCCTCCAGCTGTCCAGGGACATTCACAATGGCACGGTGGCCAATAATGTTCCGTCCCCGTCCCCTTCTTTTGGCTAGGTTGAAGCCAGCCTCATCAATGTAAATATAAATGTGCTGAATTGCAGCGGCATCCAGCTCCAAGACTCTCTCAAACAGACAACAAGACAATATGTGAAATAGACCTAGAGCAGTCAATATGGTGAGGCACAATACACTGGATTACAGTACTGTAATGTGTCTATACAGTGCTGATATGATAGTAAATTCACAGTCTAGTACTTACTTGCACATATTCATAGCGCTGTTCTTTAACCCTCTCTGAGTTTCGCTCAAATGGCACCCTGTAGACCTGTTTCATCTGGATTCGGTTGCACTGTAATACACAGTCCAATGTAGACAAGCCCACCTGGTGAATGTTATTGAATATTGTGTTGTCTGCAATTATGTGGTTCTGGATTTCTCGTAGTCTAATGGTATTGTTTGCCACCACCATGTTCACAATAGCGGTCTCCTGTTCTGGTGTGAACAGCCGGTGTCTTCCACCATGGCCTGGCCGTCTCTCAGTTCTGCAGAAGATCCACAAATATGATATGATTGGTTACAGTAAGCTAAAATAATCTATTTTCTTTCAATATGAAATGACATTGCTGTAACATTGGCCAACAATCACTGAGTAACATAGGCCTACTGATATGTCGGACTGCAGTATACTGCAGTATACATACATAAAGAGCATAGTGTAGATGGTAGGTAACTTACCGGTTCTCATTTCTGAATGTACGGATGATAGATGCAACCGTGTAGCGGCTCAGGTTGGGCTGAACTCTCTGCCCAGCCTCCCTCATACTCAATCCATGGTTGAGCACATGGTCAACCAATGTGGCCCTGATCTCATCTGAGACAACTGTCCTTCCTCATCCTCGTCCTCCTCTTCCTCCTCTTACTCTCACTCCTTGACCGCTAGCTCTTGCTTCACCATTGACTTCCATTTTCCTCCAAAACAGGAGAGCTCATCTGTGGCCTTTTCTAGTGCTAAAGCTCTGATTTCTAAGTGAACAATTCAGCAACTAGTGTTTACACCTGTGAGGAGTGGGTGTTGCCAATTGGTGTATAGAGCTTGGCATTGTGATTGGCGTTGCTTTCCAAAGGGACTACAGAGATTTTAATTTTGAATGTTGTGCCTAATGTAGAGAACTGTGTGTAGTGTTTTGCAAAAAGTGTGATATAGAATTGGAAACTAAGTGTAAAGCAGGAATTGTGCTTGCAATTTTGCAGACTTGGTTTAGGGATTTGGTACATGAGCTTCAGGTTTCGGTGATTGCGTTTCAAGTTCCAATTTTAGTGTGTAAACAATTGGGAAAAACTGTAATAGCTAATTAAGGCACGTTTAGCTATACTACCCTCTTTTAAACAATTAGGATATTTGTCAATGAGCTTTTGGCATGATTCATTAGTGATTTTTTTTCTGATCCACAAAAGTAAAACTTTGCTACAAAAGATTTTTCCTATAATTATTCCTATGATTCAGATGATAGCATGGCCTAACCGTGAACAAACCGAATTCATGGATTACACTGAAGCCTTGAGGGAGCGCTGCATTTCACTTTCCTGAGACCAAGCTAAGCTGTGCTCAAGGGTATGGACTGGCATTTGCCTCGCTGCTGCCACTTTAACAGAATCAGCCATTGTATCTGCAGCTTACAGTTTTTCCCAATTGTTTACACACTAAAATTGGAACTTGAAACGCAATCACCGAAACCTGAAACTCATGTACCAAATCCCTAAACCAAGTCTGCAAAATTGCAAGCACAATTCCTGCTTTACACTTAGTTTCCAATTCTATATCACACTTTTTGCAAAACACTACACACAGTTCTCTACATTAGGCACAACATTCAAAATTAAAATCTCTGTAGTCCCTTTGGAAAGCAACGCCAATCACAATGCCAAGCTCTATACACCAATTGGCAACACCCACTCCTCACAGGTGTAAACACTAGTTGCTGAATTGTTCACTTAGAAATCAGAGCTTTAGCACTAGAAAAGGCCACAGATGAGCTCTCCTGTTTTGGAGGAAAATGGAAGTCAATGGTGAAGCAAGAGCTAGCGGTCAAGGAGTGAGAGTAAGAGGAGGAAGAGGAGGACGAGGATGAGGAAGGACAGTTGTCTCAGATGAGATCAGGGCCACATTGGTTGACCATGTGCTCAACCATGGATTGAGTATGAGGGAGGCTGGGCAGAGAGTTCAGCCCAACCTGAGCCGCTACACGGTTGCATCTATCATCCGTACATTCAGAAATGAGAACCGTAAGTTACCTACCATCTACACTATGCTCTTTATGTATGTATACTGCAGTATACTGCAGTCCGACATATCAGTAGGCCTATGTTACTCAGTGATTGTTGGCCAATGTTACAGCAATGTCATTTCATATTGAAAGAAAATAGATTATTTTAGCTTACTGTAACCAATCATATCATATTTGTGGATCTTCTGCAGAACTGAGAGACGGCCAGGCCATGGTGGAAGACACCGGCTGTTCACACCAGAACAGGAGACCGCTATTGTGAACATGGTGGTGGCAAACAATACCATTAGACTACGAGAAATCCAGAACCACATAATTGCAGACAACACAATATTCAATAACATTCACCAGGTGGGCTTGTCTACATTGGACTGTGTATTACAGTGCAACCGAATCCAGATGAAACAGGTCTACAGGGTGCCATTTGAGCGAAACTCAGAGAGGGTTAAAGAACAGCGCTATGAATATGTGCAAGTAAGTACTAGACTGTGAATTTACTATCATATCAGCACTGTATAGACACATTACAGTACTGTAATCCAGTGTATTGTGCCTCACCATATTGACTGCTCTAGGTCTATTTCACATATTGTCTTGTTGTCTGTTTGAGAGAGTCTTGGAGCTGGATGCCGCTGCAATTCAGCACGTTTATATTTACATTGATGAGGCTGGCTTCAACCTAGCCAAAAGAAGGGGACGGGGACGGAACATTATTGGCCACCGTGCCATTGTGAATGTCCCTGGACAGCGCGGAGGGAATATCACCATGTGCGCAGCCATTAGCCAACACCATGCCAACCTTGGTCCCTACAACACCGCCCTTCTCATCACATTCCTGGACACACTACATGGCATCCTCATTCCAGCCGAGCAGAGGGGTGGACCAGATCAGCCCACGTATGTTGTCATCTGGGACAACGTGAGTTTCCACTGGGCTGCTCTGGTCCGCAACTGGTTCATCGACCACCCACAATTTATTGTTCTATACCTCCCACCATATTCCCCATTCCTAAACCCAATTGAAGAGTTTTTTTCGGCATGGCGATGGAAGGTGTATGACCGCCATCCCCTCCCATGCATGCCTCTTCTCCAGGCAATGGAGGATGCATGTGGTGAAGTTGATGTGGGGGCTTTTGGCGGCTGGATCCGTCACTCCAGAAGATTCTTTCCCCGCTGTTTAGCCAGGGAGAACATCGCTTGTGATGTAGATGAGGTGCTGTGGCCAGACCAAAATAGGAGGCAGGATGCAGCCTAATTTCTTTTGTCTTACATTTTGCATGTGTTTTTGTCTTTTTGTGTTTAGAGTTTTGAAAGAATGAGCCACTTTCATGTTTTATTTTTGTACAGAAAACCCTTTATCTTACTGAATGTTTTTCCTGGTTTTCTCCTGTTGGGTATGGAAAGTGTTACATACAAGACACAAGTGTTCAAAAATACTGCATTTTGGAAATAAATGACAATGTTTTTGTTACTGTATTGCATTTGTGTGTGTTTATTTATATATATTTGAGTAGGTATACATTACTGTGACAATTTTTTACAACCGGCTACAGTGTAACACTGAAAATGCAAAAGGCATAAACCTACTGATGGGATATTCATAGTAGTGTTTTGTGTTGAGCACATCAGTGTGTTGTTGGTTGGTAGACAGATCTATTCATATGACGCGTGTGTGTGTCATTTTGATGCAAAAAAAATATTTTGGAAAGAGATAAAACAGTTTTGAATGCAGTGTTTGCTTTTGCTAGAGATTTGTAGAGTTTTGCATTTTGTGTTTGTGGTTTTGTGTTTTGTGTTTAGAGTTTTGGGAAAATGAGCCAAAGATTCAGCAAACGTGTGTAAACAACTGGGAAAAACTGTAATTACATTTTCCTTGTCAAGGTATGAATACTTTTGAATTAACATTTTTTCCTCATCCACAAAAGCACAACTTTTGCTACAAAAGATTTTTCCCATAATTATTTGTTTTCGAGAAATTTCTAGAAATTATACATTTTTATTGGGGTATGTAAACTTTTAACTCCAACTGTATTTATAGGAGGGTGTGTGGTCCAGTGGTTAAAGAAAAGGGCTTGTAACCAAGAGGTCCCTGGTTCAAATCCCACCTCTGCCACTGACTCATTGTGTGACCCTGAGCAAGTCACTTGACCTCCTTGTGCTCTGTCTTTCAGGTGAGACGTAATTGTAAGTGACTCTGCAGCTGATGCATAGTTCACACACCCTAGTCTCTGTAAGTCGCCTTGGATAAAGGTGTCTGCTAAATAAACCAATAATAATAATATATATATATTCAAGTAGGCATTATTTGGTGTAAGTTAATACTATGTGTGAAGGGTTTCTCTCATGATCATGGCAAAATACTGTGTGAAATTAGTCTTCAGTATAACATCATAATAATAATTTAGTAAAAATCTCAAACTAAAAGGAGGATTGCACTTATTAAGTACTCTTTTTTATGCCATTGTTCTATGTACAGAGTGACATTTGGTTGATTTCTCACACGTGATTTTTTAAATAATTGTAAAAACTTCTTTTTACTCTATTTCCTATTAGTTTATTTAGCAGATGCCTTTATCCAGGCGACTTACGGTGTGTGAACTATGCATCAGCTGCAGAGTCACTTACAACAACATCTCACCTGAAAGGCGGAGCACAAGGAGGTTAAGTGACTTGCTCAGGGTCACACCGTGAGTCAGTGAGTGAGGATTTGAACCAGGGACCTCCTGGTCACAAGCTCTTTTCTTTACCCACTGGACCACATAGCCTCCTGTGCTAGGCTTTGCTTTCAGTAACAAGGTGGAAGTTGTGTGTCTGAGTGTTAGTTCTAAACTTACCCTGCCTGCCACCAACTGCACTGCCTGATCTCATATACTGCAAATACCACCCAGTAAAGAACCTGGAGATGGGTGTTGAATCACTGTTGTAAACAGGTTCGGAGGCATGTACACAGTTGCACAGTTCACTTAGTATCACCAGCACGAGAGATTGGAAGACCAGCAGGTTAAATAATAAAAAGACATTCCAAATAAAGGTAGGCTGGCTCAACAGCTATATAGGAACCCTGACAGGAACCTGGATTAATACCCCTTATAAAAAGTCTACCATAGCTGTATAGCAAAAGTGTAATAAAGCATAGTGAAACCATTGTAAAGCATAGGCAATCATTGTAAAAGCCAGAGAGGTATGGTAAACCATATTTTAAAAATAAAACATGGTAAACTATGGTAAATGCATGGTAGAACCATGGGGAAAACATGCAAAACTGCAAAATTGGAGTGCAAATTTAATTCATCTAGTTTATGTACTGTTATGTACTGTACTGTAAGCTGTTAGTTTAACACTACAGTTTTGGATGGATGAGTAAAATATGGGCTAATGATGCAAGACAGTACACAGGGCAGACTAGTGGAGTATAGTAGGGGCTTGGTTGACTGGGGCCACCATATCCAAACTATTGATTGTTCCCATGGGATGGTCTGAGGACAGTGATGAATCATCGAAGGGGCGCACTTCATGTGGATTAACACTTCTGAAGGACACAGAGGTGGTAATCACTGAGGAATGAATGGTCACTTGTCTCCCTGACACAGTTTAAACAGCTTGCAGACGTGTCACCATGAATCAGTGTGGTCCTGGCAGTCCCCGATGGGCACTGGCACCCTATTGATAGCATTACGTTACAGCTGTATTCAAAGAACAATATCAGAAAATGGCATGTAAATAACGCGCAAACTGGCTAATGCCTACTTCAGTGTTTCCTTTATTCAGATGATACTTTTTTTTTTTTGGAACCAACATTTTGAAATATAAATGTCCGCACTGTCTTGTTAAAACACACTTTCAGCCAATGAAGAGACATGTACATGTTTTGTTTATGCATTCTAAGCTCATATGTCCAGTCCAATATAATGCATCATCATTAACATTCAAGGCTGGTCAAGCCGCAGCTGGTTCCACTTCTAACAATGTTCCAGAGCCATGTGGTCCTACCCTCTATTAACTCTGTTTAGGGTTTTATGAGCTAAAGAAGAGTGAACAGATTTCTGATTGATGGCATTGGTAGTTGGTAGAAAGACATAGCTGAAGACATGCCTAAACCAGAGGTGTCCAATCACGATTGAGGGCCATTCCACTCCAGGTTTAACAGGTAATGAGATAATGAACTACTTCAGGATCTGGACGGAGGTTTCATTGGTTCAATTAAACAATTTAGAATAATATAAGTTAATATGTGTTTGACCCTGTCTCCTGTGGTATGTGTGTCTTCTTGTGAGCATTTTGATGGCAAGAGAACTGTAAAGCTAGATAGCACTCATATACCATACACAGAGGCAGGGTCACTGTGCATATTGAATGATTATAAATCACGTTTTAATGAAAATAAATACATAGTCAATGCCGTGATCCTTCAGAATTGCTGCTAGTCTACCGCTGAAAGGATTCTTTCTCTGTCTCAAGAAGGCCATTTGCAGCACAAGCATTTTGTTTTTCCTGTCTGCCCTACTTCTTCCTTTCCAGCAAGTCCAAGCTGATGAAATGCTTGTTCAGCCAGCACTAAGCATAGCATTACAACTTTGAGTAGAGTGCTCTGTGTTTTTTTATTTTATTTTTTTAACTATGTCTATTTTGTCCAATGTATGAATCTGTCTCCTCCCCTTTTAGCTGCCACCTGATTCCTCAGCGTGTGTCTGTGTCATATTCAGCAACCAGGACTGTGATGGCAAGGAGGGTAGAACTTTCAGTGAGAAAGGGCCATTAAATGTAGGAATGTCGTAGCAGAAAGATCAAAGAGTTAGACATGCATGTCTGCCGGTGAGTGCGTGGCCCCTGATGTTATATTAAATGTGTGAGATTTCCTGGCCGGCCCACTGGATAAACAGAACACAGGATTATCACATTACTGTTGCAAGCCTCTCCCTGGCCCTTTGGTAATCTGCAGTGGAGATCAGAAAGCAGGGAATTTCCACTTCTTAACTTTAGAACGCTGTCTGCGGGCTCTGGCTCGACAGCACTGCTTTACTTGAGATTTCATCAGCCCTGAGGACCTTTTATAGAAACTCACCAGGGCCTCTATTTTTGACCTGGGCTCTGAGCAATCAGGCTGAAATGAAATGGCATTTTTCATTATCAGATTGTTCTTACTATATTTTCACAGATGGTCTCACTTCTTCAACCCTTTGATTGCCTGTTGGCAGATTTAGGGGTAAATCAGTTTGGGATTTTCAAGGTCTGCTGCTGAAAACGGAAAGAATGACAGACTTTCTGACTGCAAAATGAGATTTGCTGCTTTTCATGTTCAGCGAATCAGATTCCTGCACTGACCTTTAATTTCAGGCTTGTTAAAGCTATATTTAACTGAAGTCACAGAATTACTTTCTTTAGATCCAGCTACATTTGCCTGCAGCTTCACTGTGCCCTGAAGAACCCTGACAGGGCCAGCATCCACACCATAGATGGCCTGCTGATAAAGGTCCTAATGAAAACTATTTTTACTTATCATTTTAGTCTGAATCTGTCATGCGTTTGATTGCTTTCTCTCACTCTCCTCTCTCTCTATCTCTATTTCTGTCTATGCTGGGATATAAGAGCCTTTTCAAGAGTTGTTATCAGTTCAATTTCTAAATATACGGAAGGTAGCACACACAGACCTTTACTGAAGCTTTGTCTGTTCACTGTTGTGTGTATAGTTTGGTACCATGGTAAAAACATTCAATGTCGGTGTAGCATGTCTGTATCTTTAAGAAGGAAAACCTGAAAGTAGTTTGTTCGGTACTTCACAGCCACAGAGGTTTGAATGCATTCCACAATCATCTATTAATACACAGAGACGTAGGGACCATAAATATTTCTTGTGGTCATCCAACTTACAGCAGGGGTAGAAATTTAAGCCAAGGTCACACAGCACATTCCCCATTGGGGGTTGTTACATCTCCCAAGACTCAAGTCAATACAACTAAACAAAGAGCTACAGTGCACTGACACACTGCAAACTAACAAAGAGCCACAGTGCACTGACCCACTGCAAACTAACAAAGAGCAACAGTGCACTGACCCACTGCAAACTAACAAAGAGCTACAGTGCACTGACCCACTGCAAACTAACAAAGAGCTACAGTGCACTCACTGACCCACTGCAAACTAACAAAGAGCTACAGTGCACTGACACACTGCAAACTAACAAAGAGCCACAGTGCACTGACCCACTGCAAACTAACAAAGAGCCACAGTGCACTGACCCACTGCAAACTAACAAAGAGCCACAGTGCACTGACCCACTGCAAACTAACAAAGAGCCACAGTGCACTGACCCACTGCAAACTAACAAAGAGCTACAGTGCACTGACCCACTGCAAACTAACAAAGAGCTACAGTGCACTGACCCACTGCAAACTAACAAAGAGCCACAGTGCACTGACCCACTGCAAACTAACAAAGAGCCACAGTGCACTGACCCACTGCAAACTAACAAAGAGCCACAGTGCACTGACCCACTGCAAACTAACAAAGAGCCACAGTGCACTCACTGACCCACTGCAAACTAACAAAGAGCTACAATGCACTGACCCACTGCAAACTAACAAAGAGCCACAGTGCACTGACCCACTGCAAACTAACAAAGAGCTACAATGCACTGACCCACTGCAAACTAACAAAGAGCCACAGTGCACTGACCCACTGCAAACTAACAAAGAGCTACAGTGCACTGACCCACTGCAAACTAACAAAGAGCTACAATGCACTGACCCACTGCAAACTAACAAAGAGCCACAGTGCACTGACCCACTGCAAACTAACAAAGAGCTACAATGCACTGACCCACTGCAAACTAACAAAGAGCCACAGTGCACTGACCCACTGCAAACTAACAGAAAGCTACAGTGCACTGACCCACTGCAAACTAACAAAGAGCCACAGTGCACTGACCCACTGCAAACTAACAAAGAGCTACAGTGCACTGACCCACTGCAAACTAACAAAGAGCCACAGTGCACTGACCCACTGCAAACTAACAAAAAGCTACAGTGCACTGACCCACTGCAAACTAACAAAGAGCCACAGTGCACTGACCCACTGCAAACTAAACAAAGAGCTACAGTGCACTGACCCACTGCAAACTAACAAAGAGCTACAGTGCACTCACTGACCAACTGCAAACTAACAAAGAGCTACAGTGCACTGACCCACTGCAAACTAGCAAAGAGCTACAGTGCACTGACCCACTGCAAACTAACAAAGAGCTACAGTGCACTGACCCACTGCAAACTAACAAAGAGCTACAGTGCACTGACCCACTGCAAACTAACAAAGAGCTACAGTGCACTGACCCACTGCAAACTAAACAAAGAGCTACAGTGCACTGACCCACTGCAAACTAACAAAGAGCTACAGAGCATTCACTGACCCACTGCAAACTAACAAAGAGCTACAGTGCACTGACCCACTGCAAACTAACAAAGAGCTACAGAGCATTCACTGACCCACTGCAAACTAACAAAGAGCTACAGTGCACTGACCCACTGCAAACTAACAAAGAGCCACAGTGCACTGACCCACTGCAAACTAAACAAAGAGCTACAGTGCACTGACCCACTGCAAACTAACAAAGAGCTACAGTGCACTCACTGACCAACTGCAAACTAACAAAGAGCTACAGTGCACTGACCCACTGCAAACTAGCAAAGAGCTACAGTGCACTGACCCACTGCAAACTAAACAAAGAGCTACAGTGCACTGACCCACTGCAAACTAACAAAGAGCCACAGTGCACTGACCCACTGCAAACTAACAAAGAGCTACAGTGCACTCACTGACCACTGCAAACTAACAAAGAGCTACAGTGCACTGACCCACTGCAAACTAAACAAACAGCTACAGTGTACTCACTGACCCACTGCAAACTAACAAAGAGCTACAGTGCACTCACTGACCCACTGCAAACTAACAAAGAGCTACAGTGCACTGACCCACTGCAAACTAAACAAAGAGCTACAGTGCACTGACCCACTGCAAACTAACAAAGAGCCACAGTGCACTGACCCACTGCAAACTAACAAAGAGCTACAGTGCACTCAATGACCCTCTGCAAACTAAACAAAGAGCTACAGTGCACTCACTGACCCACTGCAAACTAAACAAAGAGCTACAGTGCACTCACTGACCCACTGCAAACTAACAAAGAGCTACAGTGCACTCAATGACCCTCTGCAAACTAAACAAAGAGCTACAGTGCACTGACCCACTGCAAACTAACAAAGAGCTACAGTGCACTGACCCACTGCAAACTAAACAAAGAGCTACAGTGTACTCACTGACCCACTGCAAACTAACAAAGAGCTACAGTGCACTCACTGACCCACTGCAAACTAACAAAGAGCTACAGTGCACTCACTGACCCTCTGCAAACTAACAAAGAGCCACAGTGCACTGACCCACTGCAAACTAAACAAAGAGCTACAGTGCACTCACTGACCCACTGCAAACTAACAAAGAGCTACAGTGCACTCAATGACCCTCTGCAAACTAAACAAAGAGCTACAGTGCACTCACTGACCCACTGCAAACTAAACAAAGAGCTACAGTGCACTCACTGACCCACTGCAAACTAACAAAGAGCTACAGTGCACTCAATGACCCTCTGCAAACTAAACAAAGAGCTACAGTGCACTGACCCACTGCAAACTAACAAAGAGCTACAGTGCACTGACCCACTGCAAACTAAACAAAGAGCTACAGTGCACTCACTGACCCACTGCAAACTAACAAAGAGCTACAGTGCACTCAATGACCCTCTGCAAACTAAACAAAGAGCTACAGTGCACTCACTGACCCACTGCAAACTAAACAAAGAGCCACAGTGCACTGACCCACTGCAAACTAAACAAAGAGCTACAGTGCACTGACCCACTGCAAACTAACAAAGAGCTACAGTGCACTCACTGACCCACTGCAAACTAACAAAGAGCTACAGTGCACTCAATGACCCTCTGCAAACTAAACAAAGAGCTACAGTGCACTGACCACTGCAAACTAACAAAGAGCTACAGTGCACTGACCCACTGCAAACTAAACAAAGAGCTACAGTGCACTCACTGACCCACTGCAAACTAACAAAGAGCTACAGTGCACTCACTGACCCACTGCAAACTAACAAAGAGCTACAGTGCACTCACTGACCCTCTGCAAACTAACAAAGAGCCACAGTGCACTGACCCACTGCAAACTAAACAAAGAGCTACAGTGCACTGACCCACTGCAAACTAACAAAGAGCTACAGTGCACTCACTGACCCACTGCAAACTAACAAAGAGCTACAGTGCACTGACCCACTGCAAACTAAACAAAGAGCTACAGTGCACTGACCCACTGCAAACTAAACAAAGAGCTACAGTGCACTGACCCACTGCAAACTAACAAAGAGCTACAGTGCACTCACTGACCCACTGCAAACTAACAAAGAGCTACAGTGCACTGACCCACTGCAAACTAAACAAAGAGCTACAGTGCACTGACCCACTGCAAACTAACAAAGAGCTACAGAGCATTCACTGACCCACTGCAAACTAACAAAGAGCTACAGTGCACTCAATGACCCTCTGCAAACTAACAAAGAGCTACAGTGCACTCACTGACCTACAGCAAACTAACAAAGAGCTACAGTGCACTGACCCACTGCAAACTAACAAAGAGCTACTGCAAGGGGATATAAGGGTCCCTGTGTGTGTCAATGTGTGTAGGCTAAAGCAAGAGCTCAAACACCACCTGTTATACTGTCTGAGTGGAACTGTCTATACATAACTTCATTCTTATTGAAATCTCTCCAAGTGCTGTAAAACCTGTTTTTTTTGTGAAGATACAGAAAGACAAGCGCCCAAGCCAATGAGAAAGCATTACTGCGCTGTGAAACAGAAAGAGGCGGTCATCACGGTCATTTAAAATAGCCTTGCATCTTTTTTATTTTATTTAATGCACGCTTTTCTTTAACTGTCCATCAGTAAAGGTTGAGATGTTCAGAGGAGGTCTCTGCTGCACAAGATATGTTCAGTTGAGAGGAGCAGAAAGCAAGCATGTAATATTAGAATGGAAACCGTGTGACGTTCATTAATGCTGTCAGATGGAAGGTGACTTGTAAGATGATACAGCTGGGCAACCACATATTGTAAGGATCTGAAAATCTGCAACAACCATAAAGACCATTCAACCTGGGGACCTTCTAGTCCAGTAAAACCATAGCAAAGGATAAACCATAGCGAGCTCATGGTAAAGGGCAGGTTTTCATGGCAGGGAATGATAAAGCAATTTTTTCCAAGCTGGGGCCGCCATATGGTTTCAGGGCAGAGAGGCAAAGAGCAAATAAAATATTATCTTCCAAATGACACTGACACCTTACAAAGCAATATTCCTCTGGCTGTTCTTTGGGGTTATTGTAAACATTAATCTCATTGGTACACTATTCTACAAAACCTACGCCAGTGATATATAACATCATACAATAAAGGTTTGTGATTGTAGAGAACAGATTTCACATTTTTAGGGATGCATGGGGGACACTGAGACAATAAAGTCTGGGAACCCCTGTGGTACAGCTTAAAGCCAATGATTTACTAATGGTAAAGCAAGGTAAACTGTTATAAGCATTACAAAACACAGTTAACTACACATTGAATGTGGCATACTTTTATAAGTGCTCAGGGACTGGAGATAGACAGCATATAAACTGCAGAATAAACAGGACTGTCCCTGAAGCAGCAACGCCTATCAATCAGTCTGTGAGATCAAATTCTGTCAAGGGAGCTAAACTCATAATGAGAAGTTGGTGCGATCCCAAGACTTCATGTTGGAAAGATGGCCCTGTGACAGACTAATCTTGTGTGTGAGCTTAAGTAAGTGCATGTGTCTCGATGTCTAAGTGCAGACACTTTCCATACCGCTTCCTTGTCTTTTGGATGTTACTTGCGGAATGACTTGACATTGAAATAGGTCAAAGTAGCCAGTTGCAATCGTTTACTAACAGCACAGCACCAGAGAGTGTAACAGCACAGCACCTAAACAGACAGTGTAACAGCACAGCACCTAAACAGAGAGTGTAACAGCACAGCACCTAAACAGAGAGTGTAACAGCACAGCACCTAAACAGAGAGTGTAACAGCACAGCACCTAAACAGAGAGTGTAACAGCACAGCACAGCACCTAAACAGAGAGTGTAACAGCACAACACCTAAACAGAGAGTGTAACAGCACAACACCTAAACAGAGAGTGTAACAGCACAACACCTAAACAGAGAGTGTAACAGCACAACACCTAAACAGAGAGTGTAACAGCACAACACCTAAACAGAGAGTGTAACAGCACAGCACCTAAACAGAGAGTGTAACAGCACAACACCTAAACAGAGAGTGTAACAGCACAGCACAGCACCTAAACAGAGAGTGTAACAGCACAACACCTAAACAGAGAGTGTAACAGCACAGCACAGCACCTAAACAGAGAGTGTAACAGCACAACACCTAAACAGAGAGTGTAACAGCACAGCACCTAAACAGAGAGTGTAACAGCACAACACCTAAACAGAGAGTGTAACAGCACAACACCTAAACAGAGAGTGTAACAGCACAACACCTAAACAGAGAGTGTAACAGCACACCTAAACAGAGAGTGTAACAGCACAACACCTAAACAGAGAGTGTAACAGCACAACACCTAAACAGAGAGTGTAACAGCACAACACCTAAACAGAGAGTGTAACAGCACAACACCTAAACAGAGAGTGTAACAGAGCAGCACCTAAACAGAGAGTGGAGAGCGTGGACGTGAATCGCACACCATACTGTTTACCACTCCACTGAAAAGCGAGCTCTGTAGACGAGAGGCAAGTTCAGGTGCTGATGTCAGTGTTATTAACTCATCAGCTGCCAGGAGGACATTTATTAAATTACATTGACGCTTTCTGAATGTATCCTGGCATTTCTTAGCTGGATAATCTCTCTATAACTACATTAGCAGCCTTTCCATGTTTCTGAATACAATCTTGCTCTCTCAGAAACAGGAAACAGTCCTACTTAAACAGGTGAAAAAATCTCCAGAGAGTTAACAGTCAGTTTGCTAAGCATGGACTTTTCCTATTTTATTGTAACACAAGCATAAAGGCCACAGAGGTAATGTATTTAAAACACGCAGTACAGACCTAATATCAACAATGAAAACCAGCTGGAGCAACCCCTAGCTTTGGAGACGATTTAACACAAGATAGATTTCATTGGCTCTCTCCCTGTTGATGGGCAGTAAAAATAAAGTGCTTTCAACTTGACAATCCCTCTTCAATAATTCGCTTTGCCTGTCTTTATGCCAGAAGCTCAGCATAAAGCCACTTGCTGGCTGTAGGCCTGGCTTCATGCAGTCTCTCAATGTTTGCTTTGATTTATTTCAGTTCTAAGGGCACTGCAAGGTGTAAATAATCACTTTTTAACAAATGTATGCTAGTTAAACCCAGATCACCAACTCTAAAGGTCAGGAACCCTCTGGGTCTCTGTTCCAGCTGCACCCTAAATTACTGAACAGAACCAGTTTAACCTCCTTAACCTCTTAATCCAGGGCTGGACAACCCTGCTCCCAGAGAGCCACCATTCTCAAATGCTTAATTGAACTAATTATTTTATTGTTTGGTCAACACTAACATTTTCCAGGTCTTTAGCCATTGCTGATGTAAATACACCCAGAGAACCTGCAGGATTGTGGCATCCCTGTCTTAATCAGTTAGTTATTTAATGATGTGGCAGGGTAGAGCCCTGCTGGTTAATGAATTGTGTGTATGTGGCAGGGTAGAGCCCTGTGTCTAAATATACCCCCTATTTACACACAGGGCTCTACCCTGCCACAGATACCTATAACCCTGGATCCTGAGCAGCGGATTGGTGCACCGCTAAACCCATACATGCCAACAGTCCCTATATGGCCGGTTTCCTAGCAAATGTCCAGCATCCCAATGCCAAGGAAAAAAGTCCCGATATTGATCCTTCACAGCTAGCCTTGGGTATTCGCTCTCGTGCTCTCTTTAGCAGCTGCTGACCCTCATGTCTGCCTGGCAGGGATTGTGTTCACATGACCAGATCTCAGTTTATTGACATATGTCACATCCAGTCATATTGCAGAAGCATATTGTTCCCTCACTGCTGCTGTAATATGATTTGATGTGTATAATTTTGAGTATAATGTGGGAGCCAATGAAGGTGAAGTACTGGAGTTAGCTACACCATTCATTTTCATACAGCATTTGTTAATCACAGGAAGCGTAGTGTTGGAAGGATCTGGCATATATATTAAATAAAGTCGGGTCCAGCAAATTAAAATGGCATTTATCAAGGCAACAAAATGAAATTGCTTGTTTAACAGTGACTGTATATAGAGGTGCTGTTTTATATAGAGATCACACCAGAATAAATATCCATACAGTAAGTATGAGCGATGGAGGTGCTGTGGTATATTGAGATCAGAGCTCAATAAATATCCATACAGTAAGTACGAGTGATGGAGGTGCTGTTTTATATAGAGATCACAGCTGAATAAATATCCATACAGTAAGTACGAGCGATGGAGGTGCTGTGGTATATAGAGATCAGAGCTGAATAAATATCCATACAGTAAGTATGAGCGATGGAGGTGCTGTGGTATATAGAGATCAGAGCTGAATAAATATCCATACAGTAAGTATGAGCGATAGAGGTGCTGTGGTATATAGAGATCACAGCTGAATAAATATCCATACAGTAAGTATGAGCGATAGAGGTGCTGTGGTATATAGAGATCACACCTGAATAAATATCCATACAGTAAGTATGAGCGATAGAGGTGCTGTGGTATATAGAGATCACACCTGAATAAATATCCATACAGTAAGTATGAGCGATAGAGGTGCTGTGGTATATAGAGATCAGAGCTGAATAAATATCCATACAGTAAGTATGAGCGATGGAGGTGCTGTTTTATATAGAGATCACACCTGAATAAATATCCATACAGTAAGTACGAGCGATGGAGGTGCTGTGGTATATAGAGATCAGAGCTGAATAAATATCCATACAGTAAGTACGAGCGATGGAGGTGCTGTGGTATATAGAGATCAGAGCTGAATAAATATCCATACAGTAAGTACGAGCGATGGAGATGCTGTGGTATATAGAGATCAGAGCTGAATAAATATCCATACAGTAAGTACGAGCGATGGAGGTGCTGTGGTATATAGAGATCAGAGCTGAATAAATATCCATACAGTAAGTATGAGCGATGGAGGTGCTGTGGTATATTGAGATCAGAGCTGAATAAATATCCATACAGTAAGTATGAGCGATGGAGGTGCTGTTTTATATAGAGATCACACCTGAATAAATATCCATACAGTAAGTATGAGCGATGGAGGTGCTGTGGTATATAGAGATCACACCTGAATAAATATCCATACAGTAAGTACGAGCGATGGAGGTGCTGTTTTATATAGAGATCACACCTGAATAAATATCCATACAGTAAGTATGAGCGATGGAGGTGCTGTGGTATATAGAGATCACACCTGAATAAATATCCATACAGTAAGTATGAGCGATGGAGGTGCTGTGGTATATAGAGATCACACCTGAATAAATATCCATACAGTAAGTATGAGCGATGGAGGTGCTGTGGTATATAGAGATCACACCTGAATAAATATCCATACAGTAAGTATGAGCGATGGAGGTGCTGTGGTATATAGAGATCACACCTGAATAAATATCCATACAGTAAGTATGAGCGATGGAGGTGCTGTGGTATATAGAGATCACACCTGAATAAATATCCATACAGTAAGTATGAGCGATGGAGGTGCTGTGGTATATAGAGATCACACCTGAATAAATATCCATACAGTAAGTATGAGCGATGGAGGTGCTGTGGTATATAGAGATCACACCTGAATAAATATCCATACAGTAAGTATGAGCGATGGAGGTGCTGTGGTATATAGAGATCACACCTGAATAAATATCCATACAGTAAGTATGAGCGATGGAGGTGCTGTGGTATATAGAGATCACACCTGAATAAATATCCATACAGTAAGTATGAGCGATGGAGGTGCTGTGGTATATAGAGATCACACCTGAATAAATATCCATACAGTAAGTATGAGCGATGGAGGTGCTGTGGTATATAGAGATCACACCTGAATAAATATCCATACAGTAAGTATGAGCGATGGAGGTGCTGTGGTATATAGAGATCACACCTGAATAAATATCCATACAGTAAGTATGAGCGATGGAGGTGCTGTGGTATATAGAGATCAGAGCTGAATAAATATCCATACAGTAAGTATGAGCGATGGAGGTGCTGTTTTATATAGAGATCACAGCTGAATAAATATCCATACAGTAAGTACGAGCGATGGAGGTGCTGTGGTATATAGAGATCAGAGCTGAATAAATATCCATACAGTAAGTATGAGCGATGGAGGTGCTGTGGTATATAGAGATCAGAGCTGAATAAATATCCATACAGTAAGTATGAGCGATAGAGGTGCTGTGGTATATAGAGATCACAGCTGAATAAATATCCATACAGTAAGTATGAGCGATAGAGGTGCTGTGGTATATAGAGATCACACCTGAATAAATATCCATACAGTAAGTATGAGCGATAGAGGTGCTGTGGTATATAGAGATCACAGCTGAATAAATATCCATACAGTAAGTATGAGCGATGGAGGTGCTGTGGTATATAGAGATCACAGCTGAATAAATATCCATACAGTAAGTATGAGCGATGGAGGTGCTGTGGTATATAGAGATCACAGCTGAATAAATATCCATACAGTAAGTATGAGCGATGGAGGTGCTGTGGTATATAGAGATCACACCTGAATAAATATCCATACAGTAAGTATGAGCGATGGAGGTGCTGTGGTATATAGAGATCACACCTGAATAAATATCCATACAGTAAGTATGAGCGATGGAGGTGCTGTGGTATATAGAGATCACACCTGAATAAATATCCATACAGTAAGTATGAGCGATGGAGGTGCTGTGGTATATAGAGATCACACCTGAATAAATATCCATACAGTAAGTATGAGCGATGGAGGTGCTGTGGTATATAGAGATCACACCTGAATAAATATCCATACAGTAAGTATGAGCGATGGAGGTGCTGTGGTATATAGAGATCACACCTGAATAAATATCCATACAGTAAGTATGAGCGATGGAGGTGCTGTGGTATATAGAGATCACACCTGAATAAATATCCATACAGTAAGTATGAGCGATGGAGGTGCTGTGGTATATAGAGATCACACCTGAATAAATATCCATACAGTAAGTATGAGCGATGGAGGTGCTGTGGTATATAGAGATCACACCTGAATAAATATCCATACAGTAAGTATGAGCGATGGAGGTGCTGTGGTATATAGAGATCACACCTGAATAAATATCCATACAGTAAGTATGAGCGATGGAGGTGCTGTGGTATATAGAGATCACACCTGAATAAATATCCATACAGTAAGTATGAGCGATGGAGGTGCTGTGGTATATAGAGATCACACCTGAATAAATATCCATACAGTAAGTATGAGCGATGGAGGTGCTGTGGTATATAGAGATCACAGCTGAATAAATATCCATACAGTAAGTATGAGCGATGGAGGTGCTGTGGTATATAGAGATCACAGCTGAATAAATATCCATACAGTAAGTATGAGCGATGGAGGTGCTGTGGTATATAGAGATCAGAGCTGAATAAATATCCATACAGTAAGTATGAGCGATGGAGGTGCTGTGGTATATAGAGATCACAGCTGAATAAATATCCATACAGTAAGTATGAGCGATGGAGGTGCTGTGGTATATAGAGATCACAGCTGAATAAATATCCATACAGTAAGTATGAGCGATGGAGGTGCTGTGGTATATAGAGATCAGAGCTGAATAAATATCCATACAGTAAGTACGAGCGATGGAGGTGCTGTGGTATATTGAGATCAGACCTGAATAAATATCCATACAGTAAGTATGAGCGATAGAGGTGCTGTGGTATATAGAGATCAGAGCTGAATAAATATCCATACAGTAAGTATGAGCGATGGAGATGCTGTGGTATATAGAGATCACACCTGAATAAATATCCATACAGTAAGTATGAGCGATGGAGGTGCTGTGGTATATAGAGATCAGAGCTGAATAAATATCCATACAGTAAGTATGAGCGATGGAGGTGCTGTGGTATATAGAGATCACAGCTGAATAAATATCCATACAGTAAGTATGAGCGATGGAGGTGCTGTGGTATATAGAGATCACACCTGAATAAATATCCATACAGTAAGTATGAGCGATGGAGGTGCTGTGGTATATAGAGATCACACCTGAATAAATATCCATACAGTAAGTATGAGCGATGGAGGTGCTGTGGTATATAGAGATCACACCTGAATAAATATCCATACAGTAAGTACGAGCGATGGAGATGCTGTGGTATATAGAGATCACACCTGAATAAATATCCATACAGTAAGTATGAGCGATGGAGATGCTGTGGTATATTGAGATCACACCTGAATAAATATCCATACAGTAAGTATGAGCGATGGAGGTGCTGTGGTATATTGAGATCACACCTGAATAAATATCCATACAGTAAGTATGAGCGATGGAGGTGCTGTGGTATATAGAGATCACACCTGAATAAATATCCATACAGTAAGTACGAGCGATGGAGGTGCTGTTTTATATAGAGATCACACCTGAATAAATATCCATACAGTAAGTACGAGCGATGGAGATGCTGTGGTATATAGAGATCACACCTGAATAAATATCCATACAGTAAGTATGAGCGATGGAGATGCTGTGGTATATAGAGATCACACCTGAATAAATATCCATACAGTAAGTATGAGCGATGGAGGTGCTGTGGTATATTGAGATCACACCTGAATAAATATCCATACAGTAAGTATGAGCGATGGAGGTGCTGTGGTATATAGAGATCACACCTGAATAAATATCCATACAGTAAGTATGAGCGATGGAGGTGCTGTGGTATATAGAGATCACAGCTGAATAAATATCCATACAGTAAGTATGAGCGATGGAGGTGCTGTGGTATATAGAGATCACAGCTGAATAAATATCCATACAGTAAGTATGAGCGATGGAGGTGCTGTGGTATATAGAGATCACACCTGAATAAATATCCATACAGTAAGTATGAGCGATGGAGGTGCTGTGGTATATAGAGATCACACCTGAATAAATATCCATACAGTAAGTATGAGCGATGGAGGTGCTGTGGTATATAGAGATCACACCTGAATAAATATCCATACAGTAAGTATGAGCGATGGAGGTGCTGTGGTATATAGAGATCAGAGCTGAATAAATATCCATACAGTAAGTATGAGAGATAGAGGTGCTGTGGTATATAGAGATCAGAGCTGAATAAATATCCATACAGTAAGTACGAGCGATGGAGGTGCTGTGGTATATAGAGATCAGAGCTGAATAAATATCCATACAGTAAGTACGAGCGATGGAGGTGCTGTGGTATATAGAGATCAGAGCTGAATAAATATCCATACAGTAAGTACGAGCGATGGAGGTGCTGTGGTATATAGAGATCAGAGCTGAATAAATATCCATACAGTAAGTATGAGCGATGGAGGTGCTGTGGTATATAGAGATCACACCTGAATAAATATCCATACAGTAAGTACGAGCGATGGAGGTGCTGTTTTATATAGAGATCACACCTGAATAAATATCCATACAGTAAGTATGAGCGATGGAGGTGCTGTGGTATATAGAGATCACACCTGAATAAATATCCATACAGTAAGTACGAGCGATGGAGGTGCTGTTTTATATAGAGATCACACCTGAATAAATATCCATACAGTAAGTACGAGCGATGGAGATGCTGTGGTATATAGAGATCACACCTGAATAAATATCCATACAGTAAGTATGAGCGATGGAGATGCTGTGGTATATAGAGATCACACCTGAATAAATATCCATACAGTAAGTATGAGCGATGGAG
This sequence comes from Acipenser oxyrinchus oxyrinchus, assembly GCA_030684275.1. Taxonomy (NCBI): domain Eukaryota; kingdom Metazoa; phylum Chordata; class Actinopteri; order Acipenseriformes; family Acipenseridae; genus Acipenser; species Acipenser oxyrinchus. Next base: position 986,172 of record CM060247.1, on the reverse strand, counting down.
GTGCTGTGGTATATAGAGATCAGAGCTGAATAAATATCCATACAGTAAGTACGAGCGATGGAGATGCTGTGGTATATTGAGATCACACCTGAATAAATATCCATACAGTAAGTATGAGCGATGGAGGTGCTGTGGTATATAGAGATCAGAGCTGAATAAATATCCATACAGTAAGTACGAGTGATGGAGATGCTGTGGTATATAGACATCACACCTGAATAAATATCCATACAGTAAGTATGAGCGATGGAGTTGCTGTGGTATATTGAGATCAGAGCTGAATAAATATCCATACAGTAAGTATGAGCGATGGAGGTGCTGTGGTATATAGAGATCAGAGCTGAATAAATATCCATACAGTAAGTACGAGCGATGGAGATGCTGTGGTATATTGAGATCACACCTGAATAAATATCCATACAGTAAGTATGAGCGATGGAGATGCTGTGGTATATTGAGATCACACCTGAATAAATATCCATACAGTAAGTATGAGCGATGGAGGTGCTGTGGTATATTGAGATCAGAGCTGAATAAATATCCATACAGTAAGTACGAGCGATGGAGGTGCTGTGGTATATAGAGATCAGAGCTGAATAAATATCCATACAGTAAGTACGAGCGATGGAGGTGCTGTGGTATATAGAGATCACAGCTGAATAAATATCCATACAGTAAGTATGAGTGATGGAGATGCTGTGGTATATAGAGATCAGAGCTGAATAAATATCCATACAGTAAGTACGAGCGATGGAGGTGCTGTGGTATATTGAGATCAGAGCTGAATAAATATCCATACAGTAAGTACGAGCGATGGAGATGCTGTGGTACATAGAGATCAGAGCTGAATAAATATCCATACAGTAAGTACGAGCGATGGAGGTGCTGTGGTATATAGAGATCAGAGCTGAATAAATATCCATACAGTAAGTACGAGCGATAGAGGTGCTGTGGTATATAGAGATCAGAGCTGAATAAATATCCATACAGTAAGTACGAGCGATAGAGGTGCTGTGGTATATAGAGATCAGAGCTGAATAAATATCCATACAGTAAGTATGAGCGATGGAGATGCTGTGGTATATTGAGATCACACCTGAATAATTATCCATACAGTAAGTACGAGCGATGGAGGTGCTGTGGTATATAGAGATCAGAGCTGAATAAATATCCATACAGTAAGTACGAGCGATGGAGGTGCTGTGGTATATTGAGATCAGAGCTGAATAAATATCCATACAGTAAGTACGAGCGATGGAGGTGCTGTGGTATATTGAGATCAGAGCTGAATAAATATCCATACAGTAAGTATGAGCGATGGAGGTGCTGTGGTATATAGAGATCAGAGCTGAATAAATATCCATACAGTAAGTACGAGCGATGGAGATGCTGTGGTATATAGAGATCAGAGCTGAATAAATATCCATACAGTAAGTACGAGCGATGGAGGTGCTGTGGTATATAGAGATCAGAGCTGAATAAATATCCATACAGTAAGTACGAGCGATGGAGATGCTGTGGTACATAGAGATCAGAGCTGAATAAATATCCATACAGTAAGTACGAGCGATGGAGATGCTGTGGTATATAGAGATCAGAGCTGAATAAATATCCATACAGTAAGTACGAGCGATGGAGGTGCTGTGGTATATAGAGATCAGAGCTGAATAAATATCCATACAGTAAGTACGAGCGATGGAGATGCTGTGGTATATAGAGATCAGAGCTGAAAAAATATCCATACAGTAAGTACGAGCGATGGAGGTGCTGTGGTATATAGAGATCAGAGCTGAATAAATATCCATACAGTAAGTATGAGCTATAGAGGTGCTGTGGTATATAGAGATCAGAGCTAAATAAATATCCATTCCGTAAGTATGTGCGATGGAGGTGCTGTGGTATATAGATTATTATTATTATTACAAGATATCACCTTATACACTATTTTACATACAATTACCCATTTTTACAGTTGTGTTTTTTTACTGGAGCAATCTAGGTAAAGTACCTTGCTCAAGGGTACAGCGGCAGTGTCCCCCACCTGGGATTGAACCCACAACCCTCCGGTCAAGAGTCCAGAGCCCTAACCACTACTCCACACTGCTGCCCATGTATAGAGATCACACCACCTCCTCAGCTGTCATGACATTTAGCAAGTGGGCTTCAGGAATCCACTGAATGCTTTTGTCACCACTCATGAAGCCGACTGCGTGTGTGCACTCTGTAACACAGACATTTCATTCATGGATTTCAGGAAGAAACAATGTAATTCACATGCAATTCTCTTCTCTTCTAGCCTTGCCCTTTGAAAGAGAAGAGTGCCACAGCTGCATTTATCATTCTTCTTCTTCTTCTTCTTCTTCTTCTTCTTCTTCTTCTTCTTCTTCTTCTTCTTCTTCTTCTTCTTCTTAGTAGTAGTAGTAGTAGTAGTAGTAGTAGTAGTAGCAGTAGTAGTATTTCCTTATTTGATGGTGTTTGGAGTTTGTTTGAAGTGTTTTCTATTTAGTTTTGTTATTCTGATCATTGTTTCCCACATGTATCATTATTTGGTCCCGTCTGAACGAATAGTATTGGTGGAGACGGCCTGGCTAAACACCGCCCTCTTTTTCTATGGAAACCCCTGCCGCTATTCTAATAGGCTCCTGATCCACCTATCACCTCAAATCAAACCCCTTGTTACAGATGCACTCCAGGGGGACTCCCTGGTGCAGTAAAATGTTCTAAAAACACCCAGCTGTGACTGATCCCAGTGGGGTGGATCAACTCAAACCCCTTGTTTAGCAGACAAACGTTTCTAAAAGGTCTCTTTTCAGTAACACTATACATTAGCAGTCTGATTTTCAGAAGGTGCATTTTTAGAGAGAAAATAGAGGTCGCAATGCATTTTCACTGAGAGTTTTTTTTGCCACCTAATTATGCTTCTCGATTTTAAACAGGGGCAGGTTCGTTTCTGTTACTCGCAACGCCCTTTGCGACTCCTGCTTACGACTGATTTAATTGAAAGGATAATTGATTTTCAGGTTCATTAACAAGACAGTTAGTTACATTTCAATAGTCTTCACTTCCATTTAACTGGAAAACAACAAGGCAGCGCAAATGTAGTCACAATAATTTCGGCAAAAGGCCTGGAGCCACTGCTAAATTTAAAATATGGAAGGATATAACTCGAAAAAGCAGTTGTGATGCACCCCCTAGTCTCTGTAAGTCGCTTTGAGTAAAAGTGTCTGCTAAATGACTAAATAATAATAATAATAATATTATTCTAATAATATTCTTTACATGCAATATCTGAATGTTTATGTCTGTTTATGAAAAATCATAATGTTAAACATTAATATGCATTTGTTACATATGTTTTCGAATGGTCACATGTTAATTATGTATTTTTTTTTTTTTTTTTTTAATTTAGTCATCGCCAATTTTATTTCACCCCGATTTTCTCCCCAATTTAGCATGCCCAATTATCTCTATCCTCGGCTCACCGCTCGCAACCCCCGCCGACTCGGGAAACGGAGGCTGGAACACACATCCTCCGAAACGTGCTCCTGCCAAGCCGTCATTTTTCGCACTGCAGATCCACAGCAATGCCACCAGACCTATAGTGCTGGAGGACAGCACAGATCTGGCAGCTCCACTGCAGAACCACAGGTGCCCTATCGGCCACAGGGGTCGCTGATGTGCGGTGAGCCGTGGATTCCCCTGCCGACCTAAGCCCTCCCTACCCGGGCAGTGCTCAGCCAATTGTACTCCGCCCCCTAGGAACTCCCGGTCACGGTCGGCTGTGACATAGCCTGGATTCGAACCTGCGATCTCCAGGCTACAGGGCACATCCTGCACTCCGCGCGGAGCGCCTTTACTGGATGCGCCACTCGGGAGCCCCCTGCTAATTATGTATTTAATATATTCTAAAATTAGTCAGCCTCCACTTATAAGCCCCTGTTTGAATTTTCTGAACAAGGCACTGTTCTCCACGATAAATGAGTCGTGGCGTAAGCCAGGGTACTTAGCAACTGCATCCGTGATAATACATTGAGCATCACATAAAACTTGCACAGGTAAACAATGATGATGTTTTCACTCCTTGAATCTGGGGATACTGCAACATGTGTGCAATCTATTACACTGAGCACATTTGGAAAGCCAGACAACTGATAATATTTGTGTTTGGTTCTATTTTGTTCCATATCCCCAATTGTAAATAGTACATACCCTTGCCCTCCAGAAAAGTGACATCAGTCAGTATCTTTAACATAGAAGACTGACAGATGCCTGATCTGTCCCCAGCTGTGTCTGGATGGCACCTGTTGGATGAAACCTCTCTGTGTGTTTCATTACCGCACTGCATCACCCCTGCACCTACATCCACTCAGCCACTGTTATCACACAGCGCTGTTATACTGCCTATAGTATAGCCAATCTGTATCTACGCATAACTTGTTTTAGAGTTAGATCTAGAATGTCTGATGGGAGTGAAATATTCTGAGTTTAAGGCAGGGTCGTTTTTCCTCATCCATTCCCTCTCGTGCTGCAGTCGAAGAATTGGAAGCGCTTCGATATTCTACATTGTTGATTACAGTTCAGCCCTGTCAGCGATCACGGTTTAAATAAGACACGAGAGGGGGCATGTCTTAATTAGCGAGTGTATTCTGAAAATAAGACGTTATTTGCAAAATAGAACCAATTATGAATTTCAATTGCTTAACAAGCTGTAATGCGAGTGTATTTTCAAAAAAGTGCAAAGCCTACAATTCCACTGCGTCTGCACTGACTTCTACGACTTTTGAAAATACATTTTGCATCTTATCTGGAGTCACCATGATGATTTGCGACTTGTTTATCCCTCTGCCCCTTTTGAAAATCAGACTGTGTGTGTCTCTAATTACTGCGTATTAACATAGCAGTTACCTAGTAAATACATGTGTACTTACACATCATTTCAATGTTCTTTTTTTTATCGTCAATGAAAAGACGCCCTTGACAAAATGTTTGTCTATGGGCTGAACAGGTTTCATCAACTGATCTAAACAACAACGTTGATTAAATCATTGGAATAGGCTCCTTCCTGGAATTTTATATAATGCATACAATTTTAAAGTTAGAAATATATTTGCCTTGGACACATAAATAAATAAATAAATAAATAAATAAATAAATAAATAAATGAGACCCCCTTTGCACTGTTCGATGTTTGACTCCCACAAAACCCTGTGTACTGAACAGATTTTTGCTAATAATCATCGATAATATTGCGATTGATTATCGCTCTGTCACACTGTGATCACACCACCTCCCCAAATAGGTTTGCTTTGCTTGCAAGCCCTGAGATCACAAGCGCACCATGGAAATGAATGAACAGGGAAAGACATGGGCATGGTAAAGCAGCACAAACCCAAACGCAAACGCTTCGGGCTGGAGAACAGACAAGTGGTTCAAGCACTGTGCTCCAGAACTCAAAGACCCCTTTGTGAAGCAGGGACACAGTGGAGCCTTTCAACTGTGCTCTGCCCCGGGCAGATCAGGCAGAGCGTCCACATAAACCCTGACACACGAACACTGACACGCGCAGAAACAGGGACGAGGCCTGCAGCTGTTTCATCAGTACGTAACGTTCTGTAAACAAGCCATGAAGCAAACATCATGGCAAAGCAGCAATGACGCAGTGCAATTACTCCCCAGTAAAACAACAAATGAATTATTCGGATTTTCCCATGATAGACAAACACAAGGATATTATCTTGTTTCTGAGTTCCCCAAGCCTTTTCGTAGCTGTTAAGCTGGACTGGGAATGCGGTACAGGGAGGTTTAGTGCCTCGTACCTCAGGGCACAGGGAATTAGCGTCCTATCTGGGAGCAGGAACCAGGATCCGATGGAGCTGCAGAACAGCAAGGGTGCGCCAGACCTTCAGGTCCAGATTCCTCCAGGTTCAAAGAGATCAAGATAATTTGTGATAAAAGATTTGAGGAGTTGATACTGTGCATCAGATTACCTGGGATACAGTACGCAACCCTAGCTTCAGATTACCTGGGATACAGTACGCAACCCTAGCTTCAGAATACCTGGGATACAGTACGCAACCCTAGCTTCAGATTACCTGGGATACAGTACGCAACCCTATCTTCAGATTACCTGGGATACAGTATGCAACCCTAGCTTCAAAGACCTCATAAGTGTGAGTGGAAATACAAAGAAGTAGGTGTTGTTTACCAGTAATATAAGGCACATTTCGTTTTTAAGATAGGAAACACCAGACAGTCTATGTAACACAAAGGGATATATAAAGACCTTGTCTTCACTTAGTACATGGTTATACCACAGGAATAACATTTGAATATCTTCTGCACTTCCTCTGAAGTAATTAATTTCGAATTCCTCTTACCCCTCCATCCGTTCCTAATAAATTCACTGTTTATTCTTCACTAATCCATACCCTCTTACTCGCCCCCAAAGGGAGATTGTGAGAAGTGTTAATTCATGCATGAATGCATGAATGCATGCTTATATATGTGATTAACATCATTTGTTACAAAGGAATATGGAATAAATACGGGCAATTAAATCCACATGAATTAACAGGGCTGAATTTAAAATGAATTACTTCAGAAGTCAGAGTCAGTGTGGAAGACATGCAGGTGTTATTCCCGTGGTATTCAGTCAGAATTCATTATGAACTTGCAGCCATTATTTTAAAGTGTTATCGTTAATTGGAGCAAATCGGTCAATTAGTCCCCAGGTTTTCCCCGATTGTTCCTTCCCTTGATAGATTTGAAATTCTCTGCCTGGGGTTCAGGTGGAACAGAAACATGGACTGCTCGAGGCCGCGAGGACCGGGACCGTGCTCTCCTCACGTATAGTAATGCTACTGTATGCTCCTAATGAAATGGGCTGTGTCTTATTGTACACATCTACCCTGCAAGAAGTGCACTTTTCAGGCCCCCTGGAAGGGATCTCTTTGGTTGGCACTCTGATTGGTTATAGTTAAGGCTGTTTTTTTTGTTTTTGCGGTGAACACAGATTTCATAGCACTACCTGGCAGATGCTAGCTTTATTCCTAGACATGTTAAACAGAACAGAGCGCTGCCTGGCACCTGCTTGCTTTATTCCTAGACGTGTTAAACAGAATAGAGCACTGCCTGGCACCTGCTTGCTTTATTCCTAGATGTGTTAAACAGAATAGAGCACTGCCTGGCACCTGCTAGCTTTATTCCTAGACATATTAAACAGAAAAGAGCACTGCCTGGCACCTGCTAGCTTTATTCCTATATGTGTTAAACAGAACAGAGCACTGCCTGGCAGATGCTAGCTTTATTCCTAGACATGTTAAACAGAACAGAGCACTGCCTGGCACCTGCTTGCTTTATTCCTAGACATGTTAAACAGAACAGAGCACTGCCTGGCACCTGCTAGCTTTATTCCTAGACATATTAAACAGAACAGAGCACTGCCTGGCACCTGCTAGCTTTATTCCAACTAGACATGTTAAACAATACAGAGCACTGCCTGGCACCTGCTAGCTTTATTCCTAGACCTGTTAAACAGAACAGAACACTGCCTGGCACCTGCTAGCTTTATTCCTAGACATATTAAACAGAACAGAGCACTGCCTGGCACCTGCTAACTTTATTCCAACTAGACATGTTAATCAGAATAGATCACTGCCTGGCACCTGCTAGCTTTATTCCTAGACATGTTAAACAGAACAGAGCACTGCCTGGCACCTGCTAGCTTTATTCCTAGACGTGTTAAACAGAACAGAGCACTGCCTGGCACCTGCTTGCTTTATTCCTAGACATGTTAAACAGAATAGAGCACTGCCTGGCACCTGCTAGCTTTATTCCTAGACATGTTAAACAGAACAGAGCACTGCCTGGCACCTGCTAGCTTTATTCCAACTAGACATGTTAAACAGAATAGAGCACTGCCTGGCACCTGCTAGCTTTATTCCTAGACATGTTAAACAGAATAGAGCACTGCCTGGCACCTGCTAGCTTTATTCCTAGACATATTAAACAGAACAGAGCACTGCCTGGCACCTGCTAGCTTTATTCCTAGACATGTTAAACAGAACAGAGCACTGCCTGGCACCTGCTAGCTTTATTCCTAGACATGTTAAACAGAACAGAGCACTGCCTGGCACCTGCTAGCTTTATTCCTAGACATGTTAAACAGAACAGAGCACTGCCTGGCACCTGCTAGCTTTATTCCTAGACATGTTAAACAGAACAGAGCACTGCCTGGCACCTGCTAGCTTTATTCCTAGACATGTTAAACAGAACAGAGCACTGCCTGGCACCTGCTAGCTTTATTCCTAGACATGTTAAACAGAACAGAGCACTGCCTGGCACCTGCTAGCTTTATTCCTAGACATGTTAAACAGAACAGAGCACTGCCTGGCACCTGCTAGCTTTATTCCTAGACATGTTAAACAGAACAGAGCACTGCCTGGCACCTGCTAGCTTTATTCCTAGACATGTTAAACAGAACAGAGCACTGCCTGGCACCTGCTAGCTTTATTCCTAGACATGTTAAACAGAACAGAGCACTGCCTGGCACCTGCTAGCTTTATTCCTAGACATGTTAAACAGAACAGAGCACTGCCTGGCACCTGCTTGCTTTATTCCTAGACGTGTTAAACAGAATAGAGCACTGCCTGGCACCTGCTTGCTTTATTCCTAGACATGTTAAACAGAACAGAGCACTGCCTGGCACCTGCTAGCTTTATTCCTAGACATATTAAACAGAACAGAGCACTGCCTGGCACCTGCTAGCTTTATTCCTAGACATGTTAAACAGAACAGAGCACTGCCTGGCACCTGCTAGCTTTATTCCTAGACATGTTAAACAGAACAGAGCACTGCCTGGCACCTGCTAGCTTTATTCCTAGACATGTTAAACAGAACAGAGCACTGCCTGGCACCTGCTAGCTTTATTCCTAGACATGTTAAACAGAACAGAGCACTGCCTGGCACCTGCTAGCTTTATTCCTAGACATGTTAAACAGAACAGAGCACTGCCTGGCACCTGCTAGCTTTATTCCTAGACATGTTAAACAGAACAGAGCACTGCCTGGCACCTGCTAGCTTTATTCCTAGACATGTTAAACAGAACAGAGCACTGCCTGGCACCTGCTAGCTTTATTCCTAGACATATTAAACAGAACAGAGCACTGCCTGGCACCTGCTAGCTTTATTCCTATATGTGTTAAACAGAACAGAGCACTGCCTGGCACCTGCTAGCTTTATTCCTAGACATGTTAAACAGAACAGAGCACTGCCTGGCACCTGCTTGCTTTATTCCTAGACATGTTAAACAGAACAGAGCACTGCCTGGCACCTGCTAGCTTTATTCCTAGACATGTTAAACAGAACAGAGCACTGCCTGGCACCTGCTAGCTTTATTCCTAGACATATTAAACAGAACAGAGCACTGCCTGGCACCTGCTAGCTTTATTCCTAGACATGTTAAACAGAACAGAGCACTGCCTGGCACCTGCTAGCTTTATTCCTAGACATGTTAAACAGAACAGAGCACTGCCTGGCACCTGCTAGCTTTATTCCTAGACATGTTAAACAGAACAGAGCACTGCCTGGCACCTGCTAGCTTTATTCCTAGACATATTAAACAGAATAGAGCACTGCCTGGCACCTGCTAGCTTTATTCCTAGACGTGTTAAACAGAATAGAGCACTGCCTGGCACCTGCTTGCTTTATTCCTAGATGTGTTAAACAGAACAGAGCACTGCCTGGCACCTGCTAGCTTTATTCCTAGACATGTTAAACAGAACAGAGCACTGCCTGGCACCTGCTAGCTTTATTCCTAGACGTGTTAAACAGAATAGAGCACTGCCTGGCACCTGCTTGCTTTATTCCTAGACATGTTAAACAGAATAGAGCACTGCCTGGCACCTGCTTGCTTTATTCCTAGACATGTTAAACAGAATAGAGCACTGCCTGGCACCTGCTTGCTTTATTCCTAGACGTGTTAAACAGAATAGAGCACTGCCTGGCACCTGCTAGCTTTATTCCTAGACATATTAAACAGAAAAGAGCACTGCCTGGCACCTGCTAGCTTTATTCCTATATGTGTTAAACAGAATAGAGCACTGCCTGGCACCTGCTTGCTTTATTCCTAGACATATTAAACAGAACAGAGCGCTGCCTGGCACCTGCTTGCTTTATTCCTAGACATGTTAAACAGAACAGAGCACTGCCTGGCACCTGCTAGCTTTATTCCTAGACATATTAAACAGAACAGAGCACTGCCTGGCACCTGCTAGCTTTATTCCAACTAGACATGTTAAACAATACAGAGCACTGCCTGGCACCTGCTAGCTTTATTCCTATGCGTGTTAAACAGAACAGAGCACTGCCTGGCACCTGCTAGCTTTATTCCTAGACGTGTTAAACAGAACAGAGCATTGCCTGGCATTTCATTAGAACATTTAACTTGTCAGGAACTGTAAAAAAAATAATTGAGTGTTAAGTGCACACAGGTCATTGTGAAGCAAACAAACTTCATTACGCACATACAAACACATTCGAAAACTTATAGTGGATCATTTCACTGAAGCAGTTTCAAAGGGAGGAAGTGTGCTCAGGGGCCTGACTCCTATGAATATATGCTACATCTCCCCACACCCCACACCCCATCCCGTCCCGTCCGTCCCTTCCCCATCACCAGTCGCTTCTACACGACTCGTCACCCTGTCTACACACACACACACACACACAGCACTGACTCACCGCTTGACTGGGTCAGGCACGGCTGAGCTCAGGGGTCTGACTCTGTCCCAGGACTATCACCAGTCGCTTCTACACGACTCGTCACCCTGTCCTGGTCGATTAGTGTCCACACACACACACACACACACACACACACACACACACACACACACACACACACACACACACACACACACAGCACTAACTCACCGCTGGACTGGGCCAGGCACGGCTGAGCTCAGGGGTCTGACTCTGTCCCAGGACTATCACCAGTCGCTTCTACACGACTCGTCACCCTGTCCACACACACACAGACACACACAGCACTGACTCACCGCTTGACTGGGTCAGGCACGGCTGAGCTCAGAGGTCTGACTCTGTCCCAGGACTATCACCAGTCGCTTCTACACGACTCGTCACCCTGTCCTGGTCGATTAGTGTCACACACACACACACACACACACACACACACACACACACACACACACACACACACACACACACACACAGCACTAACTCACCGCTGGACTGGGCCAGGCACGGCTGAGCTCAGGGGTCTGACTCTGTCCCAGGACTATCACCAGTCGCTTCTACACGACTCGTCACCCTGTCCACACACACACAGACACACACAGCACTGACTCACCGCTTGACTGGGTCAGGCACGGCTGAGCTCAGGGGTCTGACTCTGTCCCAGGACTATCACCAGTCGCTTCTACACGACTCGTCACCCTGTCCACACACACAGACACACACAGCACTGACTCACCGCTTGACTGGGTCAGGCACGGCTGAGCTCAGGCTGTTCAAGGTGTTCACCGGCTCTCCTGCGATTCTGCTCTTGCCAGGAGTCTGCATCCTCTTCCCAGGCAGGGAAGCCATGGGAAAGCTCGGCAGGAGACTGTCAGTGGAGTCTCCCTTCAGAGACAGAGCAGCTCCCACAGGGACAGCAGTCTTGCTGCTCTGATGCAGGAATGAATCTTGCTGATAGCGAATATCCACTTCCAAGGGTTCATCAAGGTTCAGAATACCAGTGGAAGAGTCATCACAGGCGCGTTCATTAACTATCCCAGCTTCTTTGGTTTGGGGCTTGGATAATGTTCTTTAGAGACCTATCCAAAATATCATGCACACCGTATATTTGTTTGTTAGATGCTATGCTAATCTATAAAAGTGGTATTAAACACTACAGTACATTACAAGTAATACCAGGTTTGAGTCACGACCCTAGCAGCAATCAAGTAAATTCAACAATGTGTAGTTAATATTACATTACTTTTTGTATATATGCTAGTGCAAAGTGCAACTTTCAATTAACCATTCAGAAGTACCGGTATATCTACATATATATATATATATGCAAACAGTTATATTAATAAATAATGAATTTGAAAGATAAGAACATATATATATATATATATATATATATATATATATATATATATATATATATATATATATATATATATATAAACTGAATCTGTAGTATGTATTCCTGTGTATATATTTCTATGTATACTGCATATTAAAAGGCAGATATAGAGTAAAACATCCTTTAGAACCTCTCCAAAAAGCTACAGATTTTCAGCCAAAGTAAAGACACTCCACAATAAAGCAAAACAAAACATTCAAAATGACTGATGTCCTTGGAATCAGTTTGAATCCAGTGTCAAACTCACAGGCTGAGTCCAAAGAAGTCACTGGAAGTCCCCTTTTGGTAAAAGAATGAAAGAAGGAAATTCGAACCAAGATCTGAAAAGAAATGCTTACAGCTTATGCAGCAGTTGTTACTAGAAGCTCATTTTTAAACTCTGCGCAGCAAAATAAAGGGCTTAACAGAGTCTTTGGAAAATGAAAACTGCATTCCAGCAGTTTGAAATTCCATGAATATTTCCAGAGTTAGTATGCAGAAATCACTTTCCAGCGATTAAGAGAATTTACAGAAGCCATTGTTGGAACAAACACAACCTACCTCTCTCTCTCTCTCTCTCTCTCTCTCTCTCTCTCTCTCTCTCTCTCTCTCTCTCTCTCTCTCTCTCTCTCTCTCTCTCTCTCTCTCTCTCTCTCTCTCTCTCTCTCTCTCTCTCTCTCTCTCTCTCTCTCTCTCTCTCTCTCTCTCTCTCTCTCTCTCTTTCTCTCTCTTTCGTTGAAAGCTCCTCTTTCCTACATGATCAATCTGAAGGGACAGGCTTGCTCAGCAGACTCGCTCTCCCTCCGGGCTGTAACTACAATCATTCAACAGCTCCTCACAACCGTCTCCATGAATCCCTTAAGAGCGCATCTCTGGGAATGTCAGGGCACAGTGAGCCTCTCTCCGCTGGTCTCAGTACTGTACCACTGCACCTCTTCTCCCTGCCACTGACTTCCAGTAACTCCTCCAGCACCAGCCTTGCACACATGTCATTAATCAGCTTGGGAATGCGCTCCCATCCAGACGGGTAAAGCAGCTGTCACGGAGCTCAGCGTCTCCTCATTCTCCTAATCAAATGTTCCTCTTGAGTTATTGGAAGGGCTGTTGGTTAATGAGGCACTTGTGACTAGAGAGATATGTTTGCTCTCTCTCTCTCTCTCTCTCTCTCTCTCTCTCTCTCTCTCTCTCTCTCTCTCTCTCTCTCTCTCTCTCTATGTATATATATATATATTTGTTTATTTATCTCTCTCTCGCTCTCTATTTCTTTCATTGTCTCTCTCTGTATATTTCTTTCAGTCTCTCTCTTTTTGTGCCACGTTTCTTTCCTTGCTCCTGATGACAGAAGTGTTGTAGTGTGATCAGCCAGGACTCAGGGGAGTCTTTGATGGTGTAGAGCTATTGCAGCTGGACCAAAGGCCTCATGTCCTCTCTGTGAAACTGCTAGACTTACAGTACCTGCAATCTGGACAGAAGGCCAATAAGGTGAAACCTTTTGACGAACTAACAGCTACCGTGTGAATCTGCGGGACTGATTTACAGATAAATATTCTCTCTTATCTGCATCTCTGTCGTACCCGTGTCCTCTTTCCTGCTTTTCATCATTATTAAACAATGGAGGATGACCTGATTATATCCAGTATGAAAAGAGGATTGTCACTCACGTGGAAATTGAACAAAGGTGCAAGTTTGTGATTTCTAAAAACGGGGAGTTCTGTGAAAGGGTCAGGAAGTTAGAGATCTGCAAGCAGAAACAAGTGATGCAATGGTGACATGTATCCCCACCTCACTTCCTCAAAAATCCGTCTTGTGTACCCTTTTCAAAATTGTTAGTAAGCATGGAAAATAACGGCTTGTTCCATCAGCAGGGATCGAGCGTCAATCCGAGCTGATCCAGGTTCTCTCGATCCCTCCTGAACCCATACTGACAGTCAGGGCTGAATGGCCTCCTCTCGTTTGTAAACTTTCTTATGTTCTTAAGAAGGAAGGTAAACCAATTTGCCAGTTTTTGGCCTGCTGTCAGTGCCCTTGACCTGTCGCCCTGGCGCCCCAATGCATGCTGGGTATCCCTGTGAACCCCTGCACGGCCCATGTGCTCTGGGATGGGGTTTCAGTGCTTGACAGGTGCCTCACTCCCACTTTGGAAAATGTTTAGTCAAGATGCCCGACGGAGATTTATGGCTTGGTCGAGTTTATTACTTTTCTCTTTTAGTCTTAGAACAGCTGTTTATTAACAACTTCAAACGAGGGGCATGAGAACCTCGAGGTGACATCACCACCGCAGCCCCTCCCTCAACCAGGCACGGTGTGTCAGAGCAATGTCTATTTAGAGCTGGGATGCCTCTCAGCCACAGTACAGTACATTTGAAGAACAAAAAGCCCCCTATGCAGTCTCACAATATGACTACAGGTGTACTTGAGTTATTCAGGAAAGCTCAGTAACCCTTTCAGCATGCAGGGTGTATTCACACCCATGTTTGAGGAGGGGGGGTTCTTTCACATTTTGGCACCTCTCTGGAGAACTGATGATTTAATTGTCAAGAAACTTGGTCAACATTATTTAGCTGATGTTATTGAGAATATCAGATCCTGGAGGTATATGGAGGTGTCTATCTGTCCGCACATCAATACATCTGTATGGCACTGTTTTAAACTGGCAACATGTCTGAAGAAGTGCTTACCAACTTGTGATGAAACATTTCATTACATCTCTTATTCCTTTCTATTTCCATCACTGCCCATATACAGCTAATACAGAAGGGGGTGGGGAGTACATGATTTCTTTTGGCATGAGGTCAGGTAATAGTTTATTCTGTACAGCTTTTACAGAACCTCCTGACTGAAAGTCAAGGGTATGACACTTCAGGGTTTAGTGCACCAAGTTCAGAACCCGAATAAGTGATTGCACTCCACTCTGGAATGTGATTCACAGGCTTTGGTTCTTCAACCCAACTGTAAGCCACATTGCCCCACCTGCTGGGCGCCTGAGGAATTACACCAATATCCATTCTTACTGGCAGGTATCTGTGCTGATCCCAGGGGTATTCTGTCAATGGGAAATGAACCACAAGGGCAGCAATGACACACGCTGTTGTACTGTCTGTGTATTTATAAATCCACTTGTTTATTGAGATTCAGGGACACTAGCCAGGATATTCATGCCCCATGGAGTAGACTGATTCTTTGACATATATTAATACAGCATTATTAAAGTGGAGCACTGCACTTCAGAATTGCTTTCCACAGTCCTGAAACAATCCACTTAGAAACATTGACACTGACATTTTCAAATGCACGATGGACATGTAATAGAAAGAATACTGGTTTATAAAAGAAAAATAAATCATCAGTGACACACAGCAAACAATGACACCTAGTGGTTAAATGGTGTATCTGTGGAATAGACACAATACATATGCAGTATTACCTCTTGTGTTCAATTTCTAACATCCTTTTAGATCGTCTAGTTTGCTTTGAATTGGGTAAAGTCTGTTTACCCTACTAGAGATTCACTCCCTGTGCAGCAGGTATTAGGATCCCACCTGATAGATAGAGAGACAGACAGACAGACAGACAGATAGACGACAGACAGACAGAACTAGCCATGGTCAGAAAGTCAAACAAAATAGTAATTATTAACCACATAATCAGAATTATTAAACAAATAACCCATACGTTTTTTTTCAGTTGTATTTTTGGATAATAAATCAGGGTTGCCAGATTGGCATTTTTTTAAGCCAAATGTTACAATTTGGGCTTTTTTAATTGGTTGTTTGGCTTTGAAAACAACAGTTGGCATTCTGGAATATTTTGTCCTTTTTGTCTTTGACAAATTAATTCTTTTTTTGGTATAAATTTGAGATTTCTTCTCAAATGTAATCATAACAGTATATCTGTTACGATACTCATACACAATGCCAGATGGTGCACTAAACCCGATACACATCAAAACAATATCCTTACCAGTCAAAAAAACACACTTTTGTTTGTTTTTTTGTTGTTGTTAACCAGTGCCCTTTAAGTTTTACTGCCCGTGCTGATCCAGTTCCGTTTTCTTGGGTCACATGTTTGCTCACGAAAGCCACATGACACTTGATACCAATTTCAAAATGACTTCCAAATGGAAAGGCAATTACAATAGATGAAGGAGACATAATAAGAGCTGGGAAGCAAAATATGTTTGGGTTTCAAAAGCATCAGATGACACAGAAAACGCATTTTGTAAGCTGTGTAGAGTACCCATCCAGCCAAGAGCTTCTAACCTTGTCGAATCATGAAAGCAGTGAAAAGCACAAATAGAGAGTTAATGGTGCATCCATTTCAAGGCCTCTGTGAGTTTCTAGGGCCAATGAAGAAGTCAGACGAGGTGAAATCGAGTTAGCTGTCACCATGTCCTGTCACTGCGCTATTGCAACCATCGAGAAATACTAAAGGAAGTACCCTTGAAAAAATCCAGCTCCACCGTGCAAAGTGCACACAGCTCATAACAAGAGGTTTTTCTCCTGCATTGAAAGAGGACTTTGTTGCCGACGTCAAGGGTAAGAAGTTTTCTTTGCTCACTGATGAGTCAACAGCTTGCTGCTGGCTGAAGAGCTCAGTGCGACGAAAGTCATTCAAATCACTTCTCGACATCATGAATCCTGATGATGAGCATAAAGGAACAGCCCTTCCTTTTGAAAAGCTCTAGTCTACAACACAGTGACTGGTCAGGGGGATTTAACATCCTCATGAACTGGAAGGAGCTAAAGGCCTAGTTCATATCAGCTGAGCCAGCTAGTAGCCAGGATGCTCAGTAAAAGGCACGTATAATCTTGGAGATGCTTTCTGATCCAGTCAGTTTCCTCTATTTCCATTTTGTGTCTGCACTCACAACGGAGTTTGAAAGAGTCAGTGCATTTTTTCAAGCTAGCAGCGCTGACCCTAAGGAAATGTATAAGGAGCTCTCCACACACAGTAAGAGCCTGCGCAGCAGAGTTTATGATGAGCGTGGAACTCTTCTCTCTCCATCAAGAGTAGATATTGGAGCAAAGTTTGAAGCCGAAGCCAAGAAGTATGTAGCAGCTCATCAGAATTCAGCTCTTCATCAAGAAAAAGTTGAAGAAATCAATTTTCTTACGGAAGCTATACAGCTATACAGTCTCTTCAAGGGACTTAGTGGCTTACACCCCAGCAAGCTCTTGACCAAAGCAGCAAGAATTCCATTAGCTCAACTTCCCTTTGCTCATCTTAGGAAACCGCACTCTGAGGTAATAGAAGAGCAATATAGGAAGATTTTGCACACAAACTGGTCTGAAGAATCGGTTTTTGATGGAGCTGTACCAGATGATACAGCTACCATTTTGGCCTGGGATTCTAAAGCATAAAAATATGCTTGGACAAAATCCATTCACAGAGTTGGCAAACCATTCACTGGCTTGTTTGGCAACTCCTGTGAGCAATGCATCTTTTCTCAAGTCACCTCAGTTAAAACCAAGCTTCGTAATCGCATGGGATTGCTGTTGATGAATTTGCTTGTGCGCATACGCACAACGTTGCACTTCCAAGGTAAATGTTGCCGAAACTTTGTGGTCACCAAACGAATGCTGGAGCTTTTCAACGCAGATCAATTGCATGGAAAGGAGGAGCCAGAAAAGAACATTGCATCAGGTTCAAAGAACATTGTGTCTAGCTTGGAGAAAGATGAGTCGGATTTGGATATGGGTTAAGTACGTTTTTACCTTACAGCTACCTGAGGTTTACAGATTCAGCTGTCGAAGGTTCTGCTTGAAAACAATAACCAAAGTATCCTTGCCAAACTGTTAACCTCACTTTTTTATTTTGCACTATATTAGACACTATATATTATTTTATTAATGAATTATCTTCCCTTTGGTTTATTGTTTATTAGTATGTTTTATTTATTTGGCTTTAAGGATTGGTGGGAGTGTGGGACAGGGAGAAAGCAGAAAGGAGGGATGAGGGGGAGGATGGTAGGGGGTAAAGGAGAAGTTGGGCTTTAATATGCTCTGTATGTTTAACAAGTACTTGCTATCTGAAAAAATGTATACATGTGTGTGTGTGTGTGTGTGTGTGTGTGTGTGTGTTCATGTTACTCAAAAGGTTCATTCGTATTGAATAATTCAAGGTAGGAGATTACAACGACATAATTAAAAAACATCATTAGCATTATTCTTTTTAGATAAAACCGTCAATGTGTTGTTACAAAACAAAAACAAATGGAATGTAAATGAAAATAATGGAAGCAGTGTACAGTGTTGAAAATAATGGAAGCAGTGTAGTGTTGAAAATAATGGAAGCAGTGTAGTGTTGAAAATAATGGAAGCAGTGTAGTGTTGAAAATGCCCTTTTTAGAGGGAATTATCTGTCTTTGAACCTGCCTCGGCACCTGGCATCCCTGAACACATAAGACTGTGCTGTCAACTTGCTGAGCACACTGCTACACTTCTGTGCTTACAAAAAATGTGAATACAAAATAGCAAAACCAGGACGATTGAACAATGTACTGTTTCTGACTGGGACACAAAATTAAGGCTGAAAACTATGACAATCACAGTTTTCTTTGACGTATGATAACAATAACATGGCTTCCATGTTACGCTTAAATAAAAAATAAAAAATGATTGGGTGTTGCAATTTTGCCTTATTCCAGACTTCAAGAAGCGAACTGAATAATCACCTGTTACAGGCATGTGCTCTCACCCAACCGTCCAACATGGCTTTCAAAACCCCGCCCGAATCACAGTTAACCCCGCCCACACAGCGCGAAACCACGCCCTTTGCCAGAAGCTTCTCAGGCGCGGTGCAGTGTGGGATTTCCTAACCGGCTTCTTCTGCGATAGGCGTGCAAAGATGATGGTGAGTGGCGGTTTGATTGTGAATGCTCTTTTCTTTGTAAACCCGTCGCCATCTGCCCTCAAATGCCGACGGGCTACACCAGAGACACATAAAATATTAAAAACAGAGTCTTGTTTTGTGAAAAATGGTTGTATTTCGTTGGGAAGGGATGCGAGGTGTAAAAACAATGGCCTCTTTTCTCCATGTCTCCTGTCATGTCCGATCACTTGATACAGCAACGGGCTTACAGTTACCGGCGTTAAATTAGTTTACCGGCGACTGCTAATAAATACAAGAATTTGCCGCAGTTCGTGTGTCGTTGTGTGTGTGTATGAGCCTTGCTTTCTTGTGAGTCTGTTTTTCCAATGTTTGTGCGTTAGGTATTGTTAATGCTGAAATAGCAGGCCTCAGTCGTGATGTGTGTGTGTGTGTGTGTGTGTGTGTGTGTGTGTGTGTGATATATATATATAATAAATCGCCGTCCCTCAGCACTGCAGCAGACTGCCGTGTTTTATAAAGCGGTATATTTTGTTTGAACGACAGTGTTTAGCTTTGGCCCACACAGAATACGGTTAAAACGACCCAGCCCCTCTGTAGAAAGATGGTTAGATACGGTACTGCCCATTCAACTGCCACTTTGTTATGCATTCTTAATCTTAGCATTTTCTTTGTCGGGCCGTTTACAGACAGCGATGAATTCAGTCAATTAAATTGGTTTGTTTTCATTTTAGATGTGCCATTTCTTTTGTATTCCTGGTAACATGTCACATCTCTTCCTAATCCTTTCTAGGGCTCCTGATTTTCCATTCTGGGAATGGCAAATTCCGTTTTTCAAAATGACCAGTTCCATTTTTTTTTACCAATTTATTAAGAATTAACGTAATTTGAACATAAATAACATTTTTTACATTAAAAATATATTTAATTCATGTTTTAAGCCCCTGAGATGCTGTAGTTTTCAACAATGTACTGTAGGTCAGTCAGCAAATAAACAGCTTATTGCTGGCGTTACAATATAGTCGAAAATGAGTGGCATTATTACAAAAATATACACTTTTCATAAAATTACAAATTAAATACAATGTTCATGACACTTATCTCTCCCATCTGCAACAACGCAGACTGGATTATGCTGTACTTGCTGTAAAACTGCTTGCATGTGTTTCTCGTATACCCTGGATACAGATAGTTGCCTTAGTTAGAGCAGGGCTCTTCAACTAGTGTTTTTAATTTAGGGGGCCACATTGGGGGGGGGGGAGTTTGGAGTAGGCTGGCCACAGTATTTTACTCTGCACATTTTTAAGCAATAATAAATATTATATAACTTAATTTAATATATTGAACAAGACTTATACATTTTACCATATGAATAGTACTTAAATAATAACAGTGTGAGAATTAAACTGAGTATAATTACAAACATTTTAAAATCTATGTGACATTAATTGTATAACTGTTAAGAAGAGATCAGCGTTTCCACTTTTGAGCTTCTAACTACTGTGCCCTCTGGATACGTATTTCCAAAAGCTCCTTGTTTGGTTTCAAAATGCCTTTTCATATCGTATTCCTTAACTACAGACACACATTCATTGCACAATAAATACATTGGCTTTGCGTTCGGTACAGTTGGTAAAATAAATAAGTATTTATTGGACCACTCATTCTACAACCTATAATTTTCACAATTTTCTGTTTTTACTAGCTAGAGTAGAGAGAGCCATGTTATAGCAACACGAGTTCTAAAAAAAAATAAATAAATAAATTTAAAAAAAAAAACCCTAAAAATCACTTGTGAGTATGTAGTATTATTAAGGAGTTAATGATAAATTAGAAATAATAAGTTATAAAAGGTTTCATCTCAACCACCGTGTCGCTTTCACTTAATACAGTTAAATAAAAGCACAAATATCATTGGGAGGAATTTAAAGTGGTCACTAAATAAAGGTGGTCGCATGAGCAGGTTTGACTGTCTATCTTAAAAATTACAATGAAATAGCACAGTGTTTGTATGACAAAAGGCTTCAAGAAACACACGTCATGGGAACGCTGAAAAAACTATTTCAGGGGGAACGACTACTAGTTATTTGGAGCAGATAGTACTGTAATGACTACTGCAGAATGTAGGGTCTAGTTGCTGCATTTTTTCACCAAAGTTCTCCAGGAGATATTACTAAGGGCCTTTTTATTAAATTAGAATAAATCACAATATTTAGGCTTTTATCATATTTAGGCTTTTTGTCAATTATTAATTAAAACATTAAATCTATTTTGAAATGTTATATTTCAGCTTGTGTTGAAAAGAAACTACTAAAGCCTACATTTTGATTTTTATTTTATTTTATTTTTTTAATTTACAATGTTCCTAGTGCCATTTTGTACCCATTTTTTCTAAAAGCACTTTGATTAAAACCGTTTGGAAAGGTTTTTTTTGTCATTTTTTTCTTGCATTTCTAGCTTCATCATTGCTGTCAATGTATCAAACACTTGTGGTTATAAAAAACAAACTAACAAATTACAGATTTTTAAAAACAAAAATCCAAATCGGGAAAAATAAATCTGAAAATTCAAAATAATAAAACTGATTTCATAGGGCCCTACCCGCCCCTGGGAGTGTTTACTGATGGGATTGCATCTGTGCAGGAGTTTTCAAAGTAACAGAGCAAGTTATGAGCGTTGTGCTAGAATTACAAATACCGTGCTGAGCGAGCTACAAATACAATGCCTTCTGATGTTTGGCATTTATTTTCTAAAGTAAGACAGCGAGAAAGTAAAGAAAGTAATGTTTGGGATACTCCGGTAACACAACTAATTAGCATGACCATTTAATGAGATGGCACCCTACAAAACTAAAAACAAAATCTGAATTTTCAGCTGAGGCGATACGAATTGCACACCCCCGAATTCCCTTTTCACTTTAATCTAAAGTAATATCACTGGAAATAATTGATATGCAAAAGTAGTATTCAAACTCCTACATTTTGTCATACTTGGGGAATATGGCCCATTTTAGGATTTACACATTTAATTTTGGTCACCATGGTGTCCTAGCAACCCCACACAAGTCTCATAGTTTGGGTTGCCTGTGTTGACATGTAGTGTTTGTGCATTTCTGTTACAGCCCACACAGATTATCCTGTTGAAGGAGGGGACTGACTCCTCCCAAGGCGTCCCCCAGCTTGTCAGCAACATCAATGCCTGTCAGGTGATTGCTGAGGCCGTCCGCACCACCCTGGGCCCGCGAGGCATGGACAAGCTCATGGTCGACAGCAGAGGTGAGCAGCGACTCCTGCGCTCTTTTAAAATCTGATTGTTCCCATCTCCAGTCCTCCAATAAACTCCCTTCTTTACTTGCTCTTAGGTAAAGCTACAATCTCGAATGATGGTGCCACCATCCTGAAGCTTCTAGATGTTGTGCACCCAGCTGCTAAAACTCTAGTGGACATTGCCAAGTCCCAGGATGCAGAGGTGAGTGCCAGCTACAATAGCACAGCTTCTGTTCCTCCCAGGGACCCCCGCCCTACCTGTTACAGGTGTGACGGTGCACTTAATATAATCTCGACCATGATAATTGTGTACTACAGCCACTTGAAATTTGTTTGTATCAGAGGGCATGTTTCGGATAGTTTACATCGAATGGAACCATGTCACATTAAAATTCGCCATACTGTTTAATTGTTCTTTAACTTCATAGAAAATTTAGTATAAGGTGCTGTGTATGGTCCTGATGAGCTATATTGTACGAGTAATACTGTAAAATGATCATTAGTGATGACTCAGACAAAAATGAAGTATGATGGAGACAGTATGTAATCTTACCGACTACCGTTAATCCTCATTCAGTTTGGTGCACTACAGGTATCTGCATGTGTTTGTTGGGCTGTCACATGATTAAAAATGTTGATCAATTAATTTTATGGGCATTAGTTGATTAATCTGTGCACATTTTTAATAAAGGTAACGATTGTATAGTGACTACCCTGCATAGGAATACTTGAATCAATAGAAGAAGAAAAAAATGCCTAATGGGAATTTGGTCTTTAAAACCATTTTTATTTTAATTTTAGTAAATGTAACATTTTCTGTCCTATTACCCTAATAAAACATATTTAGGGTCCTGATAACTCAGTCACACAAGCCCCAAGGGCCATAGCAGCACAGTTATACATGTACTGTTTAACCCCTCGGGGGTAACTCCTAAACAGCAAAATTATTAGCAATGCACAAACACGGAAACACAAAACACTCTGAGGTTTATAACTAAATCAAGAGTTTATTGTGTTATTCTGGATAAATGCTCACGCTGGATTTTACCACAGCTGTTTACAATGCACACAAATAACTTTGCAGACACATGTTTGGCAATCATTTAAATCAACATAGATAAACATTCCAGTTCCAAATACATACATCCATAGCACACTATCAGCAGTCCTTGCACAAAACAAGACAACAATTATGTTTTTTACACAACGATCTTAAAACCACAGTGCCCTACCACTTCCGGGGACAGAGAGCGCACGCTTCAAATCAGCAATTCAGCACTTCCTAAATAGCAAATTGTAAAACATATTAATCTAAGTCTTTAGTTGATTTAATCGGTTAGATTATTCTGTTAATCGGAACTGCCATAGTTTTTGTGTTGCCTAAGTTGTTTGTTTGTTTTTTGTTTTTTTGTCAATAATTGGAGCGTCTGCTTGATATTCCACTGCTTTCCTCCTCAGGTCGGTGATGGTACCACATCTGTGACCCTGTTGGCTGCCGAGTTCCTGAAACAGCTGAAGCCATATGTGGAGGAGGGGCTTCACCCCCAGACCATCATCCGTGCTTTCCGTACAGCCACACAGCTGGTGAGCTGTTTCCGGTGTTTGTTTATTTCTCTAGTTCCAGACAAAGTAGAAAACGGAGTGGGTAGCTAGCTGCTAAGTAAAGTTCTGACAGCAATAACTAGTGATCTAAGCAAGTACTGCTGTACATACGTCTGTGTGTGTAATTACATATATACAGTACTGTGCAAAAGTTTTAGGCAGGTGTGAAAAAATGCTGTAAAGTAAGAATGCTTTCAAAAATAGACATGTTAATAGATTATATTTATCAATTAACTAAATGCAAAGTGAGTGAACAGAAGAAAAATCTAAATCAAATCCATATTTGGTGTGACCACCCTTTGCCTTCAAAACAGCATCAAGCATCAATTCTTCTAGGTACACTTGCACACAGTTTTTGAAGGAACTCTGCAGGTAGGTTGGCCCAAACATCTTGGAGAACTAACCACAGTTCTTCTGTGGATTTAGGCAGCCTCAGTTGCTTTCTCTCTTCATGTAATCCCAGACAGACTCGATGATGTTGAGATCAGGGCTCTGTGGGGCCATACCATCACTTCCAGGACTCCTTGTTCTTCTTTACGCTGAAGATAGTTCTTAATGACTTTCGCTGTATGTTTGGGGTCGTTGTCATGCTGCAGAATAAATTTGGGGCCAATCAGATGCCTCCCTGATGGTATTGCATGATGGATAAGTATCTGCCTGTACTTCTCAGCATTGAGGAGACCATTAATTCTGACCAAATCCCCAACTCCATTTGCAGAAATGCAGCCCCAAACTTGCAAGGAACCTCCACCATGCTTCACTGTTGCCTGCAGACACTCATTCGTGTACGCTCTCCAGCCCTTCGGCTAACAAACTGCCTTCTGCTACAGCCAAATATTTCAAATTTTGACTCATCAGTCCAGAGCACCTGCTGCCATTTTTCTGCACCCCAGTTCCTGTGTTTTCGTTGCATAGTTGAGTCGCTTGGCCTTGTTTCCACGCCGGAGGTATGGCTTTTGGCGCAAGTCTTCCATGAAGGCCACTTCTGACCAGACTTCTCCGACAGTAGATGGGTGTACCAGGGTCCCACTGTTTTCTGCCAGTTCTGAGCTGATGGCACTGCTGGACATCTTCCGATTGCGAAGGGAAGTAAGCATGATGTGTCTTTCATCTGCTGCAGTAAGCTTCCTTGGCCGACCACTGCGTCTACGGTCCTCAACATTGCCCGTTTCTTTGTGCTTCTTCAAAAGAGCTTGGACAGCACATCTGGAAACCCCTGTCTGCCTTGAAATTTCTGCCTGGGAGAGACCTTGCTGATGTAGTTTAACTACCTTGTGTCTTGTTGCTGTGCTCAGTCTTGCCATGGTGTATGACTTTTGACAGTAAACTGTCTTCAGCAACCTCACCTTGTTAGCTGAGTTTGGCTGTTCCTCACCCAGTTTTATTCCTCCTACACAGCTGTTTCTGTTTCAGTTAATGATTGTGTTTCAACCTACATATTGAATTGATGATCATTAGCACCTGTTTGGTATAATTGTTTAATCATACACCTGACTATATGCCTACAAAATCCCTGACTTTGTGCAAGTGTACCTAGAAGAATTGATGCTGTTTTGAAGGCAAAGGGTGGTCACACCAAATATGGATTTGATTTAGATTTTTCTTCTGTTCACTCACTTTGCATTTAGTTAATTGATAAATATAATCTATTAACATGTCTATTTTTGAAAGCATTCTTACTTTACAGCATTTTTTCACACCTGCCTAAAACTTTTGCACAGTACTGTATATATATATATATATATATATATATATATATATATATATATATATATACACTACCGGTCAAAAGTTTTAGAACACCCCCATTTTTCCAGTTTTTATTGAAATTTAAGCAGTTCAAGTCCAGTGAATAACCTGAAATGGTACAAAGGTAAGCGGTAAACTGCCAGAGGAAAGTTTAGGTTACCAAAAACTGAAAAATAATGTACATTTCAGAGTTATACAAAAAGGCCTTTTTCAGGGAACAAGTAATGGGTTAACAACTTACATCTGTTCTGCAGCAATGGAAGGAAGTAAATTAAGCCTTGAAAGTTGATGCTAACAATTCCTACAGGTGTCCCAACTTTTGTTGATTACTTACAAACCCTCTGTCTGTATAAAAGCAGTGTTGGAACAGACTGTTACTACACCCTCTTAAGCATTATTTGGACAGCATTGTACTGCAGGAAGTAGTATATTGCTATCATAATGGCGAGAAAAAGGCAATTAACAAAGGAAGACAGGCAGACCATTATAACCCTTAAAAGGGTAGGTCTTTCCTTTAGAGAAATTGCAAAGAAAGCCAAGGTGTCAGTAAGTACAGTTTCCTACACCATCAAAAGGCACTTGGAAACTGGAGGAAACTGACAGAAAGAGGTCTGGCAGACCCAAAGCCACAACAGAATCAGAAGACAAGTTTCTGAGAGTCAACAGCTTGCGTGATAGACGGCTCACAGGACAACAGCTTCAAGCACAGCTTAACACTGGTCGAAGTAAGCAAGTCTCAGTTTCAACTGTGAAGAGAAGACTTCGATTTAGATTAAATTTTGTTAAACAAAACGATTCCATGATTTCTTTTTTATCTCCAATTGTTTATTTGTTCTATGCTTTAATTTCAGAGTACATTGAGACATTAAACTGTGTAAATTTCAATAAAAACTGGAAAAATGGAGGTGTTCTAAAACTTTTGACCGTGTGTGTGTGTGTGTGTGTGTGTATATATATATATATATATATATATATATATATATATATATATATATATATAAATGCGCAGTAGATTTTGTTCAGTAGTAAACTGAGTGGTCTTGTAAGTTTGTGTCTATGAGATTGACACTTTGTTTCTTTCCACAGGCTGTGAAAAAGATCAATGAAATTGCTGTTGCTGTGAAAAAGGGTGATAAGGAGTAAGTACTTGTGGTGTTAACCCTTTCAACTCATGATGTAAAAATGAATGTGCATACTGGGCACCAAATTTTTTTTAAATCGCTATTTTACCTCTGAAATTGCTATAAAATACTGTTCGATGGAACATAAAATATAAATTAATTGTTAGGGATAGGTCAGTGTAGTCGAATACACGATTGCACGAAAATAAAAAAAACTATTCGAATAGCAGATTACATACTGAAGTACACGAAAAAATACTTGTGGTAGCTACAAGTAGAAGCAGAAGCTTTTTTTGTATGTGTGTTTTACATACAGTACTGTGCAAAAGTTTTAGGCAGGTGTGAAAAAATGCTGTAAAGTAAGAATGCTTTCAAAAATAGACATGTTAATTGATTATATTTATCAATTAACTAAATGCAAAGTGAGTGAACAGAAGAAAAATCTAAATCAAATCCATATTTGGTGTGACCACCCTTTGCCTTCAAAACAGCATCAATTCTTCTAGGTACACTTGCACAAAGTCAGGGATTTTGTAGGCATATAGTCAGGTGTATGATTAAACAATTATACCAAACAGGTGCTAATGATCATCAATTCAATATGTAGGTTGAAACGCAATCATTAACTGAAACAGAAACAGCTGTGTAGGAGGAATACAACTGGGTGAGGAACAGCCAAACTCAGCTAACAAGGTGAGGTTGCTGAAGACAGTTTACTGTCAAAAGTCATACACCATGGCAAGACTGAGCACAGCAACAAGACACAAGGTAGTTATACTGCATCAGCAAGGTCTCTCCCAGGCAGAAATTTCAAGGCAGACAGGGGTTTCCAGATGTGCTGTCCAAGCTCTTTGAAGAAGCACAAAGAAACGGGCAACGTTGAGGACCGTGAGACGCAGTGGTCGGCCAAGGAAACTTACTGCAGCAGATGAAAGACACATCATGCTTACTTCCCTTCGCAATCGGAAGATGTCCAGCAGTGCCATCAGCTCAGAACTGGCAGAAAACAGTGGGACCCTGGTACACCCATCTACTGTCCGGAGAAGTCTGGTCAGAAGTGGCCTTCATGGAAGACTTGCGGCCAAAAAGCCATACCTCTGACGTGGAAACAAGGCCAAGCGACTCAACTATGCACGAAAACACAGGAACTGGGGTGCAGAAAAATGGCAGCAGGTGCTCTGGACTGATGAGTCAAAATTTGAAATATTTGGCTGTAGCAGAAGGCAGTTTGTTCGCCGAAGGGCTGGAGAGCGCATACGAATGAGTGTCTGCAGGCAACAGTGAAGTATGGTGGAGGTTCCTTACAAGTTTGGGGCTGCATTTCTGCAAATGGAGTTGGGGATTTGGTCAGAATTAATGGTCTCCTCAATGCGGGAGAAGTACAGGCAGATACTTATCCATCATGCAATACCATCAGGGGAGGCATCTGATTGGCCCCAAATTTACTCTGCAGCATGACAACGACCCCAAACATACAGGGAAAGTCATTAAGAACTATCTTCAGCGTAAAGAAGAACAAGGAGTCCTGGAAGTGATGGTATGGCCCCACAGAGCCCTGATCTCAACATCATCGAGTCTGTCTGGGATTACATGAAGAGAGAGAAGCAACTGAGGCTGCCTAAACCCACAGAAGAACTGTGGTTAGTTCTCCAAGATGTTTGGGCCAACCTACCTGCCGAGGTTCTTCAAAAACTGTGTGCAAGTGTACCTAGAAGAATTGATGCTTGATGCTGTTTTGAAGGCAAAGGGTGGTCACACCAAATATGGATTTGATTTAGATTTTTCTTCTGTTCACTCACTTTGCATTTAGTTAATTGATAAATATAATCTTTTAACCTGTCTATATTTGAAAGCATTCTTACTTCACAGCATTTTTTCACACCTGCCTAAAACTTTTGCACAGTACTGTATATATATAAATATAAAATATAAATATAAATGCTGATGCTTGACAAGTGTTAAGTCAGAGTTAAGCAGACTTTGTTTTGCCTGGCTTGGCTACATCCAATGTTCATGTTCTATACTTGGGGTTTGAAGTGCACGTTCATGTGAATGATTTGCATATTAAACGTAAGGACCCTTATTAATCATGCAATGATTGTAACAGTAAAATTCTACAGTAAACATTCCGTTTGAAATTGTTGCCTATTGTTTTGCCTTATTTTCAGCTAATGTTAAGAGATCCATGCTTGAGTTCCTCTGTAATGTTAAGAGATCCATGCTTGAGTTCCTCTGTAATGTTAACAGATCCATGCTTGAGTTCCTCTGTAATGTTAACAGATCCCCTGCTTACCACAAGTCTTATTTCCATCCCTGATGTGTCCTCAGGGAGCAGAAGAGCCTACTGGTGAAGTGTGCTTCCACAGCCCTTAACTCCAAGCTGATTGCTGTGCAGAAGGAATTCTTTTCCATGATGGTGGTGGATGCAGTGATGATGCTAGATGATCTGTTGCCTCTTAAAATGATTGGCATGAAGAAAGTCCAGGGAGGCGCCCTTGAGGTGAGTTTAAGCCGGGGTTGGGAGATTTAACAAACCATGCCATAGGTTTTCAGACTGGAAGTGCCTGGCAGTGATTTACAATGTTATGGATTTGTTTTTATTTTTTTGTTGTTTGAAAATTGTATTTTGAAGATCAGAAATGTATATTGAATGTACAGGGTGATTAGAAAGTGCGTTTACCACATCAACACACCATGCATAACATTGCTATAGCACCTGTTGTATGTGCCACAAATCAACCGAATGCCTCGTCTGTGTTCTGTGCAGTGAATTAACACTGATGAAGCTTAATGGATGGGTAGAAAACCTAGCCTTAGGTAAAGGGAAGGGGTCCAGCACAAACTTTGAATGCTGTAGAAACCCTGTCTACAGGCTACACGTCCTAACATTTACCAGTAGCACAACTCTGTAAAAATGAACCAAATCCAAACAGGATTTACTTCAGCTTTTATTAGAAATTGCTTACATATGTGCATTTATCAAGGCTCTGACCCTTGGTAAGGTGGGGTGGTAGAATTTAACTGTAGAGAACTTTTGCCACAATCCCTAACACCTTGACAGTCAGGAGCTGAGTGGATTCACCCCTCTTTGCAGCTTACAGTACGTGTTTGTGAAGTCTTGTGGCTGCCTTTGCATTAAGAAAACGAATGCTGCTCCTCACTTATTGGGTACCCAGCTGATTTCTCTGACGTGCGCTCCAAGTGTCCCGGAGTGTTTGTTTGAACTTGTCTGTTCTGTAACCAGGACTCCCAGCTGGTGGCGGGCGTTGCCTTCAAGAAGACCTTCTCCTACGCTGGGTTTGAGATGCAGCCGAAGAAGTATGAGAACCCCAAGATCGCCCTCCTGAATGTGGAGCTTGAGCTTAAGGCTGAGAAGGAGAACGCTGAAGTGAGGGTGAAGTCTGTAGAGGTGAGTGACAATTGGGGTTAGACAAGGAGATAGATATATAAAAAATACACACACACTGGAACGTCATTTATCCGCGGGGTCGGGGGGGGTGGGGGACACAGGTCCATGGATGTGTGAAATCCACAGATAAATGAGGTGTCATTGCGTGTGACTAGAATGCATGAATAAAATACAAACTAGCAATGTAAACCAAATTACTGGAGATGTATGCAATATATATTTGACAGAAGAATGTTTTTAAATTAGTTTACTTTTGACAATAATCTTTTCAAAATGTCATGCACCTCCAACCCTGTCTAGCTTTTTCTATTGCCAAAAAAATAAATAAGAAAAACGAAAAAAAATACTACAAAGCTACAAGATGATAAGATTTTGACAGGAAATTCGGCCCATCAGAGCTCACAACTTTCCTGTAAACCAAGTCGTGTGGCTTGTCTCGAGGTATTATCGCCAATTTATTCCACGCATTAATATTAAATAATGGTAGCTGTGTTGCTAGTTTTCTGGGATTTCAAACAAAAAATACAATAATGTTACTTTTTTAAACTGTTTTCAGAACTAAATAAACAAGCCTCCTGTGTAATTTAAACTTTTTTTGCATTTCAACACTTTTTTCAGTAACAGCTTTTTTAACAATTCACTGGTGCAAGTTATTCTTTTGAACTTTGACAAAGTCCATCATAGTCTTGTTGTTTCAGTGAGGAACAAAAGACAATGAGGGGCACTCCCTGGGTCCCCAAGGGACACAATGAGGAACACTGGTTTAGACCTAGTGTTATTTGCAACCCTTATTCAATGTACAGTAAGAATCTGTAACAGAGTACCATCATCTCTATTTGTACCTACATTAGGATTACCAAGCCATTGTGGATGCAGAGTGGAATATCCTCTATGACAAGCTGGAGAAGATCTACAAATCGGGAGCCAAAGTTGTGCTGTCCAAGCTTCCCATTGGAGATGTGGCCACACAGTTCTTTGCTGACAGGGACCTATTCTGTGCTGGCAGAGTCCAGGAGGAGGACCTCAAGAGGACCATGATGGTATGTAATGTTTATCACCCTACTAGGAATCCATAGCTTTCAGCTGATGCCTCTCCCAAGAACTACTAAATTAAAAATGTCCACGTTTTAAATGTGTATGAATGCTGCATGGATGGAAATGGCTCTTATTGCATTTTAGGTGTTATTAGGAGCTTGATTAGCCACAGTGTATATGTAACAACCTCAGATGTGTCTCTTTCAATTCTTGGTAAAACCAGGAATGGATCATACTGCTATGCAATGGGAGTCTCATTTCTGTCGCTGTTCTGTACTTGGTGCCGTGGTTTTTGAAAGTCCACTGGATGTGTTATTGCTAAGACCAAACCATACTGTTTGTGATTACCACAGTCCTCTGTATTAAAACCTGTAGGAACTGGTTTATTTCTGAGCTGTGACTGGTTCACTTCTGTGTTTTCAGGCTTGTGGTGGTTCCATCCAGACCAGTGTGGGGTCTCTCACAGATGACGTGCTGGGACAGTGCGCTCTCTTTGAGGAGGTCCAGGTTGGAGGGGAAAGGTGTTTTCATCTTTTACTGTTGCATTGATTACGTAATGCATATTGTATTTTCTTCTCTGGTTTCTGTAGCTTGTTTAGTTCTCCAGGCTTTATTTTCACTTTGACGAGAGAGAAGCCTTTATATCATGCCATGACACAGTAGATACGTGTATTTAAACAAAAATTAGCTGCTTTGATTCATGAATCCTGTTTTATTTGAGAGAACTTTGGAAGCTTCTATGGAACGTGATCTGTGTAATGAGCTCTGTAAGAAATGAATGGGGTCAGTCTGGTGTTTTTTTCCGCTGTAGGTATAACTTTTTCAAAGGCTGCCCTAAGGCCAAGACATGCACCATTATCCTGAGAGGAGGGGCTGAGCAGTTCATGGAGGAGACGGAGCGGTCGCTGCACGATGCCATCATGATCGTCAGGAGAGCCATCAAGGTCAGCACTTCGAGGGTTACTGCCAGGTGGGGGAGTGGGGAACCTCCAGCAGGGTTTTCAGAATGAGCCGGAGACCGGCACGATCCACCTACTTACTAAATATTAACCTCTTCAACTCCAGATGCAAAAATGAATGTGCACTCCAGATACCAGAATTGGAAATTATTATAATTGGTATTGTTACCCCTGAAATATTAGTATAAAATAATATTTGGGAAAAAGTCAGTACATTTACACCATTTTTATTAACCCTTTAGGCTCTTGTGAACTTGATAGTCATATTCAATAAAACAAAACACAAGTTTGATCTTTTATATATATATATATATATATATATATATATATATATATATATATATATATATATATATATATATATATATATATATAAATAAAAATATAAATTTATTAGTGCTGGGACAATATCCAAAATAGTCTAACGAATATCTGACATGTATTCAGATAACAAAAATCAGATGTTCATATTCGCTAGAAATGACAAATACCTTGTACTTATTTACTGCCTCACCAGATGTTGAGTGACATTTAAAAAAATGTCAGACTTTACACGCAGGCCACTACTAGTCAAACACATACTTAAACATGTAAAAATACGCCAGAATGCACTGTTTGAATCCCTTTTTTCAAAATGTTCACACATTCTCCCTTCTCGCCACTATGCGCCTCCAACATGGGTGCCCCCTACTACCTTGTAAGTGCCGTTATACTTTTAAAACTAATTGAAAACCCTGCTTCAATGTTGGGGGTGCAGAAACAGATTCATTCAGGTCAAGCTCTTCACAGGTGAGGGTCTTTGATGTAGATTGGGCTAATTTACCAGACGTGAAGAAACTGCTTGGATTTGTGTTACTATTTTTTTTTTTTTTGCCTGTTAGATTCTACTTGGGCAATTGATTTAGTGTTTAAACATTTAAAGGTTTTCCCCCCAAGTGTTAAGCATATAGAATTCTTCCTAAACATTTAAGCATGTTCAACATAGGTGAGCTGTAGGGCTTATGCAGTAGGATATGCGTGTTACGTATTCAAAGTCTTATCCATATTTACAGAAGTGTTGAACACATGTAGTGTGTCATAAAGCAGTAGCTCTGTAATGGAGGGCTTCTCCATGATGGTTAATCTGAAAGTTTCGGAAATTAAAGGGATTCCAGCATCCCTGATGGAAAGTGTCTCTGCTTCCAGAATGATTCTGTTGTGGCAGGAGGTGGTGCTATTGAGATGGAGCTGTCCAAGTACCTGCGGGACTATTCCAGGACCATCCCAGGCAAGCAGCAGCTGCTGATCGGTGCCTACGCCAAAGCACTGGAGATCATCCCCCGCCAGCTCTGTGACAACGCTGGCTTCGATGCCACCAACATCCTCAACAAGCTCCGGGCCAAGCACGCCCAGGTAGGCTCTCGGACTGGGAGTGGTGAAGCCTGGCAACTTTCTCCATTGTTTAATTACTAACCCTCCGTAACGGTGCAAATCGCATGCAGTACAGTAGCCATCTCCTTCTTCTTTTCTATTTATCTGTGTTTTGTAAGGATTTAATGACAGAAGTAATGGGTAAAACAAGTTCTCTTCGATGACTGGCTGGGGAGAAGTTGGCATGTGTGCTTCAGTTGTGTCCGACTGTCTGCCGATCCAAAGTTTTCTTCGTTCTTGCTCGTTGCGTCCCAGACAGACTGAAGTATGAACAAACTTAATACACAAGAACTCTAGGTGTGCAGGTTTTTGATCAGTAAGTGGTAAAGTGACAGTGGTAACACTATTCATGATTTCCTCCCCTTCCTCCACAGGGCGGTATGTGGTATGGTGTGGATGTGAATAACGAAGACATTGCTGACAACTACGAAGCCTGTGTCTGGGAGCCATCCATCGTCAGAATCAACGCTCTCACTGCAGCCTCGGAGGCCGCCTGCCTCATCCTGTCTGTTGATGAAACCATCAAGAACCCGCGCTCCACAATGGACGGGCCCCCTGGAGGGCAAGGCAGAGGCAGAGGCCGCGGCAGGCCACACGCCCACTAGAGGGTGCCTGTTGGCTGTTTCAGGCAGTCACAGGGCGAGCTCGTAGAGTAGTTCACGGGCCAGTCTGGAAGGCGTGTTGCCCCCTCCCCCCCCTCACTTCCAATAAGGCAGTCATACGATTTGGCACGGTTTAGATGCATTGATGACATGCACACCTTAAAATAAATTTGTCTTTGATTATTTTGGTTTCTGTGTTTGAATATTAGCACAAGTTAAAAGGCTTAATGTAGGGTTAAAATATGAAAATGTTAACTAAAATAAACACTTTTCTATCATGATGCCATGTTAGTTGCCCTATTGACCAAAGCAAGTTATTGTGGAACAGTCTTTTTTTAAATTGCAGGGTTAGCTGGCTCACATTGCACCTTTTCTATAGCAGTTTTTGTTTGCTATAGTTGTATCATTCTGGGACAGTGTGTTCTTCAGGTGGATGTGGAGTTTATCCTATTCTAGCATATTCCATCTTGGCAGCTTTAGATTCAAGTAGGAGAGCAGCAACTGCTCTATTGTGGTACTGACGTGGTGTCTATCTGCTCATCCACTGGCTGAATTGCAGATTGATGAATTAGGTACCCAGTCTTGGATAAAAGTCTTGCCTTGCTGTCTTTTTACAAGTCTAATCGGATTGCCAATCTAACAAAACAACCAACATAAGCACTCTTGCAGTTTGGGGGGAGGGTGTATTTCTGTGGATGTTCTGCTTTTCACTTGGGTGTTTTGCTGTAAGCCACTTCTGTTTTTGTAACTATTTATTTTTTGTTTTGCAAAAATGACAAGTAAACCCCAATTGGCAAAAGATTCCATGTTGTGTCTTGTTTTGCAGTGTGTCACCAGACTGTTTAAATGTTTAATAGCACTGCTCAGCAATAGTTCATGTCAGGGCTTTTATCATAGGAGATTCAACCCTTTGGATGGGTAAACTACTGGTTTCTAAGGATTTATGCATGTATTATTTCATTTATAGTAGCAACCAATGGCTGATTGTAGCTCAGTGTTAATATACAGGTTGAATAACATGCCTAGCTTACTAGGATGTCCTGGTCAATACCTGCTCTACATACACAATACAATATGGAAATACAAAAGTATGGATCGTTGGCTGAGAGCAAAAACATTGCAACTAAACTAAAACAAAACTAAAGTTTAATTTCGCACACAAAAGGAAATTGTTAATTTTTAGTTTAATTTCACGTTTTTCAGAGAGGTGGTACACATGTTATGATTAGGCATTGGTTGATAAATACTTTTACTATCACTACTCTAAATAACTTGGCTATTTTGGTCAATGTGCCTTTTTAAAAATTACATTCATTTAGGTTTTTTCGCAAAAGCACTTGAACATTGTCATTTCTAAGTTAGTCCTGCAGATAGCGCCCTACACTGCATTTACGGTTGATGGAATAGAAAGATTTAGTAATTCTAGAGCAGTGTTTCTCAACCCTGGTCCTGGGGACCCTCTGTCTGCAGGTTTTCATTCCAGCTGAGCTCTCAGTTACTTAATAGACCCTTAATTGAACCGATAATTTGCCTAATTAGACCTTTTAATTGTTTTCAGCTGTTACACAGTTGCAGAGTTCAAGTTATTTATAAAGTGTTATAGCTAACTTGAAACATGCAACTGTTTAAGAGCTGAAAACAATTAAAAGGTCTAATTAAGCAAATTATCAGTTGAATTTAGGGTCTAGTTAAGTAATTGAGAGCTCAGCTGGAATGAAAACCAGCAGACACAGTGGGTCCCCAGGACCAGGGTTGAGAAACGCTGTTCTGGAGGATATTCAAATTATAAAACCAAACCTCCAATCCATGTCTTTTGACACTAAGCCGAGGGAAATGTACAAAGTGACAATAAAGTTCTAGGTTCTGTAAATTTCTCAGTGGAGCAGGCTTCTCATAGCTTCATTTACATACCCTCTCGACCAATCCTAGTTTAAGCTTCCTCTTATTGTGGCGTTCAAAACGTTATAGCATGGATTAAGCAATAAATTAAAATAATAAATTGAGAACAATGCATGGGGTAATATGAGGGTGGGTGTTACATTCTCGTTTATCACACACTACTCCATGCAGTGTTTATCATCAGAGTTCTGAAGTTGTGTGTTGCTTGTTGTGGAATTTCTTTAACGGCTCACGCTGGGGTCGTGCTCTGTTGCTGGTGTTCATGAATGCGGAGGAGCCCATTGGAAAAATGCTCACCAGTTATAATACATTTCTGTGTTTTTTAATGCCGATGTGACTTTATTATTGTCGTAACAAAACAAATGAGTTGTAAGCAGAGTAGATTCAGTTAATAAGTGTGATGCTTTTAAATCGCATCGCAATAAGGTGTTTACCAAGGCCTTGTGATTGTGCTATTTTTCTAATAGATCATTGAATTGTATTCTTTATTATGGGCATCTTCAATGTGACAACAAACCTAACACAGAACTAAGCAGGTATGAGCTGGTTTAGTATGTGTCGACAATGTATGAAAATCCGTAGTTAAAGAATAGAATTGTTAAGTGAGCAGTCTTTGACAATGTCTTCTGTGTTGTAACTGAATATGTTATGACTGAAAAGTTACATTTGTTTTCATCCTCAATGAGTGAAGTGTCTCTCCACATTCTTCTAAAGCTATTTCCTCCAAACATACATCTTTGGATAATGATTCTCCAGTGAAATCTTGACCAGTCAGTGCAATGTTCTGATCTGATTTTGACCTTGCAAAGCTGCCCAACAGTTGTCTGTGTCACTATAAGTTTGCCCTTCTATGGTACATGATCTTTGAGTAGTTGCAACAATTATGATTTATCCAACAGGAACAATGCTTTCATTTTCAAGTTCATGTTCCTTTAAACACTTCAAATCTTTGCAGTAAAACCGGGATTTGAGTAAGGAGAGGTTAAACAATACAGCCCCAAACGGCGATGTGTGGCACATGATTTTGTATAATACCTACAGGCATTGTTGTAGTATTCCAAACTCCATAATCCTAGAGACTCCAGTGGCCTGGATCGCTCTCCTTCCACGTGAAGATGCTTGAAGTGTGTAGATGGTTTTTAGTCCCGCATCTCATCTTTTAAAACTTAAAGCAGATCGCCACGATTAGGGAAAACTCTTTGAATAAGAGCGGACGTGTCGGGGTAGTGAGTGTCCGGAGATCTCCAACTGTCTCTCAGTGAAGTTCCACGTCCTGTGGGATGACGATGAAGCAGATGTGCCCGAATGCTGATTAGACGACGTGCTGAAGAATGGGCGACCCTGCGAAGCCGCCCGCCAGAAAGAGGAAGCGCACCCTGCCCACTTCTGGCTTCTTCATGAGCTTGTCAGCAGAGGGGAGAGGAGACTGGAGACTGGGCTGTAAACATGCCAACCAGCTTTCTGCTGGAACAGACCGGGGAGACTGGGCTGTAAACATGCCAACCAGCTTTCTGCTGGAACAGACCGGGGAGACTGGGCTGTAAACATGCCAACCAGCTTTCTGCTGGAACAGACCGGGGAGACTGGGCTGTAAACATGCCAACCAGCTTTCTGCTGGAACAGACCGGGGAGACTGGGCTGTAAACATACAAACTTGCCTGGATAAGGGCGTCTGCTAAGAAATAAGATAAAATACAATGACTTCAGTTCTAGCAAGTACAAGTATATGACAAAATACGATTCAGTAACGGAGCAGATAACGGTGTGTGACACCAACTGTGACATGCTGAATGATGTGGTGCAAAAGACTGCAAATGTCCAAACGTATTCTCCCCAAAACAAATAATTTAATAATCCAAACAAGAACAGAAATATTCACAAAAAATAATCCAAACAGAAAAATAATACACCCCAATACCAGCAATGGTAATCAGGGCAAAACAAAACAAGGTCCACGTTCCAAAAATAACAAACAAAAAGACACTCCTTAACCACAATCCTCCGTGCACGAAACTGTGCTCTTTCCAAAGGGGACTGTGGTGCGTGCGCTGTGCTGTGTTGTGCTGTGCGATGAGGGGCGTGCTCTGGGGTTAGAGCTGGCTCTATAGCGACAGCCTCCGTCCTCCTGCTCCTCTACTGAAAACACAAAAACAACAGCTTAACAAAACAAACAAACATACACCAGCTCCGGCCGGTCAATTATTGTCTCAGCGCAAGGGGAGGTTTTGACATAGCTGTTTCCCCTTTGTACCCAGCAAACTCCTCCCTGCAGTCAACGCGTCGCCATGGTTTCTCCAATAGAGGGCTGCACCGCAGCTGACTGCAATGGAATCGTCCTGAGTACTTGCAGCTCAGCCCCTCCTAATATGGTCACCTTCCGGTTTCCACCTACCACCGAGGTGGCAAATCTAGGAGGCAGCATACCTTCCCCTTACACAGCGCCCTTTCTAATTGGGAGGGAGATTTACAGCATCGATCCTTTCTCTCCCTATCACACGGTGTCAGTGATAGTTACATCAGGACATAATTATATACAAAATACTACAGATTAAGTAACACTTGTGGCAGATTACAGTACTCTAAAGTACATGATTAAATGCAGTAAAATAGGGAACAGATAAGAGAGCGCATTAAGGAGGAGTGATAAAGTGTCCAGAGGGAAAAGAGGAGTTCTACAGGTGCTGTCTGAAGACGTGAGTCTTGAGGAGGCGCCAGAAGGTGGTCAGGGACTGGGCAGTCCTGACATCTGTAGGAAAGTCATTCTACAACTGCGGGGCGAGGGTGGAGAAGGAGCGGGCTCTGGAGGCAGGGGAGTGTAGAAGAGGTACAGCCAGTCTTCTAGTGCAGGTGGAGCAGAGAGGTCGAGTGGGGGTGTAGGGAGAGATGAGGGTCTGGAGGTACCTGGGTGCAGTCTGGTCAAGGCATCTGTAGGCGAGTACAAGAGTCTTGAACTGGATGCAAGCTGTGACCGGGAGCCAGTGGAGTGAGCGGAGTAGTGGAGTTGCGTGGGAGAAGTGAGGCAGAGAGAACACCAGGTGAGCAGCAGAGTTCTGGATGAGCTGAAGCGGAGGGTGGCGGACGCAGGGAGGCTAGCCAGGAGGGAGTTGCAGTAATCTAGGCGGGGGAGTACCAGGGCCTGGACCAGGAGCTGGGTGACGTAGTTGGTGAGGAAGGGTCGGATTCTTCGTATGTTGCTCAGGAAGAATTGGCAAGTGCTTGCCAGAATGGAGATGTGCTGGGAATAAGAGAGGCAGGGGTCCAGGGTGACTCCGAGGTTCTTAGCTGAGGAGGAGGGACAGTGTGGTAGATTCCAGAGGAATGGAGATAGAGAGATCAGAGGAGGAGAAGGAGGGAAAGAAAAGGAGGTCAGATTTAGAGAGGTTGAGTTTGAGGTGATGTGAGTGCATCCAGGAGGAGATAGCAGACAGACAGGTAGAGATACGGGAGGGGATGGTGGAGTCAGAGGTGGGGAAGGAGAGGAAAATCTGAGCATCATCAGCATAGAAATGGTATGAGAAACCATTGGATGCGATGAGGGGGCCCAGGGAGCGGGTGTAGAGAGAGAACAGGAGAGGACCCAAGACTGACCCTTGGGGGACTCCTGTCGAGAGAGGGCAAGGTGTGGAGGTTTCTCCACACCAGGTTACCTGGTAAGTGTGTTTGTAGAGGTAGGAGGAGAACCAGGCCAGAGCAGTGCCAGAGATTCCCAGGTCAGTGAGAGAGGATAGTAGAATATAGTGATCGACAGTGTCAAAGGCAGCAGAGAGGTCGAGGAGAATTAGGACAGAGGAGAGAGAGGCAGCTCGGGCAGAGTTTAGTGAGTTAGTGACAGACAGGAGGGTGGTTTCAGTGGAGTGAGCAGAGCGGAAGCCAGATTGGAGAGGGTCGAGCAGAGTGTGGTTGGACAGTAAAGCAGAGAGCTGGCGATGTACAGCCCCCTCGAGGGTTTTGGAGAGGAAGGGTAGGAGGGAGACAGGACGGTAGCTCTGGAGGGAGATGGGGTCGAGGGTAGGTTTTTTGAGGAGGGGAGTGATAGAGGCTTGTTTGAAGGCAGAGGGAAAGAGACCAGAAAGGAGAGAGGTGTTGAGAAGGGAGGAGATGAAGGGAAGTAGAGCAGGAGCAGCAGCTTGAAAGAGGCGAGTGGGGAGGGTCCAGGGCACACGTGGTGGGTTTGTGACCCTGGAGCAGGGAGGAGAGGTCAGAGTCTGAGAGGGGAGAGAAGGTGGAGAAGGAGGGTGAGTTAGTAGGGGATGCAGTGGGTGTAGGGGTTGGAGCAGGAGGGGGTGCGGGGGAGGGAGAGGTGTTAAAGAGTTTGCGGATATCTGAGATTTTAGAAGAGAAGAGGCAAAGTCATCAGAGGAGATGGAGGAGGAGGGGGGAGGGTTTAGGAGGGAGGAAAAGGTAGAGAATAGTTTACGTGGGTTGTTAGTGGAGGCTTGGATTACAGATTGGAAATAAGTACATTTAGCAGAGGAGAGAGTAGAGGAGAAGGAGGAGAGGAGAGTGCGGTAGAGGTTTAGGGCAGCAGGGAGTTTGGTTCTCTTCCATTTCTTTTCAGCAGATCGCAGTGTGATTCTTGCTGAGCGGAGCACAGAGGAGAGCCAGGGTTGGGGAGGGAGGGGCGAGCAGGTCGGGAGGTGAGGGGACAGAGGGAGTCGAGGGAGGAGGAAGAGGGTGGAGGTAGCAGAGTCTACAGAGAGTTGTGAGAAGGAGTCGATAGGAGGGAGGTGAGAGAGAGCAGTGGAGGCAAGGACAGAGGGGAGAGAGAGCGGAGGTTACAACGAGAGGTGACAGTGGGGGTAGGAGGAGCAGGGAGAGGGGAGAGACAGAGAAAAGAGATGAAATAGTGATCAGAGAGGTCCAGGGGGTGACAGAGAGGGTGGAGGGGCAGCAGGCCCTGGAGAAGGTGAGGTCCAGTTGACGGCCAGCTTTGTGGGTAGGGGGGATGGAGAGAGACAGAAGTCAAAGGAGTGAAGGAGAGGGAGGAATCCAGCAGAGTGGCTGGGGTTGGAGAGATGGATATTGAAGTCACCTAACAGGACAGTTGGGGTAGACAGAGAGGGAGGGAGGAGAGTAGATGGTCGAGTTCATCGAGAAAGTGTGCGAGAGATCCAGGGGATGGTACAGTACAATTAGCAGGAGTTGACAGGGAGAGGTTAGTTGGACAGCATGAAATTCAAAGGTGTTAACAGAGAGTGAGGAGAGGTCGGAGGGGACAGAAAAGAGTAAGGAGGGAGAGAGGAGAAGACCCGTCCCACCTCTCCGTCCAGTGATACGTGGAGTATGGGACAGGAGAGGGAGGACAGGGCGGCAGGAGTTACAGTGTTATCAAGGGACAGCCAGGTTTCAGTGAGAGCAAGGAAATCGAGAGAGAGGTGGGAGGCAAAGGCAGAGATGAAATCAGCTTTGTTAGCAGAAGAGTGACAGTTCCAGAGTGTTAAAATACATTTTCTCCTTGTAAATTCTTCTCCATCAGAGCCAGCTTTCACGGAATACTTCCGTGCCATCTGATCCAAAACGTCAACTCCATGGTCTCTGGTATTTATTTTCACTAGTCCCAATGCTAATTGACTAACCAAAGCAGCGCAGCTGGCAAGCAGGCGCCAGCCTTCAAAAGGCTGATTGAAAACAATAGACTGTCAGTCATTCATTCAGGCAGAGAGTAGAAACTAATCTGATTAGAGCTAAACACAGTGCACAGTGTTAAATAAAAATAATAAAGTAGAATATCGTTCTGTATAATCAAAATACAATTGTTTTCTGTGTGGCCGTCAATGTGACTGCTCTCGGGGCTTTTAGGTATAATGTAATATATCTCCTTTATTTCTGCACCCCCATGTTTCATGCTTTGTGAGAATATTTAATACATACACACAGAAAAGTGCATGAACGTGCAGCCCCATATGTGTTACACGACTGGAGAAAATTACATTTTAAAACTAAAAACCACCAAGATGACTGCCGCGGGGCTTCTAGTGTTAAACCCTGGGGATTAGTCTGATTGCTCATCGCTGGACTCTCTCCTTACATCACTAGACAGTGTTGGACAATTACAAAGTTGGAACAAAATAATAAAAAGATACCTTATTTCACAGACCCTGATCAGCACTAATCTATTGGACTAAGAAATGTGAACATAATAGAGGACTAGAATCTGATGAATAGTATCTAGCTGTCTCCAGTCAGTGCTCTTCAGTGTCTGGAGATGCTCAGATATGGAATCAGTGAAGGTCTGGATCGCAGTTTGGTCCAGGTTTTATTAGACGTCCGAGAGAGCATCTTTCATTATTCCTGCTGTTAATGGAGTTGCCGTCAGAATGAGGTTTAGCCATTGATGCGTCACTGGCAATGGCAGTGCAGGATATTAGAAGATCCGGCACAGCATCTCGAAGGCCAGCTCCACCCCCACCGTGCCGTACCGACCCGCTGAACACACAGACACTTTGTAAGGGATGAGTCAGTAGGTGAAGGTGCTTTTCGGCCTGTGTGATGCAAGCCAAGCGCTCATACGTTGCAGCAAGACACTGATTAATTGTGAAATCTTTGGCCATACATACATACGTAGGCAGGGTAGTTTGAGGAACAGAAACCATTTACACACAGCCCTTTCCTGGTTCCTTCACTGGCTTCCAAATGGTCTATTCAGGGATACCAAGATATTTTCTGAGAAAAAAGTCTGAGTGACGTTATCTGGCAACAAACTCCCCATCCCCAGCTTTCCTAGAAAAAGGAGAACATTTCAGGGTACCATTCTACTTGTAAGATGTCTTGCTCAAAAAATATTTAGCATATTTTTAAGAGGAGATGTTTATTTATTCAGGGATACCAAGATATTTGAGTGAAGAAAAATGGGCAACACAATCCCCACCCCTAGTCTTGCTGTAAACCATGTGTTGTTGCCATAATTTTTGCCAGTACTGCACATGTATGTTATAGGGGATTGCCTTGGAGTAATTCATTTGTGTAAACGTGATTAATGGTCATATTTCTGTAAACTGACTTCCAGGACTTCTTCCCCTTCCCAGTCCCTCCTCCTCCACCTTCAGGCTACAATTTTACATTCTCTCTGGAACTGAAAACTGAGATACAATTGGGATACAACTGGGAACATGCTACTGGCCCCATTGGTTTTACTATCATACAATACTACGCAATCCTACAGCATAGATCCTATAGCATCCCTATCTGATCCTATAGCAGGGGTATCCCGTCGCAGGTTCAGCTGGTTCAACTTCATAATTTGAAGTTGCCTCCCCTTGTCCTATGGTAGTCTTAGAGCTCTCTGTAACTTTAAAGAAACATGTAATGTAATGGGCAGGTGACCACAGAGCCCACTCAGTGGCTCCAAGTGGGTAACGAGGGAGGGAAGACATAAACACAGACGGGTGATAATCCTGAGTTTATGCTTAACTAACGAATACACCCTTGTAGTTTTCTGCTTTGTTCCGGTTTAATTATTTTTTTTTTATTCAACTTATTTTAGTTTTATGGATTCAACATTTTATAGGCTGCCGTTGCTGTGGGTGAATTCAAAACCAACCATGGAAATAAAAAGAAATACACTTCGGATCACTGGCAGGTGTAGTAGTGTAAGAGTCAGAAATACACTTCGAATCACTGGCAGGCGATGTAGTGTAAGAGTCAGAAATACGCTTCGGATCACTCGCAGGCGATGTAGCGTAAGAGTCAGAAATACGCTTCGGATCACTCGCAGGCGATGTAGTGTAAGAGTCAGAAATACACTTCGGATCACTGGCAGGTGTAGTAGTGTAAGAGTCAGAAATACGCTTCGGATCACTCGCAGGTGATGTAGTGTAAGAGTCAGAAATACGCTTCGGATCACTCGCAGGTGTAGTAGTGTAAGAGTCAGAAATACGCTTCGGATCACTCGCAGGTGTAGTAGTGTAAGAGTCAGAAATACGCTTCGGATCACTCGCAGGCGATGTAGTGTAAGAGTCAGAAATACGCTTCGGATCACTTCGCAGGTGAGTAGTGTAAGAGTCAGAAATACGCTTGGATCACTCGCAGGTGTAGTAGTGTAAGAGTCAGAAATACGCTTCGGATCACTCGCAGGTGTAGTAGTGTAAGAGTCAGAAATACGCTTCGGATCACTCGCAGGTGATGTAGTGTAAGAGTCAGAAATACGCTTCGGATCACTCGCAGGTGATGTAGTGTAAGAGTCAGAAATACGCTTCGGATCACTCGCAGGTGTAGTAGTGTAAGAGTCAGAAACACGCTTCAAATCACTCGCAGGCGATGTAGTGTAAGAGTCAGAAATACGCTTCGGATCACTGCAGGCGATGTAGCGAAATACGCTTGGATCACTCGCAGGCGTATGTAGTGTAAGAGTCAGAAATACGCTCGGATCACTCGCAGGTGTATGTAGTGTAAGAGTCAGAAATACGCTTGGATCACTGGCAGGTGATGTAGTGTAAGAGTCAGAAATACGCTTCGGATCACTCGCAGGCGATGTAGT
Source organism: Acipenser oxyrinchus oxyrinchus (assembly GCA_030684275.1). Lineage (NCBI taxonomy): Eukaryota > Metazoa > Chordata > Actinopteri > Acipenseriformes > Acipenseridae > Acipenser > Acipenser oxyrinchus. The sequence goes on along the minus strand of CM060247.1, from coordinate 941,686 downwards.
GTAAGAGTCAGAAATACGCTCGGATCACTCGCAGGCGATGTAGTGTAAGAGTCAGAAATACGCTTCGGATCACTGGCAGGTGTATGTAGTGTAAGAGTCAGAAATACGCTCGGATCACTTCGCAGGCGATGTAGTGTAAGAGTCAGAAATACGCCGGATCACTCGCAGGCGATGTAGTGTAAGAGTCAGAAATACGCTTCGGATCACTCGCAGGCGATGTAGTGTAAGAGTCAGAAATACGCCGGATCACTCGCAGGCGATGTAGTGTAAGAGTCAGAAATACGCTCGGATCACTCGCAGGCGATGTAGTGTAAGAGTCAGAAATACGCTCGGATCACTCGCAGGCGATGTAGTGTAAGAGTCAGAAATACGCGGATCACTCGCAGGCGTGTAGTGTAAGAGTCAGAAATACGCCGGATCACTCGCAGGTGTGTAGTGTAAGAGTCAGAAATACGCTTGGATCACTCGCAGGCGATGTAGTGTAAGAGTCAGAAATACGCTCGGATCACTCGCAGGCGATGTAGTGTAAGAGTCAGAAATACGCCGGATCACTGCAGGCGATGTAGTGTAAGAGTCAGAAATACGCGGATCACTCGCAGGATGTAGTGTAAGAGTCAGAAATACGCTTCGGATCACTCGCAGGCGATGTAGTGTAAGAGTCAGAAATACGCTTCGGATCACTGGCAGTATGTAGTGTAAGAGTCAGAAATACCCGGATCACTCGCAGGATGTAGTGTAAGAGTCAGAAATACGCTTGGATCACTCGCAGGCGATGTAGTGTAAGAGTCAGAAATACGCTTCGGATCACTCGCAGGCGATGTAGTGTAAGAGTCAGAAATACGCTTCGGATCACTCGCAGGTAGTAGTGTAAGAGTCAGAAATACGCCGGATCACTCGCAGGTGTATGTAGTGTAAGAGTCAGAAATACGCTCGGATCACTCGCAGGCGATGTAGTGTAAGAGTCAGAAATACGCTCGGATCACTCGCAGGCGTGTAGTGTAAGAGTCAGAAATACGCTTCGGATCACTCGCAGGCGTATGTAGTGTAAGAGTCAGAAATACGCTCGGATCACTCGCAGGCGATGTAGTGTAAGAGTCAGAAATACGCTCGGATCACTCGCAGGCGATGTAGTGTAAGAGTCAGAAATACGCCGGATCACTCGCAGGCGATGTAGTGTAAGAGTCAGAAATACGCTCGGATCACTCGCAGGCGATGTAGTGTAAGAGTCAGAAATACGCCGGATCACTCGCAGGTGTATGTAGTGTAAGAGTCAGAAATACGCTTCGGATCACTCGCAGGCGTATGTAGTGTAAGAGTCAGAAATACGCCGGATCACTCGCAGGTGTATGTAGTGTAAGAGTCAGAAATACGCCGGATCACTCGCAGGTGTAGTAGTGTAAGAGTCAGAAATACGCCGGATCACTCGCAGGTGATGTAGTGTAAGAGTCAGAAATACGCTCGGATCACTCGCAGGTGATGTAGTGTAAGAGTCAGAAATACGCTCGGATCACTCGCAGGCGTATGTAGTGTAAGAGTCAGAAATACGCTTCGGATCACTCGCAGGCGTATGTAGTGTAAGAGTCAGAAATACGCCGGATCACTCGCAGGCGTATGTAGTGTAAGAGTCAGAAATACGCTCGGATCACTCGCAGGCGATGTAGTGTAAGAGTCAGAAATACGCTTCGGATCACTCGCAGGCGATGTAGTGTAAGAGTCAGAAATACGCTCGGATCACTCGCAGGCGATGTAGTGTAAGAGTCAGAAATACGCTTCGGATCACTCGCAGGCGATGTAGTGTAAGAGTCAGAAATACGCTTCGGATCACTCGCAGGCGATGTAGTGTAAGAGTCAGAAATACGCTTCGGATCACTGGCAGGCGATGTAGTGTAAGAGTCAGAAATACGCTTCGGATCACTCGCAGGCGATGTAGTGTAAGAGTCAGAAATACGCTTCGGATCACTCGCAGGCGATGTAGTGTAAGAGTCAGAAATACGCTTCGGATCACTCGCAGGCGATGTAGTGTAAGAGTCAGAAATACGCTTCGGATCACTCGCAGGTGTAGTAGTGTAAGAGTCAGAAATACGCTTCGGATCACTCGCAGGTGTAGTAGTGTAAGAGTCAGAAATACACTTCAGAATCACTCGCAGGCGATGTAGTGTAAGAGTCAGAAATACGCTTCGGATCACTCGCAGGCGATGTAGTGTAAGAGTCAGAAATACGCTTCGGATCACTCGCAGGCGTAGTAGTGTAAGAGTCAGAAATACGCTTCGGATCACTCGCAGGCGATGTAGTGTAAGAGTCAGAAACACGCTTCGGATCACTCGCAGGCGATGTAGTGTAAGAGTCAGAAATACACTTCGGATCACTCGCAGGCAATGCAGTGTAAGAGTCAGAAATATGCTTCGTATCACTCGCTGGTGTAGTAGTGCATGCTGTTTGCTCTGCTGACACTCTGTACCCCTGCTTCTTGAGCCACGTTCCCATCTGCACTGTGAAACCAGTCGGGAAAACACTCTCATCTCCAGCTGGGGCTGACCACTGCTCCATCTCCACCTACACTGTGAACCCAGTCTAGAAAGCACCCACACACACATACTGAGACACACACATACTGAGACACACACACTGAGACACACACTGAGACACACACACTGAGACACACACACACATAAACACACTTACACACACACACTGAGACACACACACACGTACACACAAACACACACTGAGACTTACACACACACTGAGACACACACGCACACACACACTGAGACACACTTACACACACAAACACACACTGAGACACTCATACACACTGAGACACACACACTGAGACACACACACACATAAACACACTTACACACACACACTGAGACACACATACACACTGAGACACACACACTGAGACACACACACACATAAACACACTTACACACACACACTGAGACACACACACACGTACACACAAACACTGAGACACACTTACACACACACACACACACACACACTGAGACACACACACACTGAGACACACATACACACTGAGACACACACACTGAGACACACACACACATAAACACACTTACACACACTGAGACACACGCACACGTACACACAAACACACACTGAGACTTACACACACACTGAGACACACACGCACACTCACACTGAGACACACTTACACACACAAACACACACTGAGACACAAACACACACAAACACACAAACACACACTGAGACACACACACACTGAGACTTACACGCACACTGAGACACACTTACACATGCACACACACACACTCACGCACACACACACACAGACACACACACTGAGACACACTTACACACACACACACACACTGAGACACACTGAGACACACTCACGCACACTCACAGTCACACACACTGAGACACACTCACACACACACACACACTGAGACACACTTACACACACTCACACTCACACACACACTGATTCTGCCTCAGTAAAGCCTGGCAGCCATGGGTCACTGTGTGTTAATAAATTCCCAAGGCCCTGAGGTCAGGTGGGAGACGCGGGGGATGTCTGCTGACTCATATACAACCTGTTGAAATTGATTGAGGGGTTTTTTTAAATTGTTTTTCTTACTTCCCTTAAGCCAAGGTTTATTATTGTTCCTTAAAAGGCTTAGTTTGTGGTTAATTGCCAAATCTCAGTTTGCATAAAGTGCTACAGTGAAACATGCTCAGTCACAGACACATTCAGAGTTGGTTGTTTCTGAAGAAAAGGCCATATTCCAATTCCAATCATTAGGCTGTTTCCAACCGGCAGAATTTTTTGTTTAGCTTTCCTTTTGATGACCCCAAATGAAAGAGAAGCGGTCTGAGTGGGCTTTTTGCAAGCAAAGGATGAGTAATATGTTACTATCTCATTGTAAGTCCCATGCTGCCATTGACGCAGTACAGAATGGTGCCACTACCACACTGCCATTGACTATATGAGATGAGATGTATTCCTATTGAGAACAGCATCCCTACACGCAAGAGGGTTGTACTTGAAAGTCATTTATATTGTAATACAAACACAATGAAAAAAACACATAAAAGCACATTCAATCATACACGAATCTAGACTGCTTCCTCTTTCTGTTTTGCCACAGACTCCTGAGAGGGTAATCACTGAAATATCCAGATGTGCTGCAATAGATATGCAGCATTAAGCTAAGGAAACACAAATCTGCTTTTTCAGGAACAGTGACTCGAAACCTGCTTCCAGGAGACCCGGAAACCTAGCTTGATGTAACTTTGCTGTATCAAACCACAATTCTCCTCTGGTGTGCCATGCAGTGGCCTGAAACCTAGGCTCCTGAAACCAAGTTCCAAGACACAAAGTGGTGTCGTGTTCCCTCAGCATTAGGATCACGGGTATCCTTCATTCACACTATAATGTCATTACTGTAATGTTTGTGCTGAGATGATTCAGCTGCACATCAAACCTCTAAAACACTTACTGTTTGTTTCAGCTCAGCCCACTCGAACAAACACAGTTTCAAAGCTAAAACAACTGGAACAAAACAGGGACAAAAATGTCAAAGTTGCCTCCGATACAGCTGGTTGTAGTATCCACTTGTCCCCATTAACAGACCCCGGTATGGCAGCACACTCCTGTTGATCCTTTAAATTACAAACAGCTCAATAAAGGTGTAATACTCGGTATCCCATTAAAATGAATCTTTATTTATATCCACCTGGTTTTTAGTGTAAAACAAGCAGCGCGTCTCGACATTTGCGTCTTCATCAGGTTACAGAATTAGTAAATGTTAACGACACCGTGAATCATTCACTTATATACTCTTAACCAATTAGCAGTTACTATTTCAATTACATCAAATCACAGCAAGTCATACCATGTAATGAATAGTCAATCAGAAAATACCAACTGCATAACATTTAGTTAAACTTAAAATCAATTCATATCACAATGAGAGAGACATAACACTGAAGAATTCAATGCAGACCATTCTACTTATAATACAATATTACTATTAATACAAAAGAAGGTCATTATACAGTATATAAAAATATACAGACACACACAACAACAATTTTAATATATTAGGACATTAGGAAATAAAGTGATAAGATAAATAGTATAATATGTTCTCTCAAAACGTAATCATAATTCCTTCACTTAAGCTTCCTACAGGTGAAATTACTACAGACCCAAAACAAATTAATAGCACAATAGAGAATTTGTACAAGAAATGATCAGAATCCAAGAAAGATGTTAAAAGCATACAAATATTCCTAGATAAAATCAAATTAGATTCCTAAACTGAAGAAGATAAAAATATGCTTGATTCACCAATTAATTTGTCAGAAATAATCTCAGCCATTGACTCCCTTCAAATAAATCTCCGGGCCAAGATGGATACACTTCTGAGTTTTTAAAACATTTAAGAACTAGTCGCACCTGTTCTTCTTAAAACCTTGAACGCATCTTTCCTGGAAGGTAAGCCTCCCCCTTCAATGAATACTGCAATTATATCATTACTACTTAAACCTAATAAGGATCCACCAGAATGTCAAATTTACAGGCCAATTTCCTTATTGCAAATTGATTGTAAGGTCCTAGCAAGAATTATTACCAACCCATTAACCAAATGTATTGGTAAGATCATTTGTGTTGATCAGAAAGGGTTTATAAAAAATAGATTTGCTATGGATAATATTAGGCAACTGTTAGCAGTACTTGATATTCATAAACACACCTTAGTTCCAGCAATGGACCTTTCTTTAGACTCTGAGAAAGCTTTCGACAGAGTTGAATGGAACTTCCTTTTTGAGACAATGACTAAAATGGGATTTGGTTGTAGCTTTCTTAATTGGGTAAAATTAGCTTGTCTAATTTGACAGTCTGAGAGTGTACAAGGAATTGGGCAAGGTAGATATTCATCAGAAATTATGCTATATGCAGATGACATATTACTCGCCCGTATAAATCCTCACGAACCTCTTCCTCATTTAATGGAAATTATTAATGAATATAGCATTTACTCAGGTTATAAAATTAATTGGGCAGAATCCGAAGCACTTCCAATCTCCAAATCTTGTTTTGCTTCCGATTATAATACATACCCCTTTCGGTGGCCTAAAATAGGACTTACATATTTAGGAGTTACAGTTCAAAATAACATTAAAGAAATGGTCAGTAAAAACCATTAATACATAAGCTTGAAATCAAACAAGAAAGTTGGAATAGCCCCCGCTTTCATTATGGGGCAGATTAGAGTTCTTGAAATGATGATGGTTCCCAGGCTGACTTACATGCTGGCTATGCTTCCTATCCCTGTACCTACGTCCATCTTTAAATATATAAATTATTTACAAAGTTTATATGGGCAGACAAGAAACCAAGAATCACATTTAAAAAACTGTTCTATCCCTACAGTAGGGGTGCTCTAAAGATGCCAAATGTATATTGGTTCTGTTTATCCTATCAGCGTTAACTCTCAAAGGATGTTTTTTAGTTTCCGATTCTAAATCCCCTAATCCCTTTCACCTCAAAGAAATTTGTTTTCATGGCCCCCACCAGCTTTACAGAAATACACATCTTATAGATTTCCAAATCATATTCTAAAGAAAGCAATGCTTGAACTCAATGATATGAGAACAATGTATCTATCCTCAGGTATATGGAATAATCCCATGTTAACGTATAAGAAAAAATGTATAAAGGATGATTCTTTTATTAATGCTTGCATAAATACAATTAGTGATATTTTTATTGATAAATCCTCTCGCTCAAAGTAAAATATAATATATGTAATTCATTTGTATATAATCATATTAAGGGCGGTACGGTGGTGTAGTGGTTAGTGATGCTGCCTCACAGCGCCTGGGTTCGATTCCAGCCTCAGGGGTTTGTCTGTGTGGAGTTTGCATGTTCTCCCCGTGTTCGCGTGGGTTTTCCCCTGGTACTCTGGTTTCCTCCCACAGTCCAAAGACATGCTGTCCAGGTTGATTGGTCACTCTAAATTGCCCTGTGTAAGTGTGGTGCCCTGCGATGGACTGGCATCCTGTCCAGGGTGTAGTCTAGCCTTGCTCCCTGTGTATGCCGGGTTAGGCTCCGGCTCACTGCAACCCTGTAAGGAGTAAGCGGTTAATGATGGATGGATAATCATATTAAATCAACTCTTTCTAAACTATATAAAAGGAAACCTTGTCCTCCACAAATTGGGGCAATTTTTTTAAATCTGATTCTAAAAATGCACATGGATTTGTTTCAAAATTATATAAATTGTTTCAAGATAGTCAAATTGCCTTTGCTGGCTCTTTAAAAGTTACTGGGAAAGTGTTTTGAAAACAGAGTTCAGCAATAATAGTGGAGATTGATCAATAAAAATGTCAAATTATCCTCACAAAATGCTAAATTGTGTTCAATTCAATATAAAATAGTGCATAACGTTTACTTTACCCCCTCCAAGTTATATAATTGTAAGCTGTCAGATAATTCTTCATGCTGGAGATGTGGCAAAGATAATTCTGATATATTACATTTAATTTCATATTGCACAAAAGTTACAATATTTTGGAAAGATATATTCTTTCATGTAAATAATATATTTAATGCCAATATAAAAATGTCTCTTAAACTAGCAATACTTGGAGATTCCTCTGATCTACATCTTTCTTTTACAGAACGTAAATTACTTGGTCTATTCATTCTTGCTAACAGAAAAGCTATCCTAGTTGCAAGGATACTCAACATACGACTGTTATTATGGCGAAATTTGGCATTAGAAGCCCTAACACTGACTTTTTCTATCTGGATACATTTTCAGAGTTTTCCCATATCTGGCATGAAGTAACTGCTTATTTATTATCGATAGACTAGAGATCACAGCATGTATTTTATTTATTCATTAATGCTTGGCCGTATGGTTAATTAATTATACAGTTGTAATTTTACATAATTGTATTAATTGTATTTAATTGTAGGAAATGAAAATCCTGTTATTGCTATTTAAAAAACCTAATAAAATATAAATGACAAAAACCGTAATCATGACAATGCCACACTATATTACTATGTCTACTTTAAATAAGATTCAAACACATTACTGTAAACATCGCATGCATTACCAACACCCTCACTGTGCCTTGTTATTTAATACCATTATTAACATTGTTACCAAAATCATTCCCACCTTCAGGATCCAATCAGACGTCAGCAAAATTATTAATCAGTCTTACCATTGGTTCATAAATAAGAATTCAGTTCCAACGTCTCATTAAGACCATCGGGTTCAACCGAATTTAACGTGTGTATCCAAAAGGCCTTCTTAATAGTTGTTTTACAAAATTGCCACCTCTTACGGATATTGTTATCATTTCCATCTCTGTAAATTTAAGACTCGGTGAAGAGCCATGATTTACAGCTTTTGTATAGTCCATATTGTTATTCCTTATAGCAGCTTTATGTTATGCAATTCTAATTTTAAGATTAGGTTTCGTTTGTCCCACATAAATGAGACCACAATGGCATTTCAGCATATAAACAATATCTGTGGAATTACAATTAGTGAAGTCTTTGATATTATGTGTTAGAACAGTGGACACGTCTGCCACATCGATAATTACCATGGATATCAACAGATTTATTTAACCAGCTAAACTGTATCTGATGGTGCTTTATACATAGAGGAAACCAACTCGTCTTGTTCATTCTAAACCAGATTTCTGGTAAAGATGTAACGAAGGGTCCATGCCAATATTTTCCACTGTTTATGTATGATCTTGTTAATGTCATTAGACATATGATTAAACTCCGTAACAAAGGTAACACTGTCAGATGTTGCTACATTCGTGTTTTTAGTAGTTGTTAGAAGCTTTTCGCAATTTTGAGTCTCAGTACTCTTTAGAGCTGTATTACTTGCGTATCTATTGTAGCCTCTATCTCTGAAGCTTTAGTTTGAAAATCAGAATTTTTTGTTCCAAATTCGTTTTAGCCTAAGAAACTGTCCATACGGTATGTTTGGAATGAAGTGTTTGGGATGATGACTATCAGTAGGTAATACGGTGTTCTGTCGGTTTTTGAAAAACAGATGTATTAACTGTAGTCTCAGAAATTGAAATGAATAAATCTGAGAAATGTATTTCAGACTTACTATATTCCATAGTGAATTTTAAACTGGGTCTTGACCCATTTATATAGTATTTAAATAAATGTAGATCCACTTCAGAACCTGTCCAAACAACTAGTATATATATCATCAATATATATTTTCCACAAACCTATGTATTGTAACAATGAGTGTGCTGCCATACCGGTTTCCGGTACCAGGGACAGGAATACCTCAAATCTATTTGCACAACAGTGTTAGCAAAGTCAAGTGGGGTCTGATCTTGTCATGCGGCTATATATAGCACTTCAATGATCAGCTTCCTCATAATCAAAGTAAAACACAGAAGCACTCAGGCTTGGATACCCTACTGGCAGACAGACAGGACCAGACGCACATTGAAAAGGTAACTACAGCGCTAATAGTGGGTAGGATGGAACACAAACCAGTGTCTCTTCACTGTAGATGGTAGCAAATACATTTTTTTACTTTGAGAAAATTAAAATACAAGCTGTATTTATCTGACTTAACTTTTGTGGTAAACAAAATCAGAGTAAAATATCGTAAAAAGAGAAAATTAGAGAAAAAAAATTAGAGTTAGAGAAAATTAAAATACCAGGTAGATGGCAGGTAAAAATGCTCCAACAAATGACAAGGTAGCCTGTCCTCAAATGGGTTAAACGAGGGCTAGCTGTTGTGTTTCTGTGGCGATCATACTTGTTCACTCTGGATTGTGACATCTAATGAGCTGTTTGAATCTTTCCACTCTGGGTTCAGAGCTAATCACAGCACTGAAACAGCCCTTGTGAAGGTAACAAATGATTTGTTGGTGGCTGCTGGGTTCAGGATCTCTCAGTATTCTTCTTCTGCTGAATTTAAGTGCAGCTTTTGATAGTTACTCAGCTGTTGCTCGTGATATTTTGCTGGAGCACATGGAAAATGTTTTGGGTATCACTGGCACACCTGTTTGTTGGTTCAGGTCAGATCTGTCTAATAGGAAGCAATTTGTTATCCGAGGCAACTATAAATGTGATACTGCCCCAGTTACACAAGGTGTCCCCCAGGGCTCTGTCCTGAGACCATTATTACTATACATGCTTCCACTTGGCCAGACTATTCCACGTCATGCTCTTGGCTTTCATTTTTATGCAGACGACACACTAAACCAACACCTATGTGGCTCACACTCCTCTACTCATTGTCTGTAAAAGGCATTGTCAAGCACTGGATGCAGCTTCATTTCATACAGTTAAATTGTGGAAGGCACGGACATTAGCTCTTCACCTCAGTGTGAAACTTGGGTATTATTTTTGATTCCACCTTATTGTTTGAAGCTCATGTTGGAAATATAACTAAAGTGTCATTCTTTCATCTGCATAACATTGCAAGATCATTTCTGTCCTCAGCTTCTGCTGAGAAATTAATTCATGCATTCATCTCCTCAAGACTGGACTACAGCAGAACCTCAGAGTTCTGAACCCCTTGGGAATGGAGGTTGTTCGTAAGTCTGAAATGTTCGTAACTGAAAGAGTTTTCAGTGGTTTAATAAACATGTATACCTGCTACCTACATCCTCAATCTGGAGAATAATACAAAGGCTACATTTAAGTTACCATCGAAATTAGAACTGCTGCAAAAACGTCCATGAAAACCCGGGTTAACGTAGTGCTTGCTTTAAACAAAATGCATTCCTGCAGCTTGCCCAGACATTCACCTCCTTTGGCTTGAAAAACAAACCGTGCTTTATTTAAAACAAAATGCTCCTTGTAAAATTGTCTGCACTTGCTTTGAAGTCTGCCTCACCTTTCTGGATTCATTTGTTGGTACAGTAATTTTGCATTCTCTGTGACCAGCACGCCGCTTATATGAGCGCCTATGCGGTTGCATTGCACTCATGGTTGAGTGATTGCAAACTTCCGGTTGAAAGTGGGTGTTCGGTAGACCGGTCAGGTCTTAACTCTGGTGTTCATAACTCTGGCGTTCTACTGTACTGCAATGCTCTTCTGACTGGGCTTTCTGTTAAAGTTCTCAATAGGCTTCAGTATGTGCAGAATTCTGCACCCCGGGTTTGAACGCATACCTCTTCTTGTGAGCACACAACACCTGTATTGTATAAACTGCACTGGCTCCCTCTGAGGTATCGGGTTGACTACAAAATTCTGCTCCTTGCCTATAAGGCTTTAAATGGTGCTGCCTCTGTTTATTTGAGAGATCTATTGCTATTATTAGTACTACTACTACTACTAATAATAATAATAATAATAATAATAATAATAATAATAATAATAATCTATTATTATTATTATTATTATTATTATTATTATTATTATTATTATTATTATTATTATTATATCTATATTGCTATGTAAAAGGCAGTGCTGTGTGATGTGTATATAGAGTGCTGTGTAACGGGCAGTGCTGTGTGATGTATATATATTGCTGTGTAATGGGCAGTGCTGTGTGATGTGTATATATATTACTGTGTAACGGACAGTGCTGTGTGATGTGTATATATATTGCTGTGTAATGGGCAGTGCTGTGTGATGTGTATATATATTGCTGGTGTAACGGGCAGTGCTGTGTGATGTGTATATATATTGCTGGAGTAATGGGCAGTGCTGTGTGATGTGTATATATATTGCTGTATAACGGGCAGTGCTGTGTGATGTGTATATATATTGCTGGAGTAATGGGCAGTGCTGTGTGATGTGTATATATATTGCTGTGTAATGGGCAGTGCTGTGTGATGTGTATATATATTGCTGTGTAACGGGCAGTGCTGTGTGATGTGTATATATATTGCTGTGTAACGGGCAATGCTGTGTGATGTGTATATATATTGCTGGTGTAACGGGCAGTGCTGTGTGATGTGTATATATATTGCTGGTGTTACGGGCAGTGCTGTGTGATGTGTATATATATTGCTGGTGTAACGGGCAGTGCTGTGTGATGTGTATATATATTGCTGGAGTAAGGGGCAGTGCTGTGTGATGTGTATATATATTGCTGGAGTAACGGGCAGTGCTGTGTGATGTGTATATATTGCTGGTGTAACGGGCAGTGCTGTGTGATGTGTATATATTGCTGGTGTAATGGGCAGTGCTGTGTGATGTGTATATATTGCTGGTGTAATGGGCAGTGCTGTGTGATGTGTATATATATTGCTGGAGTAATGGGCAGTGCTGTGTGATGTGTATATATATTGCTGCTGTAACGGGCAGTGCTGTGTGATGTGTATATATATTGCTGGTGTAACGGGCAGTGCTGTGTGATGTGTATATATTGCTGGTGTAATGGGCAGTGCTGTGTGATGTGTATATATATTGCTGGAGTAAGGGGCAGTGCTGTGTGATGTGTATATATATTGCTGGAGTAACGGGCAGTGCTGTGTGATGTGTATATATTGCTGGTGTAACGGGCAGTGCTGTGTGATGTGTATATATTGCTGGTGTAATGGGCAGTGCTGTGTGATGTGTATATATATTGCTGGAGTAAGGGGCAGTGCTGTGTGATGTGTATATATATTGCTGGAGTAACGGGCAGTGCTGTGTGATGTGTATATATTGCTGGTGTAATGGGCAGTGCTGTGTGATGTGTATATATATTGCTGGTGTAACGGGCAGTGCTGTGTGATGTGTATATATATTGCTGGAGTAAGGGGCAGTGCTGTGTGATGTGTATATATATTGCTGGAGTAACGGGCAGTGCTGTGTGATGTGTATATATATTGCTGGTGTAATGGGCAGTGCTGTGTGATGTGTATATATATTGCTGGAGTAAGGGGCAGTGCTGTGTGATGTGTATATATATTGCTGGAGTAACGGGCAGTGCTGTGTGATGTGTATATATATTGCTGGAGTAAGGGGCAGTGCTGTGTGATGTGTATATAGATTGCTGTGTAACAGGCAGTGCTGTGTGATGTGTATATATTGCTGTGTAACGGGCAATGCTGTGTGATGTGTATATATATTGCTGTGTAACGGGCAATGCTGTGTGATGTGTATATATATTGCTGGTGTAATGGGCAGTGCTGTGTGATGTGTATATATATTGCTGTGTAATGGGCAGTGCTGTGTGATGTGTATATATATTGCTGTGTAATGGGCAGTGCTGTGTGATCCACAGCATTGCAGATTCTGTCCCCGGTTGGTGAGATGAAACCACACAGTTAAAAGCTCTATAACCACTCGCTTGCTTGCAGTGCATGGGGTCACCAGTTCATACACAGCCTCCGCCCTGTTCCATTGGTGCCATATCTTGAATATCATAGATTGGGTGCATCTGATCGTGAGGTTAACTCCTTAAGGACCGTGTGAAGTGTCTTTCTAGGCCCATGATCGAGTAAACACAATAAAAAACACACTTCAATTTATTCACTTACTGGGCCACCATACTTTGCAGTACAGGTTGGAAACACATACCACTGGATAGGGGAGGGATTGAATTTCACTCCCTGATAGTTTTGAGATGGACTGAGATGGACATTTCAAGGGTGGAGAAAGTTAGAGCAGCAAGCAGAAAGAAAAACTGTAATATAGATTTAACTGTAATATAGATTTAATTGTAATATAGATTTAACTGTAATATAGATTTAAATCCCACGAACAACCCTTCCAATTGTAGTCTCGTTTTACATCTCGCAAGCTAAGTCTCGCAAGCTAAGTCTCCAATAGTAGTTGGGGAGGGCTTAAAGTATTCAGAACAAATCAATGATAGATACGAGTCAGGAAGGAGGGACATTGCCCAGCAGCACTGGGAAAGGTATTTTGTTTTTGTTTTTTTTGTAGTAGGTTTTTTTTTTAAATGGTAAAGGTGTGAAGTCAATGTGAATTGAGTAACCATTTCCAGGGTTTTTACAGTGCTTTTTCCGCATATCACGTTATACAGAATTTATAACATCTGTTATGACTTAGTTACATATTCTTATTACACTGCGTTTCTGTTCATAACTATATTTATTACACATTTAGGCATTATTAATAGATTATTAATAATAATCTATAACACAACTTTAAATAGAAGTATTTTCAATATCTTACAAATCTCTACAGGTGTCCTGTGGCATTGTATAACAAGTATTGATTTTTCAAGTGACAGGGTTTCATATGAATTATGCTATACTTATCAATTTCTTTCTTTTTCAGCCTTTTTTGTCTTCTGTCTTCTTAAGGAAGAAATGTACACGGACGAAGGACTGCTGTTGAGCAGGATCATCTTGCTTATTTCAGTCTACACTCTGTGTGAGGCACTTTTTTAACGTTTGGTTTTTGCAATGTTAGGCAGATCTCTTTGTTGGTGTAATGACAGTATATTCACAGATACTATACATGTATTATCACTGTACGACCACAGAGTCAGACAACATGCAATAGGTAGCCATACTTCACAATGGGCCATACTTTACAGAACTGAATACTCTTATCCCTGACCCTGACCCTGCATTTCCCTGAAAGTCAGTTTAAGTCCCGACAGAGAATACAATCCCATTTTATAGACTGGTTACACTGGTAACCAGTCAGGTTGGATAGTATTTCCAGAATAGTCCCTCTAGTTGAAAAAGGACACAGTAAAATAATGATTGAAGCTGGGACAGCAATAGAGCCACAGTTTCCCCATGGATTGCATTATACTTTCTTGTGACTATTGCAACTAAGCATGACAAAGCATGTAACAGTATTACAGACATTGCATCAGTCCATCAACTGGGCATTTCTCAGACACAGACTGACATCAAAATGTCACTGTCATGAAGCCACGGTTTTACCAAATGGATCAGCTCCTTCAAGTAGCCACATTGTTCATGGATGAAGAGAGACAGGTTTTAAACACTTTGGGTGGATTCAAAATGTTTACAATGTAATCTAACTCACATTAATATTTTAGCAGTTCGCTTAACTTTACTACCTTCAGGAGAATACCTTTCTGTATGTTAATCTTTCTCCTCTCAGATGGGAGGGTGTATTGTCTATTGATAACCATTGTTGAATAGAATAAAGCAAATGAAACATGGAGAAAAATGCTTCTTAGATTATTAGAGCAATGGCAGAAAATGAAGTGGATTTAAATTTTTACAAGGTATAAGAGTAATTATCCTCAAAAACAATTGCCTTCTCTTTTTTGAGCTGTTTCATATAGGATGTGTTTAGGTGTTCTGGTCTGAGTTTTGTAGCTGCTGTAGCTACTATCAGTTCTAAGTGCCTGCCATGGTCTATTTAATGTAGGCTAGGGTCTTTATATTAGTATGCAACAGCGCCATCTAGTGCACAGCTGTGTATTGCCAGCAAAACAAAAGGAAACTTTGGCTGATCTAGACAAATGTTACACATTGTTTAGTGGTTTGAGTCATTCCACCTTTCAGTGTGAGCTTACTTAGACACCCCTGAGTTTAAAACCCACCTAACATCTTTAGTACAGGTAACTTATAGCTAAGGCTGGCTGGAAAACCTGGAATGGTGACGCAATTTAATTAATTGTTTTGCCATTTAAGTAAAGCCTAGAGACTTAAAGCCAATTTAATACCATTGAATACCAATCTTAAACCTCACATGTGGTATTTCATACTGATAGGTTGACTAGTGTTGCAGGGGGACAGGCTATTGGGTACACAGAGGTGCTTTAAACTCCTCAGTTATAAAAGGGTTCTGTGACATGGGGAAATGGAAGAGGATACAAAGTGATTCCAAACCAGAAGAATACATCAGTCAAGATACTGATGTAAAGAGTTCATGAAAGGATAGTAAGAATGAAATCTGATTGAGGGTGCAGATGTATGTGGGCAGTGTGTGCTGCTAGAATGTTTTCATTGCCTGAGGAAGTGGTGATACAAGGAGCAGAACTGACCTCATCTGACCTGGTGCAAGTAAGAGTTGTCTAGTCAAGATATTGCTGACACACAGAGATAAGCCTCGCACCCAAAGGGGTGTAAAAACAGCAGCACTTGGAGGTGCATTCGAGAAGCATCAAGACCCTCCATGAACACACAGCAGCAATGCTGTGCCCGATGCTTCACCCATAAACTGGGAACTGATCTCATTGCTTCATTTCTGTTAACTAGTGGCTTCATGGTTGTGTCTAATGATACCGATTAAGCTGTAAAAGTGTGACTTTGGGTTATTGGATCAATAAAGGAAACCTGTTAAATTTGGCTTTATCATTGTTGTGTGTGCTCCTTCATACAGAGAAATACATAAATCATTTAGTTTCCGTACGATAGGAAGTTTGAGACACTTACTTTAGCAGCACTTTAAGAGTGAGGGAATATGGTTTCAGCAGGTCTTTCCAGTCCCAAGACCAGTCACTTTGAATTTCCAGATCATTGGAAAATTTGTTCTCTTTCAGCTGCGGCACAGATTTCAATCACGGCATCTCCCTCCCTGAGTGTCAGACAAGGGGAGAAAGTCACTCTGACCTGTGTTGCCAACGCTACCAACAGAAACGACTTCTCATACACCTGGAGCAAGAACAAACATGTCATCAAGCATGCAAACAAACAGTCGCTGGAGTTCGAGGCGAAGAGCGATGGAGATGTCTACTTCTGTGCTGTGAAATGGGAATCGATGAACAGGGTCTCAACAGCAGTCACTATCAATGTGCAGTGTAAGAGTTTATCAAATCCCGGGGGTCTGGGGTCTGGGGTCTGGGGTCTGAGGCCTGGGGTCTGGGGTCTGAGGCCTGGGGTCTGGGGGTTTGGGATCTGGGGTCTGGGGGTTTCGGGTCTGGAGTTCTGGGGTCTGGGGGTCTGGGGTCTGGGTTTCTAGGGTCTGGGGTCTGGGGTTCTGGGGTTTGGGGTTTGGGGTCTGGGGTCTGGGGTCTGGGGTCTGGGGTCTGAGGCCTGGGGTCTGGGGTCTGGGGGTTTGGGGTCTGGGGGTTTCGGGTCTGGAGTTCTGGGGTCTGGGGGTCTGGGGGTCTGGGTTTCTAGGGTCTGGGGTCTGGGGTTCTGGGGTCTGGGGGTCTGCGGTCTGGGGGTTTGGGGTCTGGAGTTCTGGGGTCTGGGTTTCTGGGGTTTGGGGTCTGAGGCCTGGGGTCTGGGGGTCTGGGGTCTGGGGTCTGGGGGTCTGGGGTGTGGGGTTCTGGGGTCTGGGGGTCTGGTGGACTGGGGTCTGGGGTATCTCCAGGAATAGGGAATCAGGGCACTGCAGCTCATTTACCAGCAGCACCCTCCTTCATTGTGATGACACTTAGGCAGGTAAAACAATGAAGAGTAAAATATCTGTGCAACAAAGAGCTCACCCTAAAGGCTGCTACAAACTAAAGGCTGCTACACACCAGACGCACTGTAATGCTTTATCAGGTGACAAAATACTTTTGCAGCCACATGACCAGACACACCTGAAGCAACACAGATGTGATGCATCAGATTTGAAAACTGCCACATCCCATGTATATACATTTTTATATGGGCTCAATTTCACTCTAAAACAAACATAAAACTATTACAAATTGCTGTTGACAAGACTATGAACAAGACTGGTACATACTGGTCAAAGTGGTGTGGAAAATATGAGTGTCTTCACTGACGGTATTTCAAAATATATATCAATAAATCATACTGTGACCAGGATGGCTTGTGGTGGTGTCAGACCAGGAAGAGACACACAGGACTGGTGAGCGAATGCGCAGAATACTGAGACAAAACAAATACTCAAAATAAACAGGACGATGGCCAAACAAAACAGACAAAACAAACACTAACCGATAACAAGCAGAGGGCTGGTGTAGATCCTGCACGCGTAGCAATTGTTATTATTATTTTATTCCTATTACTCCCGACTCTCTCCCGTTCCTTCACCCAACCCTGAGTGAGTGATTCGTGCCTCCATATATACAGCTGTGCCGGGACTCAATTGCTAATTAATCGTCATTTTGGATACTGCTTCAGCCTACTGGATCATGTGCATTGATGCTCCCTTGTTGACGAAGAAATTGTAAAAATTAGGATTCAATCCTCTTTATTTCGCGTCACTCCAGTGCTGCTTCAGCGTTGCCTGTTGTGTCACCTGTGGTGTGAAAGATACTCATCAAAACTTTAGGTTCTATTCATTTTGTCGCATTGCGTCTGTTGTGTAGTGGCCTTGATTCAGGAATGTTTCCTGTTGGAGTTGGGCAGAAGAGCCATCACCGGCAGTCCCTAAATGGCAGTGGATGTGAAATTTGATAACGATAACTTATGACCATCAGTTGCAAACTCTGGGTTAATGCTTAGTTCTTCTCTCATTGTGTGTTTTCAGGTCTTCTAGACAACAAGACCATCATCGGAAGCATGTTTGGGGCTCTGAGTTTCATCGTGCTCTTTGTGGCATCCTTGTTCGCCGTGAACTTCATATTGCAGAAGTAGGCATGGATTCTATTACTCTTCATGAGCCATCATGCTCTCTGCAGGGATGTTATTACACCACACTTATTAATGTTCCTTTCTGAGTCTCCTTTCATGCTGATGCTAAGCTAGCAATGCTCATGTGTGCCGCCGCATGGTGATTCTTAAGCAATGCCCATTGGTTGCATTTTCGAATCCAGTTATCTATAGGTCATGTTGGGACATAGCCAAGGTGAAGCAGTGTGTTTCTAGTAAACCCTGCAGGGTGTTCTGTGAACTGTCTCAATAAGACTGGAAGAGCTGGATTTGTATTAGTTAAAGAGGGGAGCTCTTTAGATCTGCAAGTTTGGATCATTAAGAGTGGCTTACACCTCCACAGGCTTGTAGCTCGCTCACATCTGCTCTCGAGTTCCTGTGTGAAAAAGAGGAAACTGCGTGGGATCGGAGGACACCCTTTAGTTCTGAGTTGTCTGGGGAATTGCTGTGGAGAGAGAACGTAATTGGACATTCTGAATTTGGGATAAAATCAGGGATAAAATAATTGGCAATCTAAATAAAAAAAATAATAATAGTAAAAGGCTTGTAATAATATATTTTTTTTCCTATGTTGCATTATTAATGATTCACCCTGTTTAAACATTGTATCTTTAATTGTGATTGTGCATGAAGGAATATTTTAGAAGTGATTTTGAGATTTTCAATTTAATCCCATTGTTGCATTGTTACAAAAGTGTGTACACATCTTGTATTTGCATTGCACTCATCTTCAGCCATGAGGTTCCTATATCCATGCTGTGTGAAGCAAGCTGAAAGGACACTGTGGCAATCGATTTCTCAAACACACAGTCAAACAACAAGCAAGCTTGTTAAAATTAATTCAACTCAATACTGAGCAGGATTGCACACATCTTAAATAAGGTTACGCCATTTGAACTGTATTTTTAGCTCATAAATTTGACTCTTTTTCTATGTATGTGTCTCATTTTCAGAAGAGCCCGGTCCTTGGTTTTCAAGGAGCTAGAAGTTACACAAGTGAGTTTCAAATATTCCTAGTTAATATTCTGATTCTCTCTGTTCACTGTACATGAATTGCTTTTTGAATGCTAAAATGATTAGCTAGAGTTCTAGCATGTAACTATATAAACCTCAAATTCGATTTGCACTCCCCTTCTGCCCTGCAGTCGTTTAGACGACATCTCATCAATGCACAGAACATCTTAGTAATTTCACTTCTTTATTTCAAAGGAATGCTACTGGACTTTATTTGAGTCGGAATGCTCTTGATGATATATTGCTTATTTGTATTGCCTTTTTTACAGGAAAGTTCTTATGAAGATATGGAAGGAAGCTCACCATATTATACAATCATGAACCAAAGGGCACCTGTTGTCTATGAAAATGTTTCTCCCGGATATACTGCAGGATACCAAAGTAAAACAGACCCTTTCCAGTAAACGCAGGGTCATACTGGCATCAAGCAGATTTGCAAGTATAAAAATGTAAGCTTAAAGCCAGAACTGTGCACAGATGAAACAAGAATAAGGAAGGATTTCATTGCACAAAAATGCAAGAGAGTTCTGCTTGGATGATGCAGGGGATCACTGAAGGAATTTGCAAGATTTGAGCTTACTGCATGGATGTTTTGTGCAATGTTTGCATGAAACCCTTCCCAATCCTTGTATTATCCTTGCAAATATCTTTCAGCAGTTGTTGTACCAAGAATCGTATAGTACCCTTAGCTTTCTTGACACTTTATTAGTAACACTGGTGCTCAAGATATTTGAACTTTTCTCTTTTGTATTGATATATTAAATGTAATTTAAGATATGAGCATAGTCATGGCTGTGGGGATAAACAGGGGCAGCAGTGTGGAGTAGCGGTTAGGGCTCTGGATTCTTGACCAGAGGGTCATGGGTTCAATCCCAGGTGGGGGACACTGCTGCTGTACCCTTGAGCAAGGTACTTTATCTAGATTGCTCCAGAAAAAAACCTAACTGTATAAATGGGTAATTGTATGTAACAAATAAATAAATAATGTGTAAAAAATAATGTAATTGTATGTAAAAATAATGTGATATCTTGTAATAATTGTAAGTCGTCCTGGATAAGGTCGTCTGCTAAGAAATTAATAATAATAATAATAATAATAATCATGCAACAAAAGCCCTATCAAATAACAAGGTTTACTAAACACAGGGGCTGTATCACTAAACGCCTCAGCGCCAAATGTATTAGTACGACAGAAGAGACCACAAGGAGATCAGCCTCAGCAGAATGAAGGCTTCGGGACGGTATATATCTCAAATGCATTAGTACAACAGGAGGGACCACAAAGAGATCAGCCAGGTAGCTCACAAGGAGATCAAACAGATAGCGCAACTCCCGAACTCACTCCAAGCCCTCATCTCCAAAACATAAATAAATGTACTCCCTTGAATCAGCTTCTTCAGTTCGATGTTCCCACTTACCCCCCCTACTGGTTCTTGGGATAAGCTACACTCTTTGATATCTAAATTTATATGGAGGGGAAAGCGGTCTCGTATCAAACATTATATCGTGCAGGAGGATTGTCGTGCCAAATTTCAAATATTATTATTTTTGTTGATTTGTCCTGTGACCCGCCTCAGTCTGGTTTGATCCTAACATTCCTGTTTCATGGCGACAGTTAGAAGACAATTTAGTATTTCCACATAGACTCCAAGATTTAGTCTATTCTGGCATTCCCCTCAAATAATGTAAGTTACGCTTCGCCCCCATAATCTCTCACCTAATTACTGTATGGCACTTAGTGGGAAAACATACAAAACTTCAAACACAATGGCATACACACTCACCTATATTTCATAACTTTACCCTCTTATCAGAGGGCTGTCCCATCTCTTTTCCACAGTGGAGGGATAGGGGGATTTATACTCTTGGGGATATTTGTAAAGATAACCGTCTTCTCACATTCCAAGATTTCTGTCTTCGTCTCCACTCTGCAGTGCGTGCGTATGGGGTACCCTGGGGGACAGAACTGCCATCTCATGCATTACATGATATGCTGCACACAAATGAGGGGGCTGGTCTCCTCACTTTATACCGACCTATTAAAGGCCTCATATAAACCTCTGATGCTTGGTAATAAAATGGAAAAATGAGGGGAATTTCTTGTTGTATTGTTCTAGTGTTGTTTTTTCCCCAAATAAAAGATTTGATCCAAAAAAAAAAGTTATAAGTAGAATTTTGAATTCTATTTGCTGAGCTACCAGCAGACAATGGAGTGGAGACAGCACAGGAATGATGTGGTGATGAGCCTTAATCGGAGTGAACACACGTGCAGCTGAAGTTTGTACAAGTTGCAGAGTCTCATGCAGAAGACCTGCCCGTAATGCATCGCAGTAGTCCAGTCTTGAAGTCACAAAAGCATGAATCAGAACCTCATCTAACGTTACATTTAAAAAAGGGCGGATTCATGCCAAAGAGGGATCAAAGAGGACCCCAAGATTTCTCACTTCCGAGCACAAAGGGACAGTACTGTTTCCAATAGTGACAGATGCTGAGTCATGGTTAGAACGAGTCGCCTGGGCCCCAGTAGCATTGTCTCAGTCTTATATACATTTAATTGTAGGACATTCGTACTCATGCACGGCTGAATTTCAGACATACACCTTTTCAAGGCGTCCAGGGAGTCAGGCATTGAAGGGTTTAGAACTGTGTGTCATCAGCATACCTATGAAAGCTGATGTTATGCCATTGAATAATAGCACCTAGAGGTAACATGTAGATTAAAAACAGAACAGGCCAACAATAGAAAATACTTATTTTATTTGCAAGTCCTGTTAGTCTAATCTTCTAAACCACAGTAGAAAGATAGTTGACTGTTTGATAAATATAAGTGCTTTATTTTTTTACCAGACGATATAGGAGTCAGTGAGGAGAGGTCTAATATACGCTATGCTTCATTGATATGGTTAATTTAATGACTAGAATATAGACACACAGATGGCACTTAAAGAGTTAACCCATTAATTACAAACACAAGCTGTATTTATGTAATTTGATACACTGCATTTAGACTTAACTTTAGAGGTTAACAAAATCAGACTAGGTTATCATAAGATAGTTCAAGAGAAAATTAAAGTACCAGGTAGATGCAGGTTAAAAATGCTTTGAAAACGTGAGGACAATGACACTTAATAGGAATAATACTTTTACGTGCTAAAGGACTGGCACTCTCGGACAGAAGTAGCGTAACTCCTTCTGTGGAGTTATTCATTTGGATGATCCCTGAGCTATTTCCATGCCTGCCTAAAGCTCAGGGAACACCAGGCTGCTTGGAACTTGATTTCAGGAGACTGCATGGCACACCAGGGGAGACTTGGGGTTTGATACAGCAACCTCAAACTATGTCTCCTGGAACCAGGTTTCAAACAGTTTCTGAAAGTGGCTTTGTGTTCCCTCAGCTTTAGAAGCTCACATTCTCTTAGTTTATCATGTCTGTCTGTGTAGCTTGAAACAGAGGTCTCGTTTTTGTTTTTGTTACCGTTTCTTGCAATGTATTTTTTTCATCTGGATTTTCTTTTTTTTTACCACCACCTAGTGTCAGACGTGAGGTATTGCAGATACACATGTTGATATACACATAGTGGTAGGTTTAGTAAAATATTGCGCCTTTCGCAATATCAGCAAACCAGTTGCAAGCATAGACATATATAGAACTAGACTGCCAATCAAATTACTTTCCAGTGCAGTCGATTGAGATTTCCGTTTTGGGAGATAATAATCCTGCCGCTGCCAATGTACACGTGCAGATACACGCAGCGTTTTCGGAGTTTAATTTATTTAGCTTCAATTAAAGGGTATTTTTAAACTTTGATAATATACTATTAAATTACGCTTGAGCTCTTGACATGTCTAGTTAATTGATCAATTTAGCCGTGAATGCAAGTGTCAAGACATCGGCTACATATACAAGACATCTATGTAAGGTTGTTACTGTGATGTCTGTGTTTCTGTGTAAGCGCCTGTTAGTTTGAGTGCCGGACACGCGCGTGGAATGTAAAGGGGAGTGAGATCTAAACTGGGAACGGAGAAACGCTCGAGGAGCAGTGCAGGCAGGCAGGCTGAGACGCACCCATCGGTTACTAGAGCCCATCGATGGAGGTATTGATTCTTTGTGAGATTTTCTTTAGTCCGAACTACTGTTCGTAGTTGAAGCATTGTATACGGCTGTTACGCAGTCTGCGTACCTGCGGAGTGGAGAGTTGTTGATAACTCGGTGTCTAGCACTCCCTTGGGGAGTTTGTGGACAATCTAAATCTTTGCTGTAGTTGGGAGACCATGGGTAGAGTTAAGCTAAGTTCTGGACTTTTGTTATTTGATATGGCTTTTTGTCTTTGTGAAACAATTTGGTTTGAATTCATTTTTGAATATTATTACTGTTTCTGTGTGCTTGCGGTGTGATATCCATTTGGTTTAGAGTACGCTCGGTTGCTTGTAGTTTACTAGTGATTTATTTTGTGATTTACTGTTTCCCCACTGTTACTCTAACTCAATGGGTTGTTTGTTAATTGAAATTCAATCGTATCTCGTTATTAATGAACTTACTAATAGTTACTTAATTGTATTGTGCCTCATTGTTAACTGTTTTGCAGCTGCTAATTGTGCCCCAGTGTGCTGAAGATTATGAGCTACTTCATTACTGCTAATAGTTACTCAGTTATATAACTGTTATTGCTGCTAGCTGTTCTCCGGTGTTAAACACAATATCTGACTATCCCATTGCTGCTAATTGAATCTATGGGTTGTTTGTAATAAACAATTTACTTGAGTGGTTACCCTTTGTTCTTGCCGAGTATAATAGTCTGCCCTATGTGCTTTTTTTTTTTATTCGCCAATATAATGTGGTCAAATATCCTTCCTGATTGTTTTGTGAAACTACCAGATGAGTGAAAGGCAGGACAGGATTACACTTAAAGTACTTATTTTTGACATTTACAGGGTATGCATACATTTGAACATCGTGTATTAAGAAATATGTAACTATTACCATATGTGCTGTCAGAATTAATATATGTACTGTCAACATCTCTTATTAGAATCAAATTGATTGATACACATTAATGTTTATAACATTTCAAACAGTACATTTTGCTGAACAGGTTGCAAGTACAACTGTTTTTTTTTCTTTTTGAACATTTTATAGAAGAAAATAAAACATTTTAGAAAAGTTACCTTTCGCAGATGACTGGTCAAATGATCAAAAACTGAGGCTCTACACCATCACGAAGGCGAACAGTTTGACCGGTCCTATCAAAATCTTCAGCCTTGAGGTGCTTGCTGCATACACTGCTCCAGCCCTTCGCTACCCAGTTATCTGCTCGCCTCATTAAGAAGGACCTCCTCTGCCTTCTTTCAGGATTCTTGGGGAAACTGTCACAAACAGATTGCAAGTATATTTAAATAGAAATGTTGTCTGCTATCTCCTAATTACTATTATAATAATTATTAATATGGATGCTAACAAAATTTGGCAAGTGTAATGGTCTCCACACACCAGACGCGATGTGATTTTTTAAAATTGGCGATGAGACATTTTTGCAGCGACATGACCACACGATGCGACAGGTTTGGAAACGGCAACTGTTCAAAATTGCTGGTGTCGTCTCTGATAATATTTCAACACATATGGTAATAAATCACTAAACTGGTAAATCTACACATTTACCGGTTAATCTATAGATTTACCAATTTTCCACATGAACCGTAACATCTACATTGATAAACCTGTGCTCCCCAAGATAGACAATAGAGTTAAAAAAAAGAACCCAAAACTGTTCAAGTGATGACAGCGAAAAGGAATAATCTACTTAATGAATTTAGTTGCATCATAAAGTTTCATAATCATTTAGTAGTTTTAAACTGAACTTAAATCTGCACTTGTTGAAACCTGACACCCGTAGTCTCCTTCTCTCAGTCACTGTCCCAAGACAGAACATACCACCATGATCCTTCTTCTTCTTCACACGGTCTGAAGAGATTTAAGGACACTTGTGGTCACATTCCTCAAGCCGTAGCTGATTAGGTAGCCTTTCCTGGACCCCAGAAGCCAAAACGAACAAACAAAACCAGTTAGCTGCATTTGTGAACAGAACGTAATCCCTGGGCAACCAAAAGGTCCTAAACCCAACAAACCAGAGGCAAACAAAGGGCTTCCCTTTCTCTGATATGCAGCGTCACCCTGGCGAGGTTGGGACTCGGGACCAGCTCCAGGAAGTGAAAGGCAATCTTCTGGTACCACTTGATGGTCTCTCTGGGGCGGTCACTGTAGCTCAGCTACAGATCTTGGATGTCCAGCCCGGTATCCCACAACGCATTCTGCATTCTGCATCGCCCTTCTTGTTTGCAAAGCCGTTCTGTCACATGTGGTGTCGGAGTGGGATTAGCGCCTCCACAGACACAGCCCAGGGCAGGTACTCATGGGTACACTTTTTTTTTTTTTTTTTCAAGAGAATTTTTTTTTTTGAATGAATGAATGAAGAGGATGGAGGAAGCTTTGTGGTGCCTGCACCGTGTAGAGGTGGGGCACTACACCAAAGAAGGTCCTTTCCAGAGGGGAAAGGATGGGCCACCTGTCCAGAGAAGAATGGAGAGGTATGAGTGCTGGCTGAGGGACCGCAGTAGCCCTCTGCAGCTGAGAACAGAGAGGAGACACTCACTGGGGGACAGCCTCCTGGGTTTCGTCCAGCTGAAGCCAGAAATCCAGCACAAGGGGATCAGCAGAGGGTATCCAGGGCTCATGGACTGGGTCTACCAGGAGCGAGAGGCAGGGTCCCACAATGCCCCTTCTGCCTGTGCTATTGGCATGAGGAGGACAGCTGCCTGGAGGCTGACTGGGACTAGCACCCAGAAGGGGGGAGCCCGAGCGTCCACAGCCCAAGGGTGAGGCCGAGCATCCACAGCCCAAGAAGGGGAAGCCAGCGTGTCCAGAGCCCAAGAAAGGGAAGCCCAAGTCTCCAGTGACCGAGGGAGAGCTGCACCAGTCTCCAGACAGGAGACTACCTGCTGCTCCCGCCTCCACCACCAGGAGACAACCTGCTGCTCCCGCCTCCACCACCAGGAGACAACCTGCTGCTCCCGCCTACATCACCAGAAGACTACCTGCTGCTCCCGCCTCCACCGCTAGAGGAAGACTACCTGCTGCTCCCGCCTCCACTGCTAGAGGAAGACTATCTGCTGCTCCCGCCTCCACTGCTAGAGGGAGACTACCTGCTGCTCCCGCCTCCACTGCTAGAGGGAGACTACCTGCTGCTCCCACCTCCACCGCTAGAGGGAGACTACCTGCTGCTCCTGCCTCCACTGCCAGAGGAAGATTATCCACTGCTTCAGCCTCCACCAGCAGCAGTTTCACTGCAGAATTTTCTGTTACCGGAGCCCAGGAGGGAGCCGCCGGCTACAGAGAAAGGGGGGAGGAGACTGCTGCTCTGTGCCACAGCCCGGCACCTGGGGGTTGGATCCCTCAACCTGGGCTTCTAAATACCCGACCGTCGTGTGACTCCCAGGTGGAAGCACCACCAGGCACAGGTGGTCATCTAGTCTCCTGCTCTGCTCCCGACACCCCATCGACTGCACCCGGGTCACCTGAGCTCACACCACTGCCTGGGGCTGCAGCGGGCTGGTCGCCTGCCTGCGCTCCCGACACCCCATCGACTGCACCCGGGTCACCTGAGCTCACACCACTGCCTGGGGCTGCAGCGGGCTGCTCGCCTGCCTGCGCTCCCGACACCCCATCGACTGCACCCGGGTCACCTGAGCTCACACCACTGCCTGGGGCTGCAGCGGGCTGGTCGGCTGCCTGCGCTCCCGACACCCCATCGACTGCACCGGGTCACCTGAGCTCACACCACTGCCTGGGGCTGCAGCGGGCTGGTCGCCTGCCTGCGCCCCCGACACCCCATCGACTGCACCCGGGTCACCTGAGCTCACACCACTGCCTGGGGCTGCAGCGGGCTGGTCGCCTGCCTGCGCCTCCCGACACCCCATCGACTGCACCCGGGTCACCTGAGCTCACACCACTGCCTGGGGCTGCAGCGGGCTGGTCGCCTGCCTGCGCTCCCGACACCCCATCGACTGCACCCGGGTCACCTGAGCTCACACCACTGCCTGGGGCTGCAGCGGGCTGGTCGCCTGCCTGCGCTCCCGACACCCCATCGACTGCACCCGGGTCACCTGAGCTCACACCACTGCCTGGGGCTGCAGCGGGCTGGTCGCCTGCCTGCGCTCCCGACACCCCATCGACTGCACCCGGGTCACCTGAGCTCACACCACTGCCTGGGGCTGCAGCGGGCTGGTCGCCTGCCTGCGCTCCCGACACCCCATTGACTGCACCCGGGTCACCTGAGCTCACACCACTGCCTGGGGCTGCAGCGGGCTGGTCGCCTGCCTGCGCTCCCGACACCCCATCGACTGCACCCGGGTCACCTGTCGCTGGGTCTCGGTCCTGCCTTGAAGGTACCAGACTGTGGATCAACCCTCCCTCAAGAACAGTTTACAAACGAGAGGAGGCCATTCGGCCCATCTTACTCGTTTGGTTGTTTGTAGCTTATTGATCCCAGAATCTCATCAAGCAGCTTCTTGAAGGATCCCAGGGTGTCAGCTTCAACAACATTACTGGCGAGTTGGTTCCAGACCCTCACAATTGTTTGTGTAAAAAAGTGCCTCCTATTTTCTGTTCTGAATGCCCCTTTATCTAATCTCCATTTGTGACCCCTGGTCCTTGTTTATTTTTTCAGGTCGAAAAAGTCCCCAGGGTCAACATTGTCCATACCTTTTAGGATTTTGAATGCTTGAATCAGATCACCGCGTAGTCTTCTTTGTTCAAGACTAAATAAATTCAATTATTTTAGCCTGTCTGCATATGACATGCCTTTTAAACCTGGGATAATTCTGGTCGCTCTTCTTTGCACTCTTTCTAGAGCAGCAATATCCTTTTTGTAACGAGGTGACGAGAACTGAACACAATATTCTTGATGAGGTCTTACTAATGCATTGTAAAGTTTTAACGTTACTTCCCTTGATTTAAATTCAACACTTCTCACAATATATCCAAGCATCTTGTTGGTCTTTTTTATAGCTTCCCCACATTGTCTAGATGAAGACATTTCTGAGTCAACATAAACTCCTAGGTCTTTTTCAAAGATTCCTTCTTCAATTTCATTATCAAGGATGGGAGAAGGACAGTCGGGGACTTGAGCGAGGGTGGTTGTGTTTTAAGGGAGGGGGGGAGGTGGCCGTTGGGGGTATGTAGCCGGGCAGAAGAGAGCCCTTCACGTGATTAGTGGGGCAGGGCTAAGACCTGCTGTTAAATGTATTATTGTGAGGTGTATTTAAAGGGATTATTTTGTGTAAATTATATTGTAAATAGTGTATTATAATTTTAAAAAAGAAATGTATTTGTTTGGGGTTAAAAACTTGATGTATTGGTATGATTTGAATGTATTTTATGTTCATTTAAAAACAAGTGTTTTGTTTGTTACTGTTTGGCAGCATGAATGGGGTTAAAGCCCCATCCCACTAAACTCATGTGGAATGTTACCATCTCTGGATTGATTAATGTACTGCTAATCCAGAGATGGTCACATGTATAAAAACCTGTAGCTTTTGCTGGTTGGGTAGGTGTTTGACAGGAGGAACGACAGTAAGAGAGAGCGAGTTAAAACAAAATTAAAGAGAAAACGAGATTATAGAATCAGTGAAGGCGACTGCCCAGCCTGACCGAGGTATCGTTTTGTTTCTGTGTTTGTGATTTGTTTTGTTTTAAGTGGTTTATTCCGCTCTGTGATCAGTGTTTTTGTCACACTTTTTATTTATTATTGTTTGAATAAAGCGCTTTCAACCCAGAAGTACCTGCCTGTGTCTCTCTGTCAGCTTCCTGGTCTGGGGCTGTCACCACTCAGCCGTCCTGCCACAATCATATTTACAACCCTTTCTTTATTCCCAACAAACATAAAAACAAAACAACTGAAATAAATAAGCAACAAAAACATAACAACAACTTAAAATACTGACCCAAAACAGTGCTTAGGTATCTCACCCTGTGTGGCATGATGCTGTGGTAATCTCCTGATTCCTGAATCCCCACTTACCCCATTGCTACAGGACAGATTGTGTTGCACAGTAACGTGGGAGCATCAGAACACTTATGAGGGGAAGAGGAAACCATTTATGAATTGTTAAAAACAACAACGAAAAAAGGGAAATACATAATTATAACGTTTAGGCTAATAACCAAACCAGGTAACTACAGACCAATAAGCCTGACTTCTATTATATGTAAACTTAATGGAAACTATAATAAGATCTAAAATGGAAAATTACCTATATGGTAACAATATCCTGGGAGACAGTCAGCATCGTTTTAGGAAAAGGAGATCGTGTCTAACTAACCTACTTGACTTTTTTGAGGGTGCAACATTGACAATGGATAAGTGCAAAGCATACAACTTGGTTTATTTAGATTTCCAGAAAGCTTTTGACAAAGTCCTGCATAAAAGATTAATTCTCAAACTGAACGCAGCAGGGATTCAAGGAAATGCATGCACATGGATTAGGGAGTGGTTAACATGTAGAAAACAGAAAGTACTGATTAGAGGAGAAACCTCAAAATGGGGCGAGGTAACTAGTGGTGTACCACAGGGATCAGTATTGGGTCCTCTGCTATTCCTAATCTACATTAATGATTTAGATTCTCGTATAGTAAGCAAACTTGTTAAATTTGCAGACGACACAAAAATAGGAGGAGTGGCAAACACTGTTGCAGCAGCAAAGGTCATTCAAAATGATCTAGACAGCATTCTGAACTGGGCAGACACATGGCAAATGACATTTAATAGAGGAAAGTGTAAAGTATTGCATGCAGGCAATAAAAATGTGCATTATAAATATCATATGGGAGATACTGAAATTGAAGAATGGAACTATGAAAAAGACCTAGGAGTTTATGTTGACTCAGAAATGTCTTCATCTAGACAATGTGGGGAAGCTATAAAAAAGACCAACAAGATGCTTGGATATATTGTGAGAAGTGTTGAATTTAAATCAAGGGAAGTAACGTTAAAACTTTACAATGCATTAGTAAGACCTCATCAAGAATATTGTGTTCAGTTCTCGTCACCTCGTTACAAAAAGGATATTGCTGCTCTAGAAAGAGTGCAGAGCAACCAGAATTATCCCGGGTTTAAAAGGCATGTCATATGCAGACAGGCTAAAATAATTGAATCTGTTTAGTCTTGAACAAAGAAGACTACGCGGTGATCTGATTCAAGCATTCATAATCCTAAAAGGTATTGACAATGTCGACCCAGGGGACTTTTTTGACCTGAAAAAATAAACAAGGACCAGGGGTCACAAATGGAGATTAGATAAAGGGGCATTCAGAACAGAAAATAGGAGGCACTTTTTTACACAGAATTGTGAGGGTCTGGAACCAACTCCCCAGTAATGTAAACTTTCTTATGTTGTTATTATTTCTAATCTGTTACTTTACATGTTTACATTAACTGAATATTTTATTGGAAAATTTGAACAATGATAAGAATAAAAACCAAAGGTATATGGCAGAAAAGGTCATAGACCAGCGACCCCAGTCTAGATATATATTTTTTCAACCAGATCCTAAATGAGTGCCAGGAAATTTGTTGGGACCCATTGCTTTAGACTCAGATTACATTTAAACTACGGCACCACTTCCTTATCTAACAGCGTTGTAAAAATGTAATTTAAAACACCGTGATACAGATAACTGATTTGTTATTTTATTTGCGCGGTGTGGTTAACAGTTATCACGGTGTTTAGTTATGTTAATCAACCAAAAGCTTGCTTTATCCAGATCAGACAATTGAAAACACGTTATCATTTACACTGTCGACCTGACAAGAGGCTCGCAACAACACAACAAACACAAGAAATAAGGAGTAAAAACACACACCATCATTCATAAAACATGAAACTCGGCAGCTCTGCTGAGGCTGAATCATAGGAAATACTCGAAACTATATTATC
This sequence comes from Acipenser oxyrinchus oxyrinchus, assembly GCA_030684275.1. Lineage (NCBI taxonomy): Eukaryota > Metazoa > Chordata > Actinopteri > Acipenseriformes > Acipenseridae > Acipenser > Acipenser oxyrinchus. Next base: position 910,228 of record CM060247.1, on the reverse strand, counting down.
ACGTCAGTTTCCTTCTGCCTTTGTGTCCTGAGTTGTACCGCTAGCTTTAATGACAGTATCACGGTTAAACAAGCCGAGGTTCAAACACGTCTAACCTCTCAGGATCACTCACACTGCCGTTATTGTCCTGTACCAACATTCAACAGTACATGGCTCAGTCGTGCGAGTTGAGAGATGCCCACCAGTCTAAAAAACACACATTTCAATGTTGGGAGGGGCGCATTGTCTAAACGTTAATTTGCGGCTCACCACAACCACATTCTTGCTGACTCGGGCAAAATAACACTGATCCAAAACGGGAGGCACCCAAACTGATAACAGGGATGTTTCAGCCACTGAAAAAACGAGACGCGCAGGGAAGACCATCGCTTAGCCAATGGTCGTGCAGCGCGCCGGCTTTGTGTGTGAGGGGGTAGGTGAACCACGGCCAAACTTACGGATGACGTAGACGCAGATTCTAATTGCCACTCTGGACGACCAATGAATGCGACAATTGGGAGCCATGAGGGAGGATATACTGTATTTCGAGTTGTTGATTGGACTGAGTCGTTTGAGCGGCGGCCGCTCTGGCCAGTGAGAGCCCGAGAAGGGGGCGCGGCAGGGCAGTACTGGAGTTCAGTGTTGGAGTTGGAGCTAGCAGTGGATGTCGTCTTTTTTTTTTTTAAATTTGCCAGCTCAAGTGATCAGGCTGTTGCTGCTATTTACTCAAAGGACTGTGGTTTTATTTTGTGCTGGTGGTTGGTATCTTCTGGGTTCTTTTTTTTTTAAAGGTGAGTATGCATTTGTTTAAGTTGTAAGACCATTGAGGAGGGAGCACAGAGACATTTTGTAGCACAACTAACAGTTTATAAAAAATCTGATCCGATCATACCACACCAGACCAGACTTGTTACTATGGGGGAGGTATCCGAAGCATAACGTTTTAATAAATGACAAGAAACGCTGACATGTATATATTTCCGTTTGGGTTGCCACGCTAGCGACAGTCGGGGCTGGAATCGGCAGCGTGTGTAAGACATTTCTTTTTTGTCGTTCAGTGTGGTGGACCCAGTGGAAAATATAGCCACGCATGTGTGTGTGTGAGACTGGAGCCGTGGTGATGGTGGAGGTATGTTTGTTTAACGCTGACGACCACATGGACCTACTTGTTGTATTTTAACAGAGAAAACAACGAATCGTAGACCGGAAATGCAGACCTATGCTTAATCCAATTTAGTTATGTGGTTTCTGGCGGATATATTTAGTTACACACCGATGTAGGATTGTCAATGTTTTGCTAACAATTTCTGTTTCATATCCTGTGGGGTTTTTTTACTTATTTTTTCTTAAAGTGGTTTGGTAGTCTTTCTCGTAACGCTATTGTCCTTTGACTTTTTTTTTTGTGAGTGCCTCTGAGAAATATTATTTAAAATGTCTATATTTAAAGGGAATGTATTACTTTGTAACAGCAAGGCCCGTGTGCGGTGTGGTCGTTGTGTGTGCTTGAATGGCGGCATGGTCGTTTTGTTTGTATGACATTTTCTAGGTTGAATGTTTTAAAGGACACGTAACCTTGATACCGATGTATCTGTAAATAAACATTTCCGTGGTAACGGTGCGCGTGCTGCACACTGCCAGTGTTTTAAAAGCGACGTGTCCTTTGGTTGTTCGTGGCGTGGACTTGTATTACAACATACGGCTCGTCTTACACGTGTGGGTGACTGTATGAATTTGAATTCTCCCAACTTTACGAAAAGACAGCATCGCATTTGGCTGTCATCTAGTAGTTTATCACAAAGACGCCTCATGTGGAAATTACGCAACTCCGACACGTTTTAATTGACTACCTTGTTTGAACAACAGACGGTATAAGCTGATAACGCAGTAAGTACAGTGTATTTACTTAACCCCTTAGCAGCACACGTTAATTGAGTGGTTGTTGAAACTTTTTTTTTTCTGATGTCCGTTTGAGAGCTACTCGAGTATCACGGGGAGGAAATTGATCATTTGGGTGACCAGATGCAACCGGTCTGTAAATGTTAAATCCTGTTTCTGCACCCCCTTGCAAAAATGTTAGCCGTATTTATATTTGTGGGACACATGCCCCTTACCTAAATGGTTACATTATGGTTTGTTAGTACGGAAACGTTACATTACTATACATTTTCTGATATATTGAAGTAAATACTTTAAGTGCACTTCCTGTCTGTTTTATGACACTTATTTATTTTATTTTTTTTAACATTGCTTGGTTTTAGCGATGGCCAAGGGGAAATAAGGATGATTACTTACTGTATTGTTATAGGAATTTTTCCTTTCCTACTGTAAATTAATGAGGAATATGTACTAGGTGGATGTAACAATTCATCTTGTATCGATGAATCATGATACCGTACTTTCTTCACATGATATCGCATCAAGATGTATGTATCGGGATGCTAGACCAAAACACAATGTATCTCACTGTAGTTCACCAAGTGGTTCTTGAATGAAGAATAAGTGTGTTATTTTATAGTTGGTATGGATGCATGTAACGGGGATAGGACCCTGTGCACCACACAAGTGGGTGTCTAAACCACAATGCAAAAGAGCAGGGTTTTATAGCTTTTAACGTCATCTCATCCGACAGAATCCGTAACGGCAGTGTATCACACACTACCTGTTACACATACTTTCCCTAAATTTAACTACTGTATTGTCAGATGTCACCCCACCCTCCTTTCTCTTTTTGAATCCTCCTCTAGAGTGGCCCTGTGCGTTACGGAATAGCCCCTGTTTCACACGACTGAACACAAAGCGCAAAATGAGCATGATGACTTTGAGAAATAGTTTTTTTTACAGAACTTTATACCCCTTCTCCACTTGTACATCTGTGAGGGCTCAGTACGGTACGGGTGCTTCTCCACTGGTACATCCGACCCGTGAGGGCTCGGTACGGTACGGGTGCTTCTCCACTGGCACATCCGACCCGTGAGGGCTCGGTACGGTACGGGTGCTTCTCCACTGGCTATCCGACCCGTGAGGGATGGGTACGGTACGGGTGCTTCTCCACTGGCTATACGACCCGTGAGGGCTCGGTACGGTACGGGTGCTTCTCCAGTGACACATCCGACCCGTGAGGGATGGGTACGGTATGGGTGCTTCTCCACTGGCTATCCGACCCGTGAGGGCTCGGTACGGTACGGTACGGGTGCTTCTCCACTGGCTATACGACCCGTGAGGACTCCGTATGGTAAGGGTGCTTCTCCATTGGCTATACGACCCGTGAGGGGCTCGGTACGGTACGGGTGAGGGTGGTTCTCCACTGGCTATTCGACCCGTGAGGGCTCGGTATGGTACGGGTACGGTATGGGTACGGATGGTTCTCCACTGGTTATTTGTCGAGCCGAGCGAGAACCAAACCGTGAAACTGCGGCCTCACAAGACATCTGAATCCGGCTGTGAGCCAATCCGAGCCAGGGGCGTTGGTTAAGGATATCGGACATTATGTTGCATCAGTCAAAGACAAACGGCAAACATGACGGGCAGTGAGTGTGATGAGAGAAAACTACAGCCATGAGACGCTGTGGAAGTGCAGGCTCTAGTTTCTCTGTGGGCAGATCGAAGTGTTCAGGAAGATCTGGAGTCTTGCGTCAGAAATCATCAGAAACAAATTTCTGATGATTTGAAGCAAATGGACATAAACCTGGGTACGGTAAACTTAACAACATACTCCAAAAGACAATTCTACCAAATTCCACATCCTTCATGTTTATTATATTAATAAGGAAAAAAAATGCGGAAAATAAAACAATTCTAAACTTTACACAAAAATAGTCAAAGTAAGTACTGTACAGCTGTGCCATGCGTACAGCTACGGCTCTCGGTGCGCTCGCTCAGCTGCTTTTGTTTTTATTTTTTAAACCTTTTTTCCCCTTTTAACACAATTAACTGAACCTTGCTAAGTCGATTTATAATCAGTACTATTTACTACAACGGAATAGTAGCACTAGTTACATACTCTGAATAAGACAGGGACATTCACATTGTTAATAAAAGAAGATCAATTACTTACCGATACTAACACTAGATTAAAAAATATGATTTTCAGGTGTTAACATTCAGTCCATCATCATACTTTAAGGTGATATATAGTACATAATAACTATACATATGCACCAAAAAAAAAAAGTGTGTTCCTTTTGTGGTGATTCCGGCTTACTGTTGAAATCAGTTACCACCACGTGCCCCCTGGACCCCTGGCCGACTAACCTTGTCCATCTCTGTGCTTCTGATCTTGCTCCCTCCATTATGCACGCTGTCAACCTGTCCCTGGACTCTGGCTCGGTTCCTGCTGCCCTCGAGCTTGCCCGAGTTACGTCGGTACTCAGAAAACCCTCCCTTGACCCGGCTGACTAATTTGTGTCCCGTCTCCAATCTCCCTTTTCTCTCAAAAACTCTTGAAAAGACTGTAGCGGACATGGACAACAATCTGCTTGAATCTCTACAGTCTGGCTTCCAGCCCTATCACAGTACTGAAACTGCTCTCCTCTGGATTGTGAATGATCTCCTGCTCAATGCTGATGCTGGTACTCCCTCTCTGCTTGTCCTCCTTGACTTAATGGCTGCTTTTGACACCATAGATCATGGCATTCTTCTTGACCGCCTTCAGAAGTATGCTGGGATCTCTGAACTGTCTCTCCTGGATGTCCTCTTACCTATCCAGATGCATGCAGTCTGTTTTCTATGCTAGACGTAGTGGTGTTGTAAACCCAGTCACTTATGGTGTCCCCCAAGAATCTGTTCTTGGGCCCCTTCTCTTTAATATCTAGATGCTTCCCTTAGGTTACCTCACTCGCCAACACAGCCTCATGTTTCACTCCTATGTTGACGACACCCAGCTCTACTTAAAACTCGACCCTGGAAGCCCCTCTGCCATGGTCTGGCTCTCGGCTTGCATTCAAGACATCGAGGCCTGGATGTCTGCCAATTTTCTTCAACTGAACACTAGCAAATCTGAGCTCCTTCTGGTAGGATCTAAAACTCAACTTAAGAATCTAAATATAGCTGCCTTCCCTCACAGTACGAAGACTTGGTGTACTTCTTGACAGTAACCTCTCCTTTGATGCCCTCCTCCATGGTCAAATCTTCCTTCTACCATCTTCAAAGTCCGTCCCTACCTTTCCCTCCCGGATGCGCAGATACTTTGTCATGCATTTGTCTCTTCTCGACTCCTGCAACACTCTATGTGGTGGTCTCCCGGCACGCACCATAAACCGACTGCAACTAGTTCAGAATGCTGCTGCCAGGATCCTTACCAGATGTAAAAAATGTGATCACGTCACCCCCGGTCTTGGCCAGCTGACTATCTGTAAAGTTCAGGATTACTTTCAAAACTCTCCTGCTCAACAATGCAATGCCCTTCATCACACAGGTCCTGAGTACCTCATCAACCTGCTGACCCGCTATGTCCCTGCCTGCAAGCTGAGGTCCTCCAACTCTGGCCTGCTTGTTATCCCCAAGCAAAAGTGTGCCACACTTGGAGAACGCTCGTTTAGCTTCATGGCTCCGACTCTTTGGAGCTCTCTCCCAGCTTTGGTGCGTGATGCTCCCACCGTTGCTCGCTTTAAATCAACTCTCAAGACCCACCCGTTCTCTCTTGCTTTCCATGCTCTTTAAGCCTGATATCTGCTATTAGCTGCTGTGTTGCTGCTACTTTTTCATGTATTGTGCTACTATTATGTATTATCCACTTTCCACTGTATTTAATGTATTATGCATTGTTTTTTTACTGTATATCATGTATGATGCATTTCTCTGTATATAAAGTATTATGGATTTTCTTGTTGTTACTGCATCTTGTAAAGCTCTTTGAGATGGTGGTGCACTATGAAAGGCGCTTTATAAAATAAAGATGGATTGATTGATTGATATAGAAAAGAAATGTAGCCTATGCAATGTTTACAACTTTTGTTGTAGTTTTAAAAATGCAGCACAACTCAGATTGTTCACTTAATCAGAAAAGGTCTTAAATATTAAATTTCCGGTTTACAAAATTCAGTCAAACTTGAATTTGTTACTTAACAAAAAACGGCACAGTAATCAATTCCTGCTTCAAAGTGCCGCCCAGTACACCCACAATCAATGCAGATTAAACAAAAATTACAAAAGGTCATTTAAGTACATTGTATAATAATAATAATAATAATAATAATTAACTTTAAACCGTCAATGTTATTTAGGATTTAACCTACATTATTTTTTTTGTTTTTGTTTTTAAAGCATCAGAATAATATTCTACTCAGTTCATGGTTGGATTTAATGTAGCATCAAGTCTGTTCTGCTGCACACAACTCCGCTATCCTGCTGTTGTTCCAAACACCACATATTTCCTGCAGGTTGATCGCACGTTACACAGCACTGCAAGAAAATGAGTGTCTCAGTGTTCTTGTGTCATTATTAAGCGTGTCTGACCAAACATTACATTCTGTGCTGGAAGGAGGTCAGTCATGACTATCGGTGTGCGTTATCAGCTTCAATAACAAAAACTCCTGATTAACCGATTGTGTTTTTTTTCCTTATATTGGTGCCATGCCGATAGGCTACAGATTATCGGTGCACCCCTACTTGTAATGCTGAAATCTGGCTGTGTTTCATCTTTAAGAAGGCTGTTAACCTTTCCAGCTTTTTTGACGAATTGGCTCGGAAAGAGTTTCCTGTAGAATGTGCTCTGAGGGGGTGAAGAGTAGCTTCCTGAGCTGTAAAAAAGCCTAGATATACGACTCGAGTCACAAAGGCAGCACACCAGTGGCAAGCAGGTTTGGAGGGGACAAGGCCCTGTAGATAAAACTCCCTTCCTGGAATGCAGCTAAACTGCGCAGCTGTAGCTCTGACCTACTGCAGCTGCATTTGCTCTTTTCAGTGTTTCTGTTTCTGTTTGCACTGTGTGGTTAGAGTTTTGTTTAACCGTTCCTTTGCTTTGTTTTTTCTAAGGTCCCCCCCCACATTCAAGCCTGTGATTTGTTTCTATTCCCCTGGGCTGCCTGCAGTAGAAGCGTGTGGAACATTCGGGGGTCAGGTCTGGGTTCAGCAGCGACAATGAGCAGTGAGTATATCTGTGCCGCCTTTTCATTTACTCCATTTAGTTAGAGCTTCATTTTGGGGCCAGTTTTACATTGATGCTTCCTTATTTTTAGTAATTGAGTTCACAAGATCATTTTTTATTGAACTGACTGGGAGAAAAGACTCTGTGTACTATTTGAGCAAGTGTATCTTTATACAATTTTAAAAATAATATTAAGTAGCAAACTGGAGTTTGGTTTGCACAGCGTTGGTTGATAATACAGTAATCCGTCGCATATCCGCCCGTCACATATCCGCCCTAACCGTGTATCCGCCATGATCAACCTCTTCAGCAATGTGAGTTTTTATTATTGAACAGAGAAGATTAGTTCAGAGATTGGATCCCACCAAAGTTTTTGTACACTGTGTTCTATGAACGCCATGCGCTGCCATTGCTGGTAGTGTCACATGAGCTGTTCAATGTGTTGATATGTAAATAAATCCTATCTGCCTGCGGGGCGTATCAACTTCAACCTCCATCTCGATCTCCTGCCTGTCACTCGGCAGCGAATGCACGCAACCACATGGAAGACAGCTACTCTGTCACAGGCATTAATAACCTGTATCTTTCTAAAGAAGGGATTTAGGGGAGATCCCAAATACAAGCTGAAACTCAAAACAATAATTGTGTGAATATGGCAGTTGTTACAGCTGTGTATAATGGTATTTAAAATAGGAGTTGTTCATCTGACATTTTACATATCCGCCCTGCCTCTGTTCCCACCGCAGTCAGATAGGCGATGGATTACTGTACTTTAACATATATAATTTCCATTGTTGTAAGTGTATGGGTCCGACGAATGTGCACAATACAGAAGGAAACGAGAGCCTTGCAGAAGTTACTTTTTTCGCCACTACTCTGTGCTGCGCCACTTAACCAAAAGAAAACATATGAAAATAGATCCACCTGCAGCGAAGTTTGAATCGGTCAAAAACTTTTTTTTTTTTCCAACAAAACATATTCTAGCATTATTTTAAGACAACTGTGAATGAGCCAGTAATCAGTAAAATAACAGTATATTCAAACATTTTAGTAAATCAATTACCGGTATGTAACAAGATTTGAGTTTGATTAATAACTTGATTTAGTTAATGTTGAAACGTACATCAGAGTACTCCATATTTTAAATGTTAATGGCTAATAAGTCACAAAAGCTTATTCATCATAGGCATCAATTGAATTTTTCAATGAATGTTATCAAGTACAAAAATTAGTATGAAAACGTTTCTTCAAAAGAAAAAACCCATTCCAGCACCTCAAAATTGAGCCTATGGTACAAATGCATTCAAACTCCTGTAGCTGCCTTTTTTTCTTCATACTTTGCAAAATGTATTCTTTGGTAGCAGATTCGACATATTGTAATTTATTAATACTGAACACGCTGTTTACATTTGCCAGCAGAGCGATCACATGACCTTAACACTGCCTGTTGTCAGACTTCTTTGACCTGAAAAAAGAAAAAAGGACCAGGGTTCACAAATGGACATTAGATAAAGGGGCATTCAGAACAGAAAATATGAGGCACTTTTTTACACAAACAATTGTGAGGGTCTGGAACCAACTCCCCAGTAATGTTGTTGAAGCTGACACCCTGGGATCCTTCAAGAAGCTGCTTGATGAGATTCTGGGATCAATAAGCTACTAACAACCAAACAAGCAAGATGGGCCGAATGGCCTCCTCTCGTTTGTAAACTTTCTTATGTTCTTATGTTCTTGCTCTACGTCCCGCCTACAGGAAGGCAATCTGTTAGCTCGGATTTGTTAATTTCTGCTTTGATTGACAGTCCGCCAATACTGCCTTGCTACGCTTTATTTTTCTACAGTTACAGCTGCCGCCAGCGCCTGCTTTTCACTATGAATAGGGAAAAAAATACGTACAATGTCACCATATATGACTGAGCAAAAGAGTGGACTGGCTAGCAGAGTGCTGGAACCAAAATAAATAGATATGCAGAAGTACCCGTTTTCTTACACTGGATTCTGCATAAACAGGCATTATGTGGAAAGTTGCAGAATTAGAACACGTTAATGAGCATTCAAGTGTGCGAGAAAATAAGAGTCCGGACAGAAAAATATTTATTTCAAAGTGGTACTGTTTACCTTGTCACATTTTCACAGCTTGAAAATTTCTTTTTTCAGTGCTGTTTATGTTATTTTGGAATATAAGTTAAATATTGAGACTTAGCATACTTTTCTATTTCCTTCATTATATCACATTTGTGATATTTAGTTTTTTTATCAGTGTTCTAGGAAAGCTGCTTCTAATTTTTCCTTTTAACTGTATTATGATAACTGAAAAAGTTAAGCCTAAATGTTATGTATCAAATGACATAAATACATCTTGTGTTCTGATTTATTTATTTATTTTTTAAAGATAATTGTTTGGTAGTTTACATGTAAGATTCTAGGGTTTTTTCTGTAACAAAATATTCTATTAAGCCATGAGCATGGTTAAATTAAAGATGACCCCGTCCTATGCGGGACAGTCCGGCATCCTGGGGGTGATCTGCTGGTCTCTGTGATGGAGACTGGACTGCCTTCTGTCAATTCAGAGTACCTTTTATCCTGTTGCAGGAAGCAGGGTCAGTTCCCTTCCCCCAAATGTAAACACTGTCTTTGGGCACACAGAACCACACCCAAACTGGTGTATGTAAAACAGTTGTTTTACAAATTAGTAAAGACTATTATTGCCATAAATGTTTGTTGCCCATAAACATCATCGATAATGTCCAAATTTTTCCTGTCCCATCCTTTCCTGTCAAAAAAAGAAAATTCTATCCAATCCCATCCCGTGCTATACAGAGATCAACTGTTATTTGGAGGTACAGATATATTTGTATTCATGTATGAAATTAGGGTTTATAGGGTTTTGCATTAAACGCTACCGATATACTACTAGTAATTTGTTTTTGTTTTTTCAGAAAAAAATACAGTGCAAGCACAGGGTCTTTATAAGCACCATGTGCAATATAATGATGTTATATATACATTCAGTAATATAAAAGCAACTGTTTAGAGTTTTGTGCGGCAGTTTCAGTTTTTAAATCGGTTACTAAGCAACCCGGCTCAGAGATTTTCAATGCCACAATAAACTGTCAGTGAAATACAGTATTACGAACCATTAATTCATTAAAAAAATAAATAACAAAAAGCATGGTATTGAAATAATATTTCATAAACGTTCAAGGAGTGTCAATTTATTTATTAAAATCGTAGTATTGTACAAGGTAGCGCCGTAGCAGAACCTGCAAAAAATAGTAACTGCTGCGGCCAAATCGTAGCCTTTAACATCTCTGCATTATGATTAGGGGTAATATTCATAAAAACTGAAACTGTGCACATCTTTAATGTACTGTACATATGTATATAGAGAGAGCTATGTTAAATACATCCCAGGGAGGCAGTGTGGCCCAGTGCTTAAAGAAAAGGGCTTGTAACCAGGAGGTCCCCGGTTCAAATCCCACCTCAGCCACTGACTCATTGTGTGACCCTGAGCAAGTCACTTCACCTCCTTGTGCTCCGTCTTTCGGGTGAGACGTAATTGTAAGTGACTCTGCAGCTGATGCATAGTTCACACACCCTAGTCTCTGTAAGTCGCCTTGGATAAAGGCGTCTGCTAAATACACAAATAATAATAAGTAGCAACCACAGTGTTCGGTTATTCTGCTAGTATCAATATTGTTAACTAAATGACTGACATAACTATACACTTATGGGTAATATGAAATATTTTAAGTATCTATGTTAAACGTAAGGGTTTTTATTAACCATTCCGTGTTGCCAAGACGCTGATTCTCCGGACATCTGCTGTCCCTCTGGTCCGTCCGCGTTGGTGTTGTCAGAGTCTCTCTCCGAGTTTGAACCTTCTGATTCGGAATTGATATGGGAGACAATCCCTGTTTTCTCTCTCTACATCATATCCATCACTACATGATTCACATTCATAAGAGGTGTCTGAAACTGATAAAATTAGGCTACTGTCACTTTCACTGTTGCTGTCCATACTGGCAGATGCAAGGAGCCTGAGGTAACAGTCTCCTGGCCCCACACCAGGACTGCCCTCTGTGTATTTCTGGGTATTATGTAATTGTGGCGCGATTAAAACATAATTTGGTAAAATGAATGTGATTAAATGTTGAAGTGAGACCTGTTATTATTATTTTGTATGTTTTTGGTAACAGTCAAGTTCCATGTCAGGCTCTTACAACTTTAAAGAGCAAAAAAACACTCTTCCTGTCTGCTGGTGGCAGAGTAGTCCCGTTCCTTCCCATTCCTGGAAGCTTCAATCCCGTTCTTGCCCGTCCTGAGAGGTTTATTTTTTTTTTATTTCCCGGCCTGTTCCTGTGAGCTTCAGTCCTGTACCGTCCCGTCCCGCAAAATTGAAGACTGCTTTTTTCCTGTACCGCGGGGATCCCATGGGTCTCGCGGGAGTCCCGTCTTCATGTCACTCTCTGATACAGAGGGGCTGCAGCTCCACTTCTAATGAATTCAATATCGGGGGTGGGGTGCCAGTCAGACTCTCCACGGCTGTAGTTGTGAAGTCATTCTGATTCACTGGCAATGACTTAACACAGGACAGATTCATACCTGCAGTGTTCCTCATGTTCACACAGGACAGATTCATACCTGCAGTGTTCCTCATGTTCACACAGGGCAGATTCATATCTGCAGTGTTCCTCATGTTCACACAGGACAGATTCATACCTGCAGTGTTCCTCATGTTCACACAGGGCAGATACCTGCAGTGTTCCTCATGTTCACACAGGACAGATACCTGCAGTGTTCCTCATGTTCACACAGGACAGATTCATACCTGCAGTGTTCCTCATGTTCACACAGGACAGATTCATACCTGCAGTGTTCCTCATGTTCACAGGACAGATTCATACCTGCAGTGTTCCTCATGTTCACAGGACAGATACCTGCAGTGTTCCTCGTGTTCACACAGGACAGATACCTGCAGTGTTCATCATGTTCACAGGGCAGATTCATACCTGCAGTGTTCCTCATGTTCACACAGGACAGATTCATACCTGCAGTGTTCCTCATGTTCACACAGGACAGAGTCATACCTGCAGTGTTCCTCATGTTCACACAGGACAGATACCTGCAGTGTTCCTCATGTTCACACAGGACAGATACCTGCAGTGTTCCTCATGTTCACACAGGACAGATTCATACCTGCAGTACAGTGCTCCCTCGCCATAAGGCTCTTGGTTATAACGCGCCTCGGATATAACGCTCCTACAGCATGTCCCCCAATTCCCTATACTTCTCAGTCTAACTTCCGTTTCTGTCTCTCTCTTTTGATGCAGTATCTGAACTGAAGAAAAGCTGCGCTGGCTCTTTATAACACAGACATCTTATTCAGCATTCTTTTATAACTAAATAAATATTAGGCCTATTACGTGGTTATCTTTCCTAATGTATTTACTTTTTTGCTGCGAGAGGAGCTGCTGTTTTCTCAGGGAGACAAGACGCTTCAGCTTCACTTCAGCCTCACTCCGGCAGTCGAACCTGGGGTGAGCCCATTCTCTCTTCCCCTCGCCCAACCACACTTGGTTTGCTTGTCTGCGGCTTTGAACTGAACTTCCTACCACCATTTAGCCAGGCTTAAAAACTGCTAATTAAAATGATCCATGAGTAGGAATGTTACCTTTTTTTTTTTTTTTTGTAAAAAATACAGCGTTGATTTACATGGTGCTTTATGCATTATTAATTCATGGAAAGTTAAATATTTGCTTCACTATACATGCATTCTAGAGAGGGAGTTATTTTATTTTGTATTTGTCAGATGTGTGTTATGTGTCCCGCGGCGCCCCCCACCTCCTCCTCCCCCGTTTTATAACGCTCTTCGGTTATAACGCTCATATTGTGTGTCCCCCGAGACCCGCGTTATAGTGAGGGAGCACGATGCTTCTCATGTTAACTGAACACAGGGCAGATTCATACCTGCCTTTTTGAACTACGTCCAGTCCAGTGTTTATTTATTTATTTTTTTTACAGTGCTTTTCCCAATGGCCATCTGGCAGATGTAATTGCATTACAGCTTGCTGTTTCGTCGTGCCTTGTACAGGCGTAACGATTGTCATAGCAGCCACTGAACACGCATCTCTCTTGAGAAATCTGAATAAAGGTGAACCGCACAGTAGCTTCTGAAATACCAGAAGTGACGGCTGCTATCTCTTTCAATACGCTTCAGCATGCATACTGTAATTGCATGCTGTGTCAGATCAATACCGTCTCCAGGATCAATCCTGAGACCCTGTTCTGTTTGATAGTTCCCCACCCCCTGTTGTCTGACATCTACACACTGGGACTGTGCTGTTCTTGTGAAAGAAGGATCTCTTGGTAAAATCCATTTGCTTTTGCAGCTCTCTTGTTTGCTTCGTATACAGGTGTGAGGTGAGTGTAATTCTGGCTGCTTTTATTGTGATTTCACAAAGGGTGGGTAACGTTCGCACCATTGTGAATGTTTTTAAAAAAATACATTAAAAGACTATTTCTTTTGAAAGATATGTAAATCAACCAATACTTCTGAAGCTGCATTGAGTAGCCATATTTGGCCAATGTGCAGTTGTGTCTATGGGTGTTGGTTTTAAGTTTAATTTCCTAAGTGTTTACATTTTAAATTTAAACAGGTTCACTTGTATTTGAAAAAATTTGTACCAATCAGAAAAACCATCCTAAGAATCGTTTTTTATAAAGTACTTTAACATGCATCTGTGTGCAGCATTTCATTGTACATGGAAAATGCTGAGAAGAAATGCTGACTATTGAGAGAAATAAATAAATAAAGGCTGTGTTGCACTATAGGCTGGCTCAAGAAAATGTGACCACCTGGAGTTGCTGAGAACCTGCGTGTATGCCTCGGTCACCTGATCATTAACTGCCTGCGTGTATGACTCGGTCACCTGATCATTAACTGCCTGCGTGTATGCCTCGGTCACCTGATCATTAACTGCCTGCGTGTATGCCTCGGTCACCTGATCATTAACTGCCTGCGTGTATGCCTCGGTCACCTGATCATTAACTGCCTGCGTGTATGCCTCGGTCACCTGATCATTAACTGCCTGCGTGTATGCCTCGGTCACCTGATCATTAACTGCCTGCGTGTATGCCTCGGTCACCTGATCATTAACTGCCAGAGGAAAGTTTGATGATGTCTGTGTGCGACGGGAAGGAGAATACCATAAATGTGTTCGTACCAACAACTATAAATCTCACCCTGCCCAATGGTAATTTGATTGTCGTTCACAGCTTTTTATTGTTTTGTTTGTTTTTTTGAATGCATACCCCATACTCAAACCAGTTTGAACCGTCACTGCTTAACTTTTGACACATAACGACAATCAGGAAGAGATTCCTAGAGTTGCCCTCCTGTCCCAACCTTTATTCTCCCTCCCCCATGTGTTTCTCCTGATCTCCGGCTGGTCTGTCCTCCTGAGTGTGAGTTTTCAAGCTGGTTGTTTCTGTGGTGTACAGATCCGTCGAAGATGAACGGCCCCAACGTAGCGAAGATGACGGGGAGCAGCGCTCCGGGGAAGGAGGAGCCGGCAGCCAATGGGCACGGGGAGGGCGATGCCAACCCGTTTGCAGATTACATGTGGATGGAGAATGAGGAGGAGTACAACCGACAGGTGAGCAGCTGATCGGACACGACCAGTATACAGGGCCGGCTCTATGGAAACCCTGTGTGCAGAACACAGGGTAACTTAACTGTGCACAGCTGTGGTCGAGGCCTGATTTAACCTTGTGATATGGTATTCAACAGCAACCTCTGTTCCAGAGGTGGAAATAAGACTGATTGTATAGCGGTTCGATCCATTCCCAGTTTCACTGTGAGATTTAAAGCGACACACCTGAGCTTGTTACCGATACTAATCAAGCTTGTAGCAAAACCTGGACTGGGTGAAACTCCTATACAGTAGGAGTCTTCTTTCCATTCCTGTCATTGTGTGACAGTACCAATATTTAACACTAAGTTTGCTAGATCCAGCTCTCCCAAGCTGGCTGGATAAGCCACAGCATGTGTACCTAAAAGCCACATTTCTAAATATTTAACCAGGATAGGGTCCTGGCCTAGCCCTACATTAAAGAGAAATGGTGGCCCAATTGCTATGACTCTTCCTTTAACACCAGCTATTGATATTTTCAGCATCAGGGGGTGTATGGAAGCTCGCCATTTGTATTTTCCATGCTTGTTTCTGCCATAGTTGCTGAAGTAATCGATTTTGGTGTTTTTAGTTTGACCGGTTGCATTTGAAATGTAGTGTGGGTGACTTGGGTCGGGGTCAATGTCTGTTTATCAATTCCTTTTTAAAATCAAGTCCATATCCCAACACATCATTGAACGTTGCAATCAGCAGTATTCTGTTAAAATGTGCTTTTCACAGTGGCAACAAAATACTGAAAATAAACTCACTGTTTGTTAGTGAATTAAACTGGCTTCAAATAAAAACAGTTGAACAATTGTCTAAAATGTAAATTCCAGTTCCTTTTGATTTTTAAAATGGAATTGAGCCTGGCCCTGACTTGCACACACGCAGCACTTTGACTCTGCTGTAAGAGTGCAGCCTATTTCATTGTCATTGCGGGGCAGTCTGTTCAAACCTCTCCACCCTTGTTTTTAAACTCTAAAAATACAGGGTATACGTTCTTCACACTCATGCCAGCATTTTCTTTTCGTCTGGTACGTTAAAAGCATTGTGTGTACAGACTGCACTCTGCTCTTGTTCCAAATCCCTTGCCCTACAAACGGATTACTAGGGGTCTAAACTGCATGGGATGACCTCTCTTCTACAAGAGAGACACCCTGCACGCCACCGAGTTACAGCTCGTATATCTCAAGAGAGACACCCTGCACGCCACCGAGTTACAGCTCGTATATCTCGAGAGAGACACCCTGCACGCCACCGAGTTACAGCTCGTATATCTCGAGAGAGACACCCTGCACGCCACCGAGTTACAGCTCAGATATCTCAAGAGAGACACCCTGCACGCCACCGAAGTTACAGCTCAGTATATCTCGAGAGAGACACCCTGCACGCCACCGAAGTAACAGCTCAGTATATCTCGAGAGAGACACCCTGCACGCCACCGAGTTACAGCTCAGATATCTCGAGAGAGACACCCTGCACGCCACCGAAGTAACAGCTCAGATATCTCGAGAGAGACACCCTGCACGCCACCGAAGTAACAGCTCAGATATCTCGAGAGAGACACCCTGCACGCCACCGAAGTTACAGCTCAGATATCTCGAGAGAGACACCCTGCACGCCACCGAAGTTACAGCTCAGATATCTCGAGAGAGAGACACCCTGCACGCCACCGAGTTACAGCTCAGTATATCTCGAGAGAGACACCCTGCACGCCACCGAGTTACAGCTCAGTATATCTCGAGAGACACCCTGCACGCCACCGAAGTTACAGCTCAGATATCTCGAGAGACACCCTGCACGCCACCGACACCCTGCACGCCACCGAGTTACAGCTCGTATATCTCGAGAGACACCCTGCACGCCACCGAGTTACAGCTCGTATATCTCGAGAGAGACACCCTGCACGCCACCGAGTAACAGCTCGTATATCTCGAGAGAGACACCCTGCACGCCACCGAGTTACAGCTCGTATATCTCGAGAGACACCCTGCACGCCACCGAGTTACAGCTCGTATATCTCGAGAGAGACACCCTGCACGCCACCGAGTTACAGCTCGTATATCTCGAGAGACACCCTGCACGCCACCGAGTTACAGCTCGTATATCTCGAGAGAGAGACACCCTGCACGCCACCGAGTTACAGCTCAGATATCTCGAGAGACACCCTGCACGCCACCGAAGTTACAGCTCAGTATATCTCGAGACACCCTGCACGCCACCGAGTAACAGCTCAGATATCTCGAGAGAGACACCCTGCACGCCACCGAAGTTACAGCTCAGTATATCTCGAGAGAGACACCCTGCACGCCACCGAAGTTACAGCTCAGATATCTCGAGAGAGACACCCTGCACGCCACCGAAGTTACAGCTCAGTATATCTCGAGAGAGACACCCTGCACGCCACCGAAGTTACAGCTCAGATATCTCGAGAGAGACACCCTGCACGCCACCGAAGTTACAGCTCAGTATATCTCGAGAGAGACACCCTGCACGCCACCGAAGTTACAGCTCAGATATCTCGAGAGAGACACCCTGCACGCCACCGAAGTTACAGCTCAGATATCTCAGAGAGACACCCTGCACGCCACCGAAGTTACAGCTCAGATATCTCGAGAGACACCCTGCACGCCACCGAAGTTACAGCTCAGATATCTCGAGAGACACCCTGCACGCCACCGAAGTTACAGCTCAGATATCTCAGAGAGACACCCTGCACGCCACCGAAGTTACAGCTCAGATATCTCGAGAGAGACACCCTGCACGCCACCGAAGTTACAGCTCAGATATCTCGAGAGACACCCTGCACGCCACCGAAGTTACAGCTCAGATATCTCGAGAGAGACACCCTGCACGCCACCGAAGTTACAGCTCAGATATCTCGAGAGAGACACCCTGCACGCCACCGAAGTTACAGCTCAGATATCTCGAGAGAGACACCCTGCACGCCACCGAAGTTACAGCTCAGATATCTCGAGAGACACCCTGCACGCCACCGAGTAACAGCTCAGATATCTCGAGAGAGACACCCTGCACGCCACCGAAGTTACAGCTCAGATATCTCGAGAGACACCCTGCACGCCACCGAAGTTACAGCTCAGATATCTCGAGAGACACCCTGCACGCCACCGAAGTTACAGCTCAGATATCTCGAGAGAGACACCCTGCACGCCACCGAAGTTACAGCTCAGATATCTCGAGAGACACCCTGCACGCCACCGAAGTTACAGCTCAGATATCTCGAGAGAGACACCCTGCACGCCACCGAAGTTACAGCTCAGATATCTCGAGAGAGACACCCTGCACGCCACCGAAGTTACAGCTCAGATATCTCGAGAGAGACACCCTGCACGCCACCGAAGTTACAGCTCAGATATCTCGAGAGAGACACCCTGCACGCCACCGAAGTTACAGCTCGTATATCTCGAGAGACACCCTGCACGCCACCGAAGTTACAGCTCGTATATCTCGAGAGAGACACCCTGCACGCCACCGAGTTACAGCTCGTATATCTCGAGAGAGAGACACCCTGCACCCTGCATGTACTGCACCACATGTGAGTTTTTTGTAGATTTCCCGTACTTCTGTTCTTAAACTTAGAGTAAGCTGTCATATTTTTTATGGGGGAAGATGGGAGAGCTGTGGGTATTTAAAGACTGTCTTTGCCCCCTGTATAGAGCTAAATACTCTGCCTGGCAGCACAACGTTTCAATGGGTTTGATCGAAAAGTATGATTTGTTGAAATTGATAAGGAATTAAAACAACAACAACTTGTTAGTTAATGTCCTTTTTTCGTCTGTGCATCTGTGAGTAGAAATAACTGATTCCGAACGCCGTTATAGATTTCAAAAAATATTTTATTATACAGTAAAGCAATAGAATCAAAGATGGATAGACATGCTTGTAATAATATAGCCTCCCATATGACATTACCCCTTTCTTCTTAACCTATCAGAAAAGACAATTACATACTGATGCAAGTGTTACAAGCCTCCTATCAACCAATAATATTATTGATCACGTGGGGCCCACTTTTCTAAGTTAACGCAACTTCAAAACATCCTAAGGTGTTTCACTGACAAGGCAATAAAACTATAGTTGAAAGGGTAGGAAGAAATAAGAAAGATGGAATAAGCCTTTTGCGTATTTCCTTTGAAGTTAAAACTCTGGGACCGGATGTTTAGCCAAAGGTGTCATTTCTCTAAAAACACAGAATGCAGTGCAATCCCCTGTCACGTTGTCATAAAATTTAGGAACACTAAAACTTCTCTGCCATCTGGTGGCTGCTTCACTTAATATTAAACCCAAATTGTCTTCAAATTAGTTGTCTGTGAAATCTAGCTCATTTTTAAACTACCCAGTTTCTCTAAAGTCTAGGTTTATCCAACGTTGATCCTAGCAGGTAAGCCGTTGGTGAGTATCTCACTCGAACAGGAAGCACAGTCTGTGACTGGGTGTGCTTTCTGGCCTTGATCTGATGTAACTTTGCAGGGACTTCTGTTACAAACATACTGTGACCTGACCATTCGTCTTGGACTACCTTATTCCCCATTTGACATGGTAGCTAATGGGGTGCAGTGAACCCTGCCAATAACCGTATCCATGCGTGTTTCTATTGAAGGATACTACAGAGTGGCTGTTAATACCAACCCTGTGTAGATCTAGATTGGCACAGCTGACCTGAACAGATATAATATTTCTCATTTTATTTAAAAAATACATAAATAATTAAAATGCAGGGCAAAAGTGTGAGAGGGCATGTTTATTGTATGTTTGTGTTCAAAGTCTACCTCTACTCGTGTGTTTCTTGCATGGTGTGTGTTTCTCTGCAGTGCTGCAAGCGTGCTCTGCGTGTGTATCTGCATTGCTGTCTCTCTCTCTCTCTCTCTCTCTCTCTCTCTGTGTGTATGTCCTCACTTGTGTGTGTGCAGTACTGTAACTTCTCTGTCCTCTCTGTGCAGGTGGAAGAGGAGCTGCTGGAGCAGGAGTTCTTGGAACGCTGTTTCCAGGAGATGCTGGACGAGGAGGATCAGGATTGGTTCATTCCGTCACGGGACCTCCCCTCGGGGGTGGGGCCACTCCAGCAGCAGCTCAATGGGCTCACTGTAAATGACAACAACAACGCCGACGAGATCGCGGTGAGTGGCCAGTGCAGAGCCATTCGGGGTGCTTGCTTCCCTCTCCTGTCCTTCTCCAGAAACGCACCATGTTCTCCCGCTCCTGTTCTGTTTAACGTATTGCTCATGTGCATTCATTACTTTGTGGGATTTATACTTTTATTTAAATTTCCTACTTGCATCCTAACCTCTACTATTTGCAGCCAAGTTCTTTGGAAGCTTTTACCAGCGTGGAACCAATCAACAGAACCTAAACCATTGAATCCTTGCATCCCCCCCACCTTGAGATGCATGTTATAAAGGGAGCGAGAGACATGAATTGTGTTGTACTGGGATTTAATATAGAAATGAACTGTGCTGTACTGGGATTAAGAATCGCCAAAAAAAAAAAAAAAAAACAGGCCCTTCAAGATACTGTCTTGACATTTGGATGGTTTAATTAATTAATTAATCAATCAATTAATCGATCAATCAAGCATCACGCACCAAAGCTGGGAGAGAGTTCCTAAGAGTCAGAGCCATGAAGCTAACCGAGCGTTCTCCAAGTGTGGTGCACTTTTGCTTGGGGATAACAAGCAGGCCAGAGTCAGAGGACCTCAGCTTGCAGGCAGGGACATAGCGGGCTTTATGCCGTAGTGAACTAAATAAAAAATTGTTGGTTTTGAACTAAATGCATCTGAAACTGACTTATTAAATAATCGCTAGTTTTGAGTTCCGAACTGCAAAAACACTCCTGTCTAGTTTAAAAACTGTTTTTGTTTCTGCTTTGTGTTTTTACAGCGGAAGAGCAGTTTAAACCCAGAGGCGAAGGAGTTTGTGCCGGGAGTGAAGTACTGAAATCTTTCAGGACCAGAAAGAGACCCTGAAAAGAGACTCTGTCCGATGTCATATTGGACACGCTGCACACAAACTCGGGACTGGGGATCAAGGGAAATTTATTAAATGTTTTTTTTTTTTTTTTTTTTTTGATGGAGGGGCAGTATTCTTAAATACTGTAGTTACTTTAAAAAAAAAAAAAAAAAAAAAAAAAAAGATGCAGTTTACACACAGACTATAAATGCTTTTTATGGACAGCGAGTGAATAATGATGCATCATGGGGAGACGTCTGACCGCAGTCCAGTAGTGTGCAACCTCTCTAAGGATAATCAGATCACTTTTTTTTTTCTTTTCGGGGTGTTGCCTGAGGCAAAGGAGATGCATTGTCTGTGGGATTTACATGAAATCTGTGATTTAAATGTCAATCCTAAACTGGGAATTGAATTGGTTTAAAAAGAATAAAAAAATAGTTGAAGAAAGGTACTCCTTGGCCTTCTCTTGCACTCGCTCTCTCGCTCTCAACACTTTGTATAGCAGTTACAGGAGATAGCATTAAGCCCTGGGTGTTTTCATTTGGTCTCACTGGAGGAGGCAGCGATCCACCTTGACACAATCATTCGGAAGGTGTTCAACGCATTTCCAGCAGCGCCACATGTTTTCAGTTTGCTGCAATGTCATTGGTGCCGAAGCTGATTTATATTTGCAGCTGTCTGGGGAGCTGCATGGTCAAACCTTTGTGTTTTCCAAGTTCAAATCAGATTTAGGGTCCTTTGTCGCACAGCTTGGACGGGTCAGTTATTGCCAGAGATCCAAACCACACTAACTTGACCCACCCTACATCTGCAATGTTGTCCATGCCAGCTATTCAGTGTTTCCACAGGAGTCTCGTCACATGACTGCTAGTGGATTCCTCCTGTGCAAATAGTGTTTTAGAACCCAAAAGAGGGCGTGGCTTCATCTCCTAGATTACAAAGGGTCACTTTGTAAAGTGGATTGAGTTGTATCTTTTTATTTTTTGTTCTCCACATAGTGTGAATTTCTTACAGTAGAAAAGAAAATATTTTAATATTTCAATGAAACGTTTAATTAACGTATGGTTACATTTACTACCTTCAATTAAGGCAGTTCTTTCGTTTATTTTTTTGCCGTGATTATTGTCATTTTTAGTTAGTGCTTTTTTTTCTTTTTTCTTTTTTTGAGTGTTTTCATTATCATTCTTTGTATATCATTTTACCTTTGGTATCTCAGATTTCATTGTTGACAGCAGTGTTAGCCCAAGTTCAGGAAGTCCAGATCTGAAACAAGACTACATGTTTTTATTGTAACAACCTTAACCTGCGCTTTTTGCAAGTTCAAATTGTTAACTAAGCAAAAAGAACTAGAAGTATTTGTTGCGAACCCCACTACTGTAACACACCCTAACAATCACAGACACAGACACAGTCACAGACACACAGTCACAGTTCAAGCAGCACTCGGTGGAATCGCTGTCCACAATAGCACAATGCAAACGATGCCTCTGTCCCATGAATTGTTGAGCAAGGTTATTGTGGTAAGATTTTCAGTCATGGGCCAATGTTACCCAGTCCTGCACAGCAACTGCTTCGAACAGAGAGGAAGAAAGATGCTGTATCCACTGTGGAAAGGCATCGGGAAATCACTGAAAGATTTAAAACAAAAACCCAACCACTTGCTGAAATGCACAATAGTAAAATAATCTCCAATAAACGTATATAGGAAAAGTGTATTCAAACGTACGTACTGGACATCTGTCTAATCTAATTAATTATTTATATATATAATATATATATATATATATATATATATATATATATATATATATATATATATATATGTGTGTGTGTCCCTCTCGGCGAGGAATCTCTCCTCATTTCAACATGGTGCAACTCTTCAGGTGTGTTTGTTTTCTCTGCAGTGAAATAGGTTGTCAGAACTGAAATGCTGTTCGCCTCCTACTGGCAGTGGTTAGTATTACAGTATAATTAAAATGCAAACAACAAACAGGCATGAAAAAGAAACAGAATTAGATGTGGGCTACAGCCTGATCAGTGCATTAACCCTTTCTATATTAATCATTTGTTTTCTCATTGGCTAGCATAGTTTAGGTTTTTATTGCACTTGCATCACGTCATCTGAAGGGTCAAATTGTCCCCACCCCTTCAGGCTTTTAACCAATCATCTGCTTCCGTTGTTGAGTGACATGCTCTCAGGCAGTAGCATTTTTCTTTTTTATTTAGTGTGTCCAATTATAATTTCTCTCCCAATTTGGAATGCCAATTGCTTTTCTCCTCCGCACAGCAATCCCCCACGTGGCTCTGGAGACCCGATCCTGATCCCACGACCGAGCCAGGTTCTGTCTTCACCCAGAAACTCGAGCGGATGCCACCTCTGGAGGGCGGACGGCAAAGGCCAGCCCTGCAGGTGTCCGCTCTGAGCTCACTGGGTGCCTGGCAAGCAGGGTTCACTGTAGAGCAATGAGGAGAAACAGCCCCTGCCGGTTTTACTTCCCTAACCCACGGGAGCACCAGAGCCAATGTGACGCTCCCTTCAGAGGCCCCACTGCTTTAAAGTGACATGTTTGCTCTAACGTGTTTCTTGCACAACTACAGGTCTGAGGTATATGTAGCTAAGTAATAGAAGTGCAAAATAAGTAAGACTTGTGGAATTACTTTGTTAGCTACAGTTGCTTTAAGCATCCTCTCTGTTTGGATTCAACAGAAGCCCCAGTGCGTTACAAATCACAATACATTTTACGATGCAAAGCTCCCCTCGATACATGGTCCTGATGTGTAGTAAGATTAAAAAATACCTCATAACAATCCCCTTTTCACTGCACTTCAACCAATTCCCACCCTAACAGTATGGGACAAAACTGCTGTGCAGTTGTTAAAATAAATAACATACAAACCAAGAGGTATTCAGATGTCACTCTTATGAAATTCTGTTGAATTGTGTTATTTTAAAGTGTTAGGAATAAATGCAAAGTTAGTTCACAGTATATAAATTACACCTGAGAAAAGGGTAAAACTGAAAGCTTTGAAAACTGACAGGTGATCTTCAGGGAGTTTGACTTTAACCTAATGTTTAGAGGCCCTGATCAGTACTATGTAATGTAAGGGACTACTCTTAACAGGCAATAAACAATGGGACAGACCGCTATAACCGCTATAAATCCCAGAGAACCATTAGTAGTGCAGTTATTTTGGTTACACATGGTCTGTATAATCTAAGAAAGCAGCACAATTCAGTGACTTGTTTTACCCCATTTTACGAAAACATCACCCATGGAAATGTGCAATAAGTAATAAAAAATGAATAAATAAATATGCAGGGTTTTGTTTTTCTACAAGGTTTGTTAGGTGGTAATGTGCAAAGAGGTGTAGAGAGCAGGACCACACGCTGCAGTTACACTGCTGTAACAGTTCTGTCCTAAGAAGCAGTGAGCTGGTACCAGATCAGAGGAATATACTGGGATGGATCCTGCTGTCATGCTTGAGGCATTTGACATCAACAGTTAAGCTGGAAACAGACAGACACCAGATCTAGCATAAACCAGAAAGAGATCAGCTGTCCCTTGGAACAAAATGTACAGTAGCCGTTGCTGTGGGATGATATGGAAGTGTGCTCGGTCGACAGACTGCTGTCACGTACAGCAGAACTTTGCTTTTTCTTTATTTCTTGATGTGTGTGAGTTTATTGAGGAACAATAGCACTGGCTACAGCCAGGCAGCATCATAACAGCTTCCCCTCACGTCTCGTAATAGACCATCATTAAGCATCCCGTCGCCAAAATATCTCAAACCATTCAAGCTGCCAACTTCATATTCACTGTGCTATGGAAATCTAACCGCACCCTTCACTCTGACCTGATACTGTGCCCTAATTAGAGTTTACACACTGGAACACTGAGTCTATTAACACTCCATTAGAGCATTCAGCATATACACAGCCTGCCACTGTTGTTTTCAAACGCTCACTGTTAATAGCGGCTCTTGCAAACATGCTGGTTACCCCTACCGAAACAAACAAATAAACAATCAGACTTTTAATTTAAACTGGGAAAACTGTAGTTTAAGGTTACTAGAGTTAACAAGATTTATCTTTCAAAAGCCTTACTGGAGCCACTGAGGTGTATTTATGTCCCTAGTTTTATGTTTTGATTTCAATGGGACTTGACACCACTGACATGTACTTCTAGTCTGGTTATTTGAAATCTGTCTTGATGCACAATTAAATAAACAATAGCCTGAATACTACAGAATCCAACAATACATTCAAAGAGAACTCAGTTCAAACTTTACTAGGTGTGCAGATACACTGGGGTTTTCAACTAAATGCCCGTTTTTGGGGGGATTTTTTGTCAGCTGGCAGCGCTCCACATAAGGTTTTGAGTCATTGAGTAATTTACTGTCCAATTTATACACTATGGGAGTAAAATGCAACATTACTTTGAAGTCACCCAGACTTACTGGTCACGTGTTTCTAGCAATTCCCAGGCCGGCTGCAATTAGCTGTCCCAGCATTTCTATGATCTATTCTCTATCTACCACATGCAGTATTCACAATGGACCATTGAGACTCCGGTAACCAACCAAGTACAAGAAGCTTGATAACAGAAGCTTGATCTTTCAATGTGTAAAACACCCAGTGCACTGCTTATCTGGAGTGCTGTTGGCAGGTATTAATGAAAGAGATGCCAAGCACTCGCCAAACACTAGCAATCATGCTTTCATGTTTCACTTACACAAATTAATTTGGTTGGAAAGTTCGAAACAATGGCTGAATACAAAAAAAGGAGACAACCCCAGGTCAAAGTATTAAAGGAAACTCCCACAATTCACTGCAGAGAGGCAGCGCACAGTGGGAGAAGGACGCATTTCTATGGCAATGGGCAGGAAGTGTAATAAAAATGATTTTAATATGAAACTGGATAAAAGAAAGGTAAGAGCATCTGAGACAGAAACGAAGCACTTTTAGTTTGTTTGATCACAACAGGTTCTGGATTACTATAGGCTGGTAGATTTGTATTAGCTGGTACTCAGTCATCCTGTAGACGTGTAAAGCTTGGTCTTGGGTAATTAAAACGTTTTTAATTTGTATTCCATTTGAATTAACCCCTTAAGGTTAATTAAAGGAATCAAGTGGTCATTCAAACGGTTTCTTCTTAAAATACATTTGCAAGCGACTCAAAGTATCACGAGGAGGAAACCGACAACCAGATCCAGCCTGTCAGTACATTTTAAACCCTGTTCCATGCATCTCATTGCAAAAATAAGAAACTCAGCAGCATTTTATTTGTGGGAAGCATATGTCCCTTGTACCTTAAAGGGTTAATACCTAGCAATTGAAAACATGTTAAAGGGAATTATACAGAAACTCTGAGTAGCTGCACACTCTCACTAACCATGCATCCTGGGATATAGTTTGGTCAGTCACCATCATTTGTGGCATAAAACTGAAAGAACACATGATACCAGACAGCAGCCTCCACACAACACTCAATATACAGGTTCATGCTGCCAAGTGAATATGATTCTGAAATCAGTCTTGCATTTATTTAAATCCAATGACCGAATGACCGGGCAGATCACACTTCCAAGTTACACTATGCTGCTACGCAGATGTGGAGCTTGACCCAAAGACAGTCTTCCAAATTCAACCATTTACTTTAGGGTGACACAGATTTTTATTCCCATACATTGTACTTGCTATATAAACAGACCAGTCTGTGTTTGTTTATCTTCACTTGCTTTTCTTCTGGTATTCTGGGCAGCTCTGCGGCCTCACTGCAGTGGCCTGCAGGGAGATACAGAACAGAGTGATCACTGCAGTTCGGACAGTGTAGACTTGTTATTGCAATGGATTTCATTCATTTATTTATTTATTTATTATCTCATGAATAAGAATAGTTAAACACTGGCCGTCATTCAAAATAAGTTAGTATATTTTCTTTTCTTTTTTTTAACGTTTAATGAACCACGAGAATGTTTATCAGAAACATATCAGAACTTTTGCTTGAATCAATCATGAAAACAGACAATACCTAACAAAATAATCTCATACACTTGTGTGTTGGCCTCAAAGTAGGGTTGCCCATGTTCTGGCTCCGGGGCCCTGGAGACAGCACTGGAGCATGGAGACAGAGCGGAGCTGGAGCTGGGTCACTGCAGCGCTCCAGAGCGTGGAGACAGAGTGGAGCTGGAGCTGGGTTACTGCAGCGCTCCGGAGCGTGGAGATGGAGCGGAGCTGGAGCTGGGTCACTGCAGCGCTCAGGAGCATAAAGACAGAGTGGAGCTGGAGCTGGGTCACTGCAGAGCTCTGGAGCGTGGAGATGGAGCGGAGCTGGAGCTGGGTCACTGCAACGCTCAGGAGCATAAAGACAGAGTGGAGCTGGAGCTGGGTCACTGCAGCGCTCAGGAGCATAAAGACAGAGTGGAGCTGGAGCTGGGTCACTGCAGCGCTCAGGAGCATAAAGACAGAGTGGAGCTGGAGCTGGGTCACTGCAGCGCTCAGGAGCATAAAGACAGAGCGGAGCTGGAGCTGGGTCACTGCAACGCTCAGGAGCATAAAGACAGAGTGGAGCTGGAGCTGGGTCACTGCAGCGCTCAGGAGCATAAAGACAGAGTGGAGCTGGAGCTGGGTCACTGCAGCGCTCAGGAGCATAAAGACAGAGCGGAGCTGGAGCTGGGTCACTGCAGCGCTCCGGAGCGTGGAGACGGAGAGGAGCTGGACCTGGGTCACTGCAGCGCTCCAGAGCATAGAGACAGAGTGGAGCTGGAGCTGGGTCACTGCAGTGCTCAGGAGCATAAAGACAGAGCGGAGCTGGAGCTGGGTCACTGCAGCGCTCAGGAGCATAAAGACAGAGCGGAGCTGGAGCTGGGTCACTGCAGCGCTCCGGAGCGTGGAGACGGAGAGGAGCTGGAGCTGGGTCACTGCAGCGCTCCGGAGCATAGAGACAGAGTGGAGCTGGAGCTGGGTCACTGCAGCGCTCTGGAGCGTGGAGATGGAGAGGAGCTGGAGCTGGGTCACTGCAGCGCTCCAGAGCGTGGAGACGGAGCGGAGCTGGAGCTGGGTCACTGCAGTGCTCCGGAGCGTGGAGACAGAGCGGAGCTGGAGCTGGGTCACTGCAGTGCTCCAGAGCGTGGAGACAGAGCGGAGGTGGAGCTGGGTCACTGTAGTGCTCCAGAATGTGGAGACGGAGCGGAGCTGGAGCTGGGTCACTGCAGCGCTCGGGAGCATGGAGACGGAGCGTAGCTGGAGATAGGTCACTGCAGCGCTCCGGAGCATAGAGACAGAGCGGAGCTGGAGTTGGGTCACTGCAGTGCTCCAGAGCGTGGAGACGGAGAGGAGCTGGAGCTGGGTCACTGCAGTGCTCCGGAGCGTGGAGACAGAGAGGAGCTGGAGCTGGGTCACTGTAGCGCTCCGGAGCATGGAGACGGAGCGGAGCTGGAGCTGGGTCACTGTAGCGCTCCGGAGTGTGGAGACAGAGCAGAGCTGGAGTTGGGTCACTGCAGTGCTCTGGAGCATAGAGACAGAGCGGAGCTGGAGCTGGGTCACTGCAGTGCTCCGGAGCATAGAGACAGAGCGGAGCTGGAGTTGGGTCACTGCAGTGCTCCAGAGCGTGGAGACGGAGAGGAACTGGAGCTGGGTCACTGCAGCGCTCCGGAGCATGGAGACAGAGCGGAGCTGGAGCTGGGTCACTGCAGCGCTCCGGAGCATGGAGACAGAGCGGAGCTGGAGCTGGGTCACTGCAGCGCTCCGGAGCATAGAGACAGAGCAGAGCTGGAGCTGGGTCACTGCAGCGCTCCGGAGCATAGAGACAGAGCGGAGCTGGAGCTGGGTCACTGCAGCACTCAGGAGCATGGAGACAGAGCGGAGCTGGAGTTGGGTCACTGCAGTGCTCCAGAGCGTGGAGACGGAGAGGAACTGGAGCTGGGTCACTGCAGCGCTCAGGAGCATAGAGACAGAGCAGAGCTGGAGCTGGGTCACTGCAGCGCTCCGGAGCATAGAGACAGAGTGGAGCTGGAGCTGAGTCACTGCAGCGCTCAGGAGCATAGAGACAGAGCAGAGCTGGAGCTGGGTCACTGCAGCGCTCAGGAGCATAGAGACAGAGAGGAGCTGGAGCTGGGTCACTGCAGCGCTCAGGAGCATAGAGACAGAGAGGAGCTGGAGCTGGGTCACTGTAGCGCTCCGGAGTGTGGAGACAGAGCGGAGCTGGAGCTGGGTCACTGCAGTGCTCCGGAGCGTGGAGTCAGAGCGGAGCTGGAGCTGGGTCACTGCAGTGCTCCGGAGCGTGGAGTCAGAGCAGAGCTGGAGATAGGTCACTGCAGCGCTCCGGAGCATTATTCAGTTCTACAGAACCCCTAAAGCAGGGGTGTCCAATCTCGGTCCTGGAGGGCCATTCCACTGTGGGTTTAACAGCTAATGAGATACTGAAGTGCTTCACGGTCTGGACAGAGGTTGAATTGGCTCAATTAAACAATTTAGAACAGGGTTGGAACAAAGACCAGGAGTGGACGGGCCAACGTTGGACACCCATGCCCTAAATGGACATGGTGTGAATTAAAAAAGGTTAGTATCTCATGTGCTTGTGGTTCGTCATTTCATTTTCTCTTCTTTTGTAATTTCTCTCTGTCTTTGCTATCATTTTGGTAGGTGAGCCATCATTTTGCATTGCAGTTGCTCCCACTTTCTGAGAACAAAAGCAGGATCATGACTCAATTTACTCCTTATCTGGAAGACTTTCATGGGGTAAAATAATTCTCTTGTGAGTTAGTCTTCAGGAGCAATGAACTGTTGTATGATGTAGCCTATTGTATAATGGAAAGGGCATATATGTGCAGTTTTTTCTTCATGATAAATCGAGATAATCAAGTCGCAAATCCTGAAACATTACTCAAATTGCAATTTTCGC
Source organism: Acipenser oxyrinchus oxyrinchus (assembly GCA_030684275.1). Taxonomy (NCBI): domain Eukaryota; kingdom Metazoa; phylum Chordata; class Actinopteri; order Acipenseriformes; family Acipenseridae; genus Acipenser; species Acipenser oxyrinchus. The sequence continues at coordinate 880,620 of CM060247.1, read as the reverse complement.
ATTTGCTTTTGTTCCAGACAGTATGAGAACACAATTTGATGCAATAAATAATGTATTTATGTTAAAGTAGCATGAGTCTAAAAGCACACCAGTTTTGCACAGTTGTTATGCCATGAGAAAAAACGGTGATTGTCACCTAACCTATCCACCGAGAACTGGTGAGCATGAGATTGTATTTTTTTAGGGGTTCCATATGGTTCAAATGTTTGAATGAACAAAATAAATAAGTATATAGATCAATCTCCCGTTCATCCTCCTCTCTTACCTGTCATGATTTCTCCTCTTTCTTTTGGAACAAAAGTAACAACATCTATTTTACGTTCACCCACCACAAACTCAGTTTACTATTTGACCCCCTTGACGCTCCTCCAGTTGTCCCTCCTGCCCTCTCCTCCTTCTCTCCTTTCTCCATTGCTGATGTCTCTGGCTTACTGTTGAAATCAGCTACTTCCACGTGCCCCCTGGACCCCTGGCTGACTAACCTTGTCCATCTCTGTGCTTCTGATCTTGCTCCCTCCATTAGGCACACTCTCAACCTGTCTCTGGACTCTGGCTTGGTTCCTGCTGCCCTTAAGTTTGCCTGAGTTACGCCGGTACTCAAAAAACCCTCCCTCGACCCAGCTGACTTATTTAATTTCCATCCCATCTCCAATCTCCCTTTTCTCTCCAAAACTCTCGAAAGGGCTGTAGCCAGTCAGCTGATGAAACATCTCACGGACAACAATCTGCTTGTATCTCTACAGTCTGGCTTCCAGCCCTATCACAGTACTGAAACTGCTCTGCTCCGGATTGTAAATGATCTCCTGCTCAATACTAATGCTGGTGCTCCCTCTGTGCTTGTCCTCCTTGACTTAATGGCTGCTTTTGACACCATAGATCATGGCATTCTTCTTGACCGCCTTCAGAAGTATGCTGGGATCTCTGGAACGTGTCTCTCCTGGATGTCCTCTTACCTATCTGGATGCATGCAGTCTGTTTTCTATGCTGGACGCAGTGTTGTTGCAAACCCAGTCACTTGCGGTGTCCCCCATGGATCTGTTCTTGGGCCCCTTCTCTTCAATATCTACATGCTTCCCTTGATATGCGCATTGTGCACTTGCGTCTGTCACCCAGGTCAACCCTGCTTTATCAAAAGCAGTGTGAAATCATGTAGATGACCCGGGTAGGTTCCAACCAGGATAGAGCCAGCCTGGAGCTGGAGCAGGGGGGCTCCCTCAGCTCTGGAGCCAGCCTGGAGCTGGAGCAGGGGGGCTCCCTCAGCTCTGGAGCCAACCTGAAGCTGGAGCTGAGGGTCTCCCTCAGCTCTGGAGCCACCCTGAAGCTGGAGCAGGGGGTCTCCCTCAGCTCTGGAGCCAACCTGAAGCTGGAGCAGGGGGTCTCCCTCAGCTCTGGAGCCAGCCTGGAGCTGGAGCAGGGGGGCTCCCTCAGCTCTGGAGCCACCCTGAAGTTGGAGCAGGGGGTCTCCCTCAGCTCTGGAGCCAACCTGAAGCTGGAGCAGAGGGTCTCCCCTCAGCTCTGGAGCCAACCTGAAGTTGGAGCAGGGGGGCTCCCTCAGCTCTGGAGCCAACCTGAAGCTGGAGCAGAGGGTCTCCCCTCAGCTCTGAAGCCACCCTGAAGCTAGAGCAGGGGGGCTCCCTCAGCTCTGGAGCCAGCCTGGAGCTGGAGCAGGGGGTCTCCCTCAGCTCTGGAGCCAGCCTGGAGCTAGAGCAGGGGGTCTCCCTCAGCTCTGGAGCCAGCCTGAAGCTAGAGCAGGGGGGCTCCCTCAGCTCTGGAGCCAACCTGAAGCTGGAGCAGAGGGTCTCCCCTCAGCTCTGAAGCCACCCTGAAGCTAGAGCAGGGGGGCTCCCTCAGCTCTGGAGCCAGCCTGGAGCTGGAGCAGGGGGTCTCCCTCAGCTCTGGAGCCAGCCTGGAGCTAGAGCAGGGGGTCTCCCTCAGCTCTGGAGCCACCCTGAAGCTGGAGCAGGGGGGCTCCCTCAGCTCTGGAGCCAGCCTGGAGCTGGAGCACCACCAACCTTGCCTCAAATGAGCAGTTTTTAAGAAACACCTGTTATATGCCGTATGTTTATAAAGCATGATACCTGGTGCTACACTAGGTTAAATAAAGCTCTGAGTTTCTGAGAATTGTGACACTTGTCTGCAGTAAGTTATTTGACCTCAGCAAAGCATTATTGATCAGGGGAAGCAGCTTGGTTGGTTAATGACAGACAGGAAAGAAGCTGTTGAAGGGGTGGGAACAAGGTGATATGATCAGGGAAATGCAACACTATCTGAAAGCAAGCTTTGCACACAGATTTTTTTTAACCAAGTGTAGTAGCAGTTATTACTATACCATGTGTTTCTTTCACAACTCCACAGTTGAGATCTATGTAGAATAGATCATGGCAGTGCACAACAGGGGAGATGTATGGAAATATTGATACTACAGATACACACTGCTCTTAATAACTCCTGATGGATTGTTTGCGAAGTGAGCAGTGCTGCCAGCTCTTCTATGTGCAGTCCTTACCCTGGGGGCTGTGTAGGCCTGGCGGTACTCCGTCTGGTATTGCTGCTTGATTGGTGAGTAGCTGCGGGCGGGCGGGGGTTGGGGGATGTACAGGACGGAGCTCTTCGAAGGATCGCTCCGGGCAGGCATGTGTCTGTGATGCCCAGAGAAGGAGCGGAAGAGGGCCCCGTAAATATCATTGTACTCTGATATCCAGTGTCTCCTGCGGGACAGACACAGAGACAGCGCTGGATGTTTATTTTATTGTCATCCTATCAGCTTTTACTAAGACTGTTAAAAGTGATTTATTTACAAGGAGATAGGCCCTGTCTGTGTGAAGAAGTGTCTCCTTCCCTCTGTCTCCTAGTCTAGTTAGCTATGTCAACTCCTTTTAAGATTTTAAAGACTTCAGTTATGTCCCCCCTAATTCTTCTTAGAATAGATTCTGTTCTTTCAGCCTATGTTCGTAGCTGTCCTTTGGCATGTTCTGTTGCATTAATTGCATCTTTGTTGTGACGTGGTTGTGAAGGTACTGACCTGTGCGACATGTGGTTGTGAAGGTACTGACCTGTGTGTGCTCTGCAGAGGCAGGCTGGAGATGGGTCTCTTTGCTGTGATGTGGTGCTGTGAAGGTACTGACCTGCGCGAGCCCTGCAGAGGCAGGCTGGAGATGGGTCTCTTTGCTGTGATGTGGTGCTGTGAAGGATGAAGGTACTGACCTGTGCGAGGCCTGTAGACGCAGGCTGGAGATGGGTCTCTTTGCTGTGATGTGGTGTTGTGAAGGTACTGACCTGTGCGAGCCCTGCAGAGGCAGGCTGGAGATGGGTCTCTTTGCTGTGAAGTGGTGTTGTGAAGGTACTGACCTGTGCGAGCCCTGCAGTGGCAGGCTGGAGATGGGTCTCTTTGCTGTGATGTGGTGTTGTGAAGGTACTGTCCTGTGCGAGGCCTGCAGAGGCAGGCTGGAGATGGCTGGGGACGTAGCCGGAGTTACAGCCTGTAGAACACCATCATAGGATTTATAGGAATTTCTGTAAGTGGTAGAACCCTCAAAAGGCATTCCTGAAGAGACAAAGACCCACGTAAGACTACAGGCTGTGTGGACATTCCTAAAGAGACAAAGACCCACGTAAGACTACAGGCTCTGTGTACATTCCTGAGGAGACAAAAACCCATGTAAGACTACAGGCTGTGTGGACATTCCTGAAGGGACAAAGACCCATGTAAGACTACAGGCTGTGTGGATATTCCTGAAGCGACAAAGACCCATGTAAGACTACAGGCTGTGTGGACATTCCTGAAGAGACAAAGACCCATGTAAGACTACAGGCTGTGTGGCTATTCCTGAAGGCATATCCTTGAATTTCCTTAAGAAACCTGAAGATAAATGAATGAAACAGAACTCCCTAACCCCACGGTCTCCGGGCGGTACCGGGCCTACCTTCACTGAAGACAGCCGAGTGCTCCATGAAACGTCTGTTGAGATGAACTTGCAGCTTGGATGAGCAGACAAAGTCCTTGATGAGCGATTCATACGAATCCCAGAGGTTGTACTGGCCCATTTTATAAGGTCGCGATCCATACCCTGTACAAAATAAAGTAAATGATAATCATTATTATAATAATAATTATAAATCATAATCTCACTCATCGGCAATCAGCTGCTTTTACCTTCTCCGCTCGGCACCTGTGGGAACTTGCAGGCCTCTTCAGTAGCTGAATCAACATCTACCTGCATCTTCCCCCCAGGCTGTACACTAGGGGGCATTGCCCAGGCCAGGGGGATCTCTTTCCTGGGGGGCGGCTTGATGGGATCCTTCTCTAAGCTGACCCCTGCCGGTGTTGGCATGGCGACGGGGCTGACCCTGCTGTCCTGGATTCCCTCCTTTAGACCCCCCAGCGCCTGGCAGTCAGGGGGCCGGCTTCCGCAGGACCCCAAGACAGCAGCCACTCTGGATGTCTTCATCTGTGGGGAGCAAAAAATAAAGATCAAATAGTGACGCTTTCAAACCAAAACATTCACAAATATTTAGGACTGCTTCATTTAATAAATACAGGCTGTCCCATTGACCAAACAAAACACAAACATGGCTATTATTACACTGGCTCTCAAAAGTATTCACCCCCCATTGGACTTTTCCACATTTTATTGTGTTACAACATGGAATCAAAATGGATTTAATTAGGAGTTTTTGCCACTGATCAGCACAAAAAAAGGTCCATAATGTCAAAGTGAAAAATAAAATCTACAAATCGGTCTAAATTAATTACAAATACAAAACAGAAAATAATTGATTGCATAAGTATTCACCCCCTTGAGTCAATATTTGGTAGAGGCACCTTTGGCAGCAATTACAGCCATGAGTCTATTTGGATAAGTCTCTACCAGCTTTGCACATCTGGACACTGTAATTCCACTCCAGTGTGGCTTTGGTTGTATGTTTGGGGTCATTGTCCTGCTGGAACATGATTCTTCTCCCATGTCCCAGGTCACTTGCAGACTTCAGCAGGTTTTCCTCCAGGATTTCTCTGTACTTTGCTGCATCCATTTTGCACTCTATCTTCACGAGCTTTCCAGGCCCTGACACAGAGAAGCATCCCCATAGCATGATTCTGCCACCACCATGCTTTACAGTAGGGATGGTCTTCTCAGGATGAAGTGCGGTGTTAGGCTTGCGCCAAACATAGCGCTTAGCGTTGAGGCCAAAAAGCTCTATTTTGGTCTCATCAGACCATAGAATCTTCTTCCATTTGGTCTCAGAGTCTCCCACATGCCTTCTGGCAAACTCTAGCCGAGATTTGATGTGAGTTTTTTTCAACAATGGCTTTCTTTTTGCCACTTTCCCATAAAGGCCAGTTTTGTGAAGCACCCGGGCTATTGTTGCCGTATGCACAGTGTCTCCCAGCTCAGCCGTGGAAGACTGTAACTCCTTTAGAGTTACCATAGGCCTCTTGGTGGCCTCCTTGACTAGTGCCCTTCTCGCCCGGATACTCAGCTTTTGAGGATGGCCTGTTCTAGACAGATTCACAGTTGTGCCATAATCTCTCCATTTCTTAATAATGGACTTTACTGTGCTCCGGGGGATAGTCAATGCCTTGGAAATGTTCTTATATCCTACCCCTGATTGGTGCTTTTGAAGAGCCTTATTCCGGATTTGCTTTGAATGTTCCTTCGTCTTCATGATGAGTGGTTTTGTTAGGAAATGTACTAACCAACTGTGGGACCTCCCAGAGACAGGTGTGTTTAACCTGAAATCATGTGAAACACCTTAATTGCACACAGGTGGACTCCATTCAACTAATTATGTGACTTCTAAAGACAATTGGTTGCACCAGAGCTTATTTAGGTGTGTCATAGCAAAGAGGGTGAATACTTATGCAATCAATTATTTTCTGTTTTGTATTTGTAATTAATTTAGAAAAATTTGTAGATTTTATTTTTCGCTTTGACACTATGGACTTTTTTTTGTGTTGAGCAGTGGCAAAAACACCTAATAAAATCCATTTTGATTCCATGTTGTAACACAATAAAATGTGGAAAAGTCCAAGGGGGCGAATACTTTTGAGAGCCACTGTATTTCTTAGCAGACGCCCTTATCCAGGTCAGCAAGGAATGTTGTAATTTTGTGCATTGAAAGTTGCTGATGGCAAAGTTCCTGTTTCTTTTGTTTATAATTGTTTATTCTTTTCACATTCTGAATGCTTTGTAGATAAATTGCGTCTCAAATTTGCAGGTTTAAGAATGTTACTTGACAAAACCTCCTGACACTGAGTGAGCCGTAATTGTAAGTGACTCTGCAGCTGAAGCATAGTTCACACACCCTAGTCTCTGTAAGTTGCCTTGGATAAAGGCGTCTGCTAAATAAACAAATAAGAAGAAGAAGAAGAATGCACCAGGGCTTGCTAGCCTCGGATCCAGTAAATGTAAATATGCGCTGGTCTCCGCAACCATTACCCCGTGTAATCTATCCATTTCTAACGCACTCACTAATCGCCAACGTCGCTCGATGTACGTATAAAAAACACACCAGAATACGAAGACGAGGTGGGTGGGAAGCAATTTGAAAAATTAAAAAATGATTGGAGAATCGATAGGATTTATAGCATTTTAATTAACTATGACAGCGTCAAGAACAGACTGTACACATTGTTTCCAGAGGTAGTGTTAATAAAATGTCCTTTTTTGCACATAGTCTTGTGCAGGGGTGAAATTCTGCTGGTACTCTGTACCGGGACTTATTTTAATGCCGGTACAGGGTACCGGGACTGCTTTTCATCCAATGCGGATGCGTTCTGTCCACTCACACTGTCCACTAGCACAACGTTTCTCAAATGCACTTTCATTCAGCACAGTTCATGCTGCTTGCATTCTGTTTCCTCATACTACTTCTGTTTCTGTTAGCTGCTATTGGCCACCATTAACGTCAGTATAATCACTGCATGTTGATTGGCCGAGCTTTCATTCTCATCAGATTTCATTTTGCCATGAGTCACTTTAGCAGTGCAACGTGAAAACAGCTTTATGGAGTAATTATCATTATTATGAAGTAATAATTATTTTCTTTAGTTTGGCGGAGAAACTATCTGAAATATTTGAAACAAACATTGCTGCACATAAATTTGAAGACAAACATCCACGTCAGTGTTCGCCATAAATTACATAGCTGATAGATATTAGAAATAATTATCATAACGCGTTTTGTCTTGCACAGATTTACCACATAGCCAGAATTTGTGCGAAATTTTCTAAAATGGCAAGTGATGTGTGGGACAGGAGGGATTAACAATAACATAAAAAACAGGATCAAAGTGCAGCTTCAGATTTGGTAGAAGAGTCAGAATCGGGATACAGGTGGAGGTGTGTTTCACGCTTTTCAAACACAGGCCCAACTTGCAAAGTAATATGTTAAGCATAGTGATCAACGTTTTGTTTTGTTGTGATCCTTGTATTTTCTGTTATGAGGACTGCAAACAACGAAAATCAAAATGGTGGGGTGTTTTTTCTTTGTACAATGCTCCCTTTTCTAAAACGTTTTGAAGAGTTTATTTAAGTTAAATGTGAGTTTTCATTTGCATGCACATCTAAAGAAAAGGCAGAAGTAAACCACAGTCATGATATTACTTTATGAAAATGTGTCTTTTGCCACTTTGTTTCTTGTGCAGAAACCACAATACCAGGGATAAAATAAAATAAAAAGTCTACTTTTATACTGTTTCTGCCTGAAATCTTGGAATATATTGTGGTAATTAATCTACATGGAAGCACAACACAGAAGCACACAGAACATATTATTGTAAGATAAGTAGTAAGTACAAAATAAATAAAAAAAACAGGGATGTATGTTCTAATCCAAGGCTATCATTGTAGCATGGCCAGGTCCTGTTGTAGGTGAGTACCCAGGGTCTGGAAAGTATGGGGATGATTTCAGATAATACTATGGAGATTAAAATGACCAGGTACATCATTAGTAGTAGTAGTTACATAATAAATTTGAGGGGTATTTTAGCCCCTATTGTGCATTGTTTAACATCATCCCTTTTTTAGGATATCTTGAAAGAAAACTCCCTCTCTACAGCAGTTGCTGTATAGTGTAATATTTCTTAATGCTTGTCGTTTTAAGGTTTAACTTCAGTGTTATATTACAGTACATGACTGAGTGATACAAGCAGAGGGTACAAAGCTTGCAGGATTTTCAGCTTCTTTTATGGTGAATTGGTTATAATTGATCAGTTATTTTTTAAGCTTATTTTGTATTTATAAATGTATCGTGTACCGATATGTATACATTTTTAAAGTATTTATTCATTGGCACTCAAATTGTCTCCGTTTTTAAAATGTTTACATCCGGCTGTGCATATGAGTACCTGCACTATTTTATTGAGAATTTCACTCCTGGTCTTGTAAGATATTAAACCTGGCTGAATAACCCCATTTAATAACATGGAGTTGAAATCACACTACGGTACAGATCACAAGTCAATCTACAAATATAGCCTCTTTGTGTTTCACATTAACTTCTGCTATGCAGCTAACCTCTCCAAAAACATTTTGAAATAATGGGATATTCCTTACCTCTGGCAACACATATATGTTGGAAATGAAAAGTACTAAAACTGGTTTTAATGTAATTACTCAAACCAAGTTAAGAATATTCAATACAGTGTGTTACTTTTATGCCATGAGAAAAGGCTGGGACAGCCAGATTACTTTTTTTTTCTTCTTGAAGTTCAGTGAACACAAGCAGTAGAATGAGCACAGATTAGAAAGCAGTGCATTTACAGGAAGGCTAGGTGTAGATTAGATTTTTAAAATAATGCTGGCTAAAAAAAGTCAGTAATTCTGACATGACTTCATTAGTATTTGTTTCACATTTGAAAGCTGTTTCAGTTAATGGCGGCATTGAAGGTGATGCTTGGTATTGCATCAAAGGGAGCTGTAATATATATTAAATTATAAACACACCTGTAATAAAAGAAAACAGATATTAAAGGGGAAAATGCAGACTTCATACACATCTCTAATATATACCACGTGGCTAAAGCTATTTATTCTGTTGCTTAATAATATTAGTAGCACAACGTGTGATTGTGTAGAAATGGTTTTTGCAAGAACTGCGTAACTGAATTTTGGGAGTTGTTTGTGGACCACCTGGAGTTTACTCACAGACCACAGGTTGGGAACCACTGCTGTAGAAGATAGTGGGTGTGTTAAGTAACTGAGCAACTCAGTGAAAGAACCCACTTCACGGCACGCTCAGTTCCGCTCAGTGAAAGAACCCACTTCACGGCACGCTCAGGTCCACTCAGTGAAAGAACCCACTTCACAACACGCTCAGGTCCGCTCAGTGAAAGAACCCACTTCACGGCATGCTCAGGTCCGCTCAGTGAAAGAACCCACTTCACAACACGCTCAGGTCCGCTCAGTGAAAGAACCCACTTCACGGCATGCTCAGGTCCGCTCAGTGAAAGAACCCACTTCACAACACGCTCAGGTCCGCTCAGTGAAAGAACCCACTTCACGGCACGCTCAGGTCCGCTCAGTGAAAGAACCCACTTCACGGCACGCTCAGGTCCGCTCAGTGAAAGAACCCACTTCACAGCACGCTCAGGTCTGCTCAGTGAAAGAACTCACTTCACAGCACGCTCAGGTCCGCTCAGTGAAAGAACCCACTTCACGGCACGCTCAGGTCAGCTCAGTGAAAGAACCCACTTCACAGCATGCTCAGGTCCGCTCAGTGAAAGAACCCACTTCACAGCACGCTCAGGTCTGCTCAGTGAAAGAACCCACTTCACGGCATGCTCAGGTCAGCTCAGTGAAAGAACCCACTTCACGGCACGCTCAGGTCAGCTCAGTGAAAGAACTCACTTCACAGCACGCTCAGGTCCGCTCAGTGAAAGAACCCACTTCACGGCACGCTCAGGCCCGCTCAGTGAAAGAACCCACTTCACAGCACGCTCAGGTCCGCTCAGTGAAAGAACCCACTTCACGGCACGCTCAGGTCTGCTCCCCCTGAGCAGCTCAGAGCTGCAGAGCAAATTTCATCAGTGATCTGAGTGAGAAGTTCTCGCTCTGAGATGCTCAGTTGCTTAACACACCCGGTGTAACTCCGCCACACAGGTTCCCTGTCTGTACCTGCCCCAGCCTGCGCAGAGGGACCTGCCCCGAGTAGCTGGGTCTCATGGGGTACTCGTAGTCCTTCATATACACGCTCTTGTACATGGCATTGCACTTTGAGTCCTGAGAACAACACAGAGAGATGAATTAGAGGATTGTTATACAAGATATGGGAACCAGTGGTGTATGTATATATACAGTAAACCTGTTTGCACAGCCTCTGATCTCCATGAAATTCACAACCAAACGCCATCAATGTTACAAACAGCAAAGCTCTTGCAGTGCTTTGTATAAGTTTATATTTTGTGCGTGGAGTGTCTCTTACTGTTATAAGAGAAGTCATGTGCAGTTTGGCTTTTTGTAAGCTCAAACTGTGATCAACATAAGTGTTAACCTTCCTACACACAATGTATTCACTCATCTAAATCACAACAAAACTAAAAACTATTAAACACAAAATGAAATTGTTTTTTTTTTGTTGTTTTTTTTTTACTTTAGATTTGTGCCATTTGTTCTATACATAGGATCTGTACAAAAGACAAGATGGACTGGAGTTTTGAGTCCCTAATGGCTGATTTCTTAAATACCTGCTGTTTAATTTGTATATTCTGTGACAATAAAAATTGTAAGTCACATCCCCATTGGAACCTATTAGCAGAGCGAGTAGAACTGGCACTCGGAATGTCAATGAAAAATCATTCTAAATGTTTAAACCACAACACAATCTACAATAACAGATTTAATAGGGCTATATCAAATTCTGTCTGTTTATTTATTTACTTAGATTTAATAACTTATAATAATGACTTATAAATGTCTTGTACTCTTTGTATGACAGAATAAAGAATGTACAAGAAATACACTTCCAGCTTGATAAGAGGTGACCACTGATCATTTACAAAACACATACCAACAACATCAGGAAAACACACATCCAGCTGAACACAATTTCTTTTAAGGATTGTTGGTGACAGATGGAAGCAGTCTGATACTGTATGGGTGGACCGGTTATAATTAATTGTAAACAATTTGATTCGTTTCTGCAGTTTCTCATGTTCCATTAGTTTGTACTAATTGTAACATTGATAATACATCAAGTGAATAATAATAATAATAATAATAATAATAATAATAATAATAATAATAATAATAATAATAATAATAATAGCTGCTTACCTTAATAGTGGTGAATGAATTCATTATATTAAAAAAAAAAACTAGAGGCGGAATAGTTTCAACTGAATTCTCTCCCCAGCAGTGTTGGATTAATTCTTAGAAGGAATGAAGATTATTTGTTTTGCAGTTATAATATTCATACCCTTAAAATGAAAATGTTAAGCCACAAAAAAAGCTGATTCGTTTTGTAATTTCGAATAGGAATGGACAGGGATGAGGGAATCACAATGGTTGTGTCAAGCTTTGGAATGATGTCACAAAGTACAGAACTCTGGGGTTCTATGACATTCTAGGGATCAAAGGGTGTCATTCAACAGCCAAGCCACTGGGGGGCAGAAACACCTGAGGGAGAGGAGAGCCAGGACAGGGGAGAGACGTGGCGTTACACAAAGTGCATCAAATCGTTTGGGAATTTGACAGGCAGAGCACACATATCACACAGCCCCTTAAACAGCAGCCTGGCTCTCCCATAACGTTTGAATGCCTGCCCAGATAGCATTCTGACGTTGGCCCAACGTAGGCTAAGGTTGGCAGGTCGCAGTGGGATTTCCAACGTTGGCCCAACATCGGCAAAAAGTTGGAAAAATGACGTCTTTTTGCCAACATCAATACAACGTTGGCAAATAGTTGGCAGCCGACGGTTGGCAAACGGTGTTGATGGGTGGGCTGCTGAAACTCGATAGACAATTGCATGAAAAGAATCCCGGGAGTTCTCGAGCATACATTTTTATTATTTTATGTTTTGCTGCATCATTTTCACTTAAAAAATCCGGGTTTGGAGGATTGCTGCGTGTGCGAATTTAACGCTGTGTGTTTTTCGTGATTTTTTTTTTTTGTTATAGCGCAGTCATCAAGCTTGCATTGTAATGTAGTGCAAGCGACTGCTGTGCTTAATGCTCCATCCGGGTTCAAAGCACACGTTCAGTTTTTTTTTCTTTTCGCCTCTAAACAAAATATATTGACTATTCTGGACGGATGTGTGCATACGCCAGATGCACAAGTGCAGTGTTTACGTATAAACTGTTGCTGTTCAATTTATTTTCAAAATATAGTGCGGTGTATCCCTACGCGTGGGTCTGGCTTTCCCAGCTGGGACTACAGTTAGCAGACTTCCCGCTCATTTGATTGCTAGCGAGTTTGAATGTGAAGGGGTTTTTTTGTGTCCAGTCGTTGGCATTAGTGTTCATAGCCACACTCAACCAAGGTATTTATACATGTTATTAGATAGGCTTATGATTTTCTGTTAAGTTTAATGCATTTATGTAATTGGTTTGTATTTGTTGTTATGGCTGCAGTTGGTAAAATATATTCTGAGAGAACTCTCCGCCGTCAGGCAAAACAAAGGGCTGATGATTTAGTGAGTGCAATTTCGGAAGAACTAGTGAACACCGAGTATGTAAATAAACAAAATAGACATGGTGATAGTGAAAGCCAAGTGCAATTTGCAGTGAATAACAATACTGGCAGTAGTCGTAGTAGTGCAGTGTGGAATTGTGAAGAGCATAATGAACAAAATACTAGTGAAAGCCAAGACGTTGTGATTGCAGTTTGAAATGAATGACGATCTTATTGTCAGTAATGACAGTGGTGATTTTGAAAGTGAAGATACGATGTCTGGATCAGATAGAGGATGAGAAGGCATGTAGCTTAAGGGGTGAACTGAAGGATTGGGCTGTTGGCAGTAACATCCCGATGTGTCACATTAACAGTTTGTTAGGCATTTTAAGACGATTCTTTCCCAGTCTGCCAAAAGATGCACGTACTTTACTGGCTACTTCCACTTCATACAATTTGGAGACGGTTGCTGGGGGAACATATCATCATTTTGGTGTTGCACAGGGTATACTCTCTCAGCCTTTCATCAAATATGGAGCTAGCTTCTAATGACTGTGTAACTCGGCAAATAAATATTGATGGCATTGATGGCAAAAGTAGTAACGTTCAGTTTTGGCCTATACTTGGTCTTCTTGAGGAAGACAAAAACAAGAACCCATTTATCATTGGTTTGTTTGTGGGAAAATCTAAGCCAAAAGATGCAAACTCTTATTTAAAGTACTTTGTTGATGAAATGAAACCCATTCAAAATGAGGGAATGTCATTTGATGGCAAACTTGTAAAAGTTAAATCTTTCATTCTTTTTTTTCCAGCTGCAGCCAAGAAGTCTTCTGTTACGGAGGCAGACACAGAGGCCAGGATGTTTTCTCAATCAGTGCGTTTACATGAGCATAAGAATTACGATTTTTTTCAGAAAACTTAAGTTTTCCGAAAACTAATTCCGATATCAAAAGTCTTGTAAACACAGTTTTCGGAAAATGTATCGGAATATTCCTTAGGTCAGTTTTCGGAAAACAGCACCTAGAAATTTTCGATTCAGTTCCGAAAACGAACCAAATGTATATCATGTAAACTCACTTTTCGGAAAACTTATTCTATTAGCGTACTACACATGTGCAAACTCTGACCTTCATTCCTGCACGTGGTTTTAAAAAACAGAGAAAATAATAACAATATGTAGTTAGTCTGCATGGATCCATTTGCTCCGTTATTGAATCGCATTTTGTCATATACTTGTACTTGCTAGAACCGAGGTGATTGTATTTTATCTTGCTCTTAATTGTATTAATACTTGTACTGTGATTCTTGAAATGTATTTTGTTTACGATTGTAAGTCGCCCTGGATAAAGGCGTCTGCTAAGAAATAAATAAATAAATAAATAAATAAATAAATAAATAAATAAATAAATAATAATAATAATAATAATAATAATTGTAAAAGTTAGGGATCAAGTAACATTTGTCCGTATGTATTTTTTTAATAGCCCATACTGAAGCAGCACATGTTTTCCAGCTTTAAAATTACGTGATAATTTAAAATAATGTCTGCAAAAGAAACTGGTAATATAGAACAGGATGAGCTGTTGGAAAGGCTGATTGCACATTGTGGGGAATCTGAATAGAGGTATAGGATAGTAATCTTTGAATTTAAGACCTGACACTTTGATAAAGCACTTGTTATTGGATTGGTCTCCGTTCAATCGCAGAAAAAATGTCCGGTCTGTTCAAATCATACTTAGGGTACTTCAGTACTTTCATGCGAAAATATGCTGCGTTTTCAGAAAACTTCAATCCATGTATACAGTTGAATTCTAATTAGACTTTCTATCGTTAATCATGTAAACACAGACAAGTGACGTTTTAAGAAAATCAGTTTTCTGATTCAGTTTTCCGAAAACATTAGTTTTCGGAAAACGCTTTGTCATGTAAACGTCCAAGATACTGCTGTGTTTCGTTTGTATCGTGATACAAGACCAAAAGTACAACACAGTTCACTAAATGGTTCTCGAATGAAGAATATATGTTTTAGAACTAGTATGACTACAGACCTTCCCCATCACAGTTCATTCGATTTTTTTTTAACAAAACAGCCCTTCGTTAAATGATAATTTGATCTTATTATTGTGCATCATACAAGTAGTCCATCTGGACCGTCACATAGCGTTCTCAAACTGTTCTTATGTTTTTATGAATATGACATTGTCTCTCCCTCAGGTGTCCCAGTGCGAGAGAGACCTTATCGGATCCCAGAAAGTAAAATTGGCGGCGTTCTCAAAGAGGTATGGGACATGCTGGAAGCGGCATTCTCAAAGAGGTATGGGACATGCTGGAAGCGGCGTTCTCAAAGAGGTATGGGACATGCTCGAAGCGGCGTTCTCAAAGAGGTATGGGACATGCTTTCGGCGGCGTTCTCAAAGAGGTATGGGACATGCTGGAAGCGGCGTTCTCAAAGAGGTATGGGACATGCTCGAAGCGGCGTTCTCAAAGAGGTATGGGACATGCTGGAAGCGGCGTTCTCAAAGAGGTATGGGACATGCTGGAAGCGGCGTTCTCAAAGAGGTATTGGACATGCTGGAAGCAGCGTTCTCAAAGAGGTATGGGACATGCTGGAAGCGGCGTTCTCAAAGAGGTATGGGACATGCTGGAAGCAGCATTCTCAAAGAGGTATGGGACATGCTTTCGGCGGCGTTCTCAAAGAGGTATGGGACATGCTCGAAGCAGCGTTCTCAAAGAGGTATGGGACATGCTGGAAGCGGCGTTCTCAAAGAGGTATGGGACATGCTGGAAGCGGCGTTCTCAAAGAGGTATGGGACATGCTCGAAGCGGCGTTCTCAAAGAGGTATGGGACATGCTCGAAGCAGCGTTCTCAAAGAGGTATGGGACATACTGGAAGCGGCGTTCTCAAAGAGGTATGGGACATGCTGGAAGCGGCGTTCTCAAAGAGGTATGGGACATGCTCGAACTTGGGGTGCTTGAGCCTTCCAGGAGCGAGTGGTGCAGTCCAATTGACATAGTGGCCAAAGACGGCACCAACCGCTTCTGTGTGGACTTCCAGAAGGTAAACGCTAGTGCCAAGTTCGATGCGTACCCTATACCTCGGGTCGACGAACTTCTAGATAGACTGGGATATGTGACAGAAAGACAATGATTCTTGGTGGTAAATCTCCCTCTCGGCCCGTGAGGGTGCCAAGCAGCGAGAACAGAATACTCTGGCCTGACACTTCGTTCCGACGGGTAAAAGGAAGTCGGTACACTAACTCATTGCCTCGGAGGGGAAATGATGTGGCAGCTGCAGATCATACAAAAAACAGCTGCAATCGTTTACCAAGGGGTCATGAGTGACGGTATACATAGGGGTCGAAGCAGTGTTATCTGTTCCTTCGTTCTGGTTGTGTCATTGACCTGGAAGGACCTGTACTGTCTATTGCAGACAGCTAACACGTTCCGGAGCTGTCTAATTCACGCACTAACTTGTGTATGTGTTTTGTGTTTAATGTGGGGAAACAAGAACAGGACTATTATTTCGGGACCAGCTTGGGGATTATAAATGTAAGGAATACACGCCGCTGTGTAACTGACCGTCATTATTACTTCCTGATTGTTTCTCCGTCGGGCACTGAACAAAAACAACTAATAAAAACAAACCTTTTCACCTGGATTACAATTGTCTGTCTGTTCTTTAAATACCCATACACAATTAATCACTTTGCCACACTGTTATCCAGAGAGTAATGATATTCAATATTGGTTAAATAGAGAAGTAAATCATCTGCACAAAGACTACGTTTATAATTATTTCTTCCAATATTAATCCCTTTAATTTCTTGCAATTGTCTGATTTTCTGTGATAAAGGCTCACTAGAAAAAAGTAAGGGAGATAAGGGACATACTTGACGGGTGTCTCTGGATAAAGGAAATAATTTAGAAAGGATGCTGTCAGTATAAACTTGGGCATGGGGAGAACGATATCGAATTTTTATGAAGTGAATTATTTGTGGAGGAAAGTTAAATCTTTCAAGGGTCAAAAAAAAGCCCATTCAAGCCAATCAAAAGCTTTTTCAGCATCAACCGAAATTAAGTAGAGATCAGTCATGTGACAGTTGATTAAAGAAATATGTGTGTAGTGAAGGAGAGTGCCCAGCCCAGCCTGGTTTGAGAATAACTGAAATTACTGCCTGATACATCGGAGGGAGGTAGTGCGTTTCTTATTGCGGTTTGGTGTACAACTTCCATAAAGAGGGGTGATATTTTATTCCAGATAAAACTCAGCAACAAAGCCATCCACTCCTGGGGCTTTTCTGAGGGGAGAGCTTTTTAAAATGTCTTTGATTTCTAAATGAGTAAAACCCTCAGTTAAGTTATCTTTCTGATCTGAGGATATTTGTTTGAGGGCAACTGAATTTAAGAAGAGTGAAGGATCAAAACATTCATCTGAAATGTGTACACATTTTCATATATTTTAATTTCTTATTTATAATCGTATTATTTCTTATCTAACTGGTATGAGGATCTTTAAGAATTATCAAAGGCTTTGAGTTTATTCGCTTAGGTAAGGAACATTTTTTACAGCCACGTAATGTATTTTATTAGAGTTGAGTTTGTAACTGTTAGCTCTGTAGTAGGAGATAGTTGTGTTCTAGCTTCAGTTTTTCAAGTTTAATTTTGTCAGTGTTTTTCAATAGTTTTTTATGAATTTTTTTAGGTTGGATTTTTTTTCTATTTCTATTATTTTACCTTCTAGAACAGCGTTATTTTTAGCTGTATATGAGATAATTATGCCTCTTAAATACGCTTTAAAAGCATCCCAAATAATATGAGGATGGGGCTTGTCTGGGTCTTTGGGATCAACATTAGTTATATGAAAAGAATCAATGTGATCATTTATATGTTTGAATTCAGGATCCAGGAGGTATTTTCTATGAAATCTCCAAAATGTTATGAGTTAATTAACTAGGAGTTGCAGTGCATGTCACAGGAACCTGGTCAGAGATTAGAATTTTATCTTGAATTTTAGAATTTAATAAGTTGTTTAAGACAGATTTGGACACAGATATAGTCTTGAATGACTTTTATGTGAGTGGGAATAGAATTGAGTGGGAGTAGAATTAGTACGTTTACATGACAAAGCGTTTTCTGAAAACTAACGTTTTCGGAAAACTGAATCAGAAAACTGATTTTCTTAAAACGTCACTTGTCTGTGTTTACATGATTAACGATAGAAAGTCTAATTAGAATTCAACTGTATACATGGTTTGAAGTTTTCTGAAAACGCAGCATATTTTCGCATGCAAAGTACTGTAGTACCCTAAGTACGATTTGAACAGACCGGACATTTTTTCTGCGATAGAACGGAGACCAATCCAATAACAAGTGCTTTATCAAAGTGTCAGGTCTTAAATTCAAAGATTACTATCCTATACCTCTATTCAGATTCCCCACAATGTGCAATCAGCCTTTCCAACAGCTCATCCTGTTCTATATTACCAGTTTCTTTTGCAGACATTATTTTAAATTATCACGTAATTTTAAAGCTGGAAAACATGTGCTGCTTCAGTATGGGCTATTAAAAAAATAAATACGGACAAATGTTACTTGATCCCCAACTTTTACAATTATTATTATTATTTTATTATAACGGAGCAAATGGATCTATGCAGACTAACTACATATTGTTATTATTTTCTCTGTTTTTTAAAACCACGTGCAGGAATGACGGTCAGAGTTTGCACATGTGTAGTACGCTAATAGAATAAGTTTTCCTTAAAGTGCGTTTACATGATATACATTTGGTTCGTTTTCGGAATTGACTCGGAAATTTCTAGGTGCTGTTTTCCGAAAACTGACCTAAGGAATATTCCGATATATTTTCAAAAACTGTGTTTACAAGACTTTTGATATCGGAATTAGTTTTCGGAAAACCAAGTTTTCTGAAAAATATTGGAATTCTTATGTTCATGTAAACGATGACCTATTTCTACTGGCTACTTTCTTTTAATGTGTCCTTTTTAAAAAAACAATTTAACATGTTTATTTATTTTCTCTTTTTTCTTTTTTGCATTGTGTGACAGTGTTTTTGGTGTCACTGCTGATACGAACTCTTGTTGTTGGTAAAAACAGGTGGTTACACACTAACCTGAAACCTTGTATTTATTTATTTATTTATTTATGTCTCAAAAACGATGTTAATTTATAACAAATAACTTCTGATATTAATAAATATGTAATTTACTAACCAATTTGGTTCTAATTCAGCCATACTGTCTCTGTTTGTGTCTAATGTGATCAAAAGCAATACAGACACTAAAGTGCTTTTTATCTGCTCCATAAAGTTAATGTTTCATTCTTAAGCTTATTTTTTTTGGTAAACCCTGAATAATCGCTGGAGGTGTTTAAAGAAAACTGTATAAGGTGCATATTTAATGAGAAACAGCACCACATGTCTATAGATAGGCCTAAAAGATTTGCTTATTTATGGGCCATTCCTACAATTAGGCTTTTACACAGAAGGAAATATGGGCCATTCCTACAATTAGGCTTTTACACAGAAGGAAATTACACTGAAAAAAAAAATCAAATGTAACACAAACAGATTTTCGCAAAGAATGTATTTAAGCAGTAATGGAGCCTCTTCCAGAAAAAACAAAACGTGTTAAAATATATGGTGCTAACTGTAATATAAATTGGTGGAAAATGTAATCAAATAGCTGCACTTGTGATTCCCTTATAGTCGAACTCCTTCTGTGTATTTAAATTGAACACACGCTTCTTGTATGTACCATTTAACAAAACAACCATTACATGAATGAACAGCGGTGAGCAACTCGGAATTATTATCCGCGAGGAAGACACCTGACTGTGTAGCGCGTGAAGGACACAGAAAGCTCCACGCTCATGAAGGTAGCAGGGAAACAGATACATTTAATTCAATTGGGAACATTTTGTTGACGTGACTTAGCATTGCTTTGCAGTTGTAGTTTTTTGTTATTACGAGTTATTCTGAAACACGTGTAACGAGTGTTGATTATGCAGGGTGTTGTAAGAAATGAGATGGTGTTAATATGGGTGAGGCTTGGGCTGATACTGGACACTGTTGGAATTTGTATATTCGCGCAATAGCAGGTGCAGCTGCCCACGGCTCCACGCACTCAGAGGGCCCCGGAGCGGTTCAAAAGTTATTTATTTATTTATTAACAATGATAATATCCTTCGCATTTATATTTGCAGATGTTACACAATTTGTATCACTGTAGCTGCCGGTGTGCGGTGCCAGTAATTCAGATTGTATCTTGTATCGGGTATCGCTATTGTCTTAATTATCCTTACATTTTCCCCCAGAGGCTGGTACGAGGCTCGTCTTCATGGAAGGTTTTGGGTTGCTATTCACCACAGACATTTGCAGTTATATTCTGCTTGCGCGATTCATCCTGTAGTTTAGACGGAAGCTGCTGGGTGCTGCTGCGGGCACCAAAATAAACTACAGCAAATTAACATGCCTGTATTTCTGATTTAATAATAATAATAATGTTTTAAAAAACGGTTTCCTATGTGAGACTATTTCTGCAAATGTCTGTAGTGTTGGATGTTAAGATGTACGCAGAATAAAATGAAGTAGGTGAGTAGAAAACGTTCTTATTACGTACTGTTTCATCCATGCTAACATTCACACAATTAAATATAGTTCAATATTGAACACTTGATTTGGTTTGTTTGATGTTTATAAATAAGAGTTAAATTAACGTTTCGGGAGGGGGGGCATTTTCCTCTTCCTCTGTCACTGATCAGTGCGTGTGCTTTACGCTTCAGAGCGACCTATAATTATAAAACCGTGCACGCACATACACAGGCTCCTCATAACTGCGTAAATAACAATACGGTATCTGAACATTTAAAGCACTGAATCAATGCTGTATGGAGTTCACCATCGCCGCGCGTGAATGAGGCGCTCAAAGAGAGCACGTGCTGAGGAAAGTGTCGGACCTGCCCTGTTCATCTCCCGTGCGGACAGCTTTTAGCAGGCTAGCTGAATGCTAGCTTACGCTCTAACACGCTCCCTACTCGAGCCCGGGGCCCCTGCAGGCATAGTATCACACTATTAAAACTGCAACATTTCGTGGAAGACATAGGCCCTTTATTAGCAGCAGTACAGGTAGGGGATCATTAGTAAACAAGTCCATATGTTTCTATAGTGAGTGCTTTTACACACGACTAGGGCAGCTGCATAGAAGAATCAACATTGTTTTAGAATAACAAACGCTAAAAACGACAACGTGATTCATTGTATTTGTTTGTATAGTCTGTATAATATGTTTCGTTTTGTATTACTCCAATGTGTGTGTATATATTGATAGACAGATAGATAGATAGATAGAAATATTTTTTTATTTTTTAATAAGAAAAAGATTCTAGCAGCATCAGTCAGTTTCGCCCTATTTCCCTATTAAACGTAGAAGGCAAGATTTTCTTCATCATTATTGCTCAGAGATTGTCAACTTACCTATTAAAGAACTGCTTCATTGACACTTCAATACAAAAAGCGGGCATTCCAGGTTTCCCAGGATGCTTAGAACACATCAATGTGATCTGGCAACAAATTCAATCAGCTAAAAAGGAGAGGAAGGAGCTCCATGTGACATTCCTGGATTTGGCTAATGCATATGGTTCAGTGCCACATGAACTTCTTTGGGCAGCATTTGATTTTTTCAGTGTACCAATGACAATAACAAATCTAGTGAAAGCCTACTTTGGAGATTTGCAATTTAGTTTTTCAACTTCAGAATTCAGCACTACATGGCAATGCCTAGAAGTTGGAATAATGGCAGGATGCACCATTTCTCCACTGGCTTTTACCATGGCAATGGAAATCATCATTAGGGCATCAAAATGGGTAGTGGGAGGAGAGCGCTTGACTTCTGGAATACGACTACCACCAATTCGAGCATACATGGATGACATGACAACCATGACTACAACAGTAGCCTGCACTAATCAGTTATTGGGCAAATTAACCAATAACATTGAATGGGCACGAATGCAATTCAAGCCCACTAAATCAAGGAGCATCTCTATAATTAAAGGTAAAGTAGTAGATAAAACGTTCTTCATTAATGGTGAGGCAATACCAACAGTGTCTGAGAAGCCAGTGAAGAGCCTTGGGAGATGGTACGACGGGGATCTAAAGGACACAGTTCGTGTGGGAGAAGTTAGACAACAAGCTGTGGAAGGGTTGAAGAGCATAGACAGCAGTGCTTTACCAGGCAAACTAAAACTCTGGTGCTTTCAGTTTGGCCTACTGCCAAGGTTGCTGTGGCCACTGACTGTGTACGAGGTTTCTTTGACAACAGTAGAGAAGCTGGAAGCTTTAATCAGTTCACACATCAGGAAATGGTTGGGAGTTCCACGCTGCCTCAGCAGAGTGGGACTTTATGGTAAAGGAATACTGCAGCAACCTGTCTCCGCTCTAACCGAAGAGTTTAAGTGCGCCAAGGTCCGACTGGAAATGACATTAGTAGAGTCACGCGACAAATGCGTAAGGGAGGCAGCACCTGTGTTGAAAACTGGAAGAAAGTGGGTGGCAAAGAAAGCTGTGGAGGATGCAAAGGCTGCCCTTCGAATTGGTGATATCATGGGGCAAGTTCAGCATGGAAGAGGGGGTCTTGGTCTCAGTTTAGCTCCTCCTACATGGCACAAGGCAGCCCCAGTGCAACGGAGGAAGCTTGTAGTCAACGAGGTGCAAAAGCAGGAGGAGAGGATGAGGTGTATAAAGGCCATTTCCCAGGGCAAGCAGGAAGAATGGATGAGATGGGAGAGTGTGGAACAACGCAAAATTGGCTGGCAAGACCTATGGTCAATGGAACAGAGCAGGATCAGTTTCCTTATAAGGTCAACATATGATGTTCTCCCATCACCACAGAACCTAAACCTCTGGGTAGGAGAGGATCCCTCATGTCCTTTGTGTTCATCACCTGCAACATTAAAGCACATTTTGACAGGATGTAAGGTGGCTCTTAGCCAAGGACGGTTTACTTGGCGCCATGACCAGGTGCTGCGATGTTTGGCCTTAGCATTGGAAGACAAGCGTAACATGACCAATAAGTTGCCACCTGTTCCATTAAAACATTACACACAAAAGACAACATTCCTCCGCCCAGAAGAGCAACCACCAAGAAAAGGTGTTAAAACCAATCCTCGCCCAGGACAACTGGAAGCTGCTAGAGACTGGAAAATGCTGGCAGATGTTGGTCAACGACTTATTTTTCCACCTGAGATTGCCACCACAAACCTTCGACCAGATATTGTCTTGTGGTCTGCATCAGCACGCCTTGCTCACCTGGTAGAGTTAACAGTGCCATGGGAGGATGCTGTAGATGAGGTGTATGAGAGGAAGAAATTGCGGTATGCTCAACTAGCCACTGAAGCGGAACAGCGAGGATGGAGAGTCTGGGTTTACCCAGTGGAAGTGGGATGTCGAGGATTTGTGGCACACTCTACAACCCGGTTTCTCAGAGATGTCGGATTCAATGGCCAAGAGTTGCGTCGCACAGTGAAGAACTTATCTGAAGCAGCAGAGAGGAGCAGCAACTGGCTGTGGTTGAGACGGAAAGATTCTGGCTGGGGATCTCAAGCACAATAGAAAGAAAGAAAGGCTGATGTACAGGTAAGTAAGCTGGGCTGAGTTGAGTGGGGGATGGAGGGGGTGATGCTGGGACGCCAGAATCACCGTCGAGCCTCTTGAGGTGTCGGGGCTAGTCGGCGAAACACCGAGGATGGAAGGTGCCCACTTGAAGACCCCAGAGATGTACCCTACTTAGCTCAATCCAGACGGTTGTCATGCTGATGCGCTGGGGAGACCGCACTATGGTTGATCCCGGAGCCAGCATCGCAGCCGTTGTGTGTGCTGATGCGCTAGGGAGGCAAAATAAGCTGATCCCTGGAGCCAGCATTACACTTCAGCCATCAACACCAGACAGAAGGATATCTACATCATCATATGGAAGGAAGCGCAAATGGATGGAGACACATATGGATCACATTAGTTTACTGTGAAGCTACGTCTTAGTTGGTGCTTATCTTGGCGAGAGCCGAGTTCAAATCAGCATGAAGTTTTAACATCTACTCTCACGTAATGGAAATCATTATTTCAATCAATCAAAACAATATTAACATTACAAAACAAATAGCCCAAATGTCCATACAAAACCATCCATTACAACAATCACAAATACATTTTTAAATGATCATCTTCCACCAAACACACCACCTCCCCAATTGCCTGAAACTTTTCTAGCTGGTGCACCAATTTATAAAAAGTAAAATCAACTTTAATTCTTGAGATTACCAATACTTTAAAAATAGGTATTACTGCATCAGTTAAAACTCCATTCATTTTATTTTTCCTACTTTTCAAAATTGCCATTTTTGCCTGGCCCAGTAGAAAAGTTGCCAATTGACAGATTTTTATTTCCTTTAGCATTCTTCACCCCAAAAATAAAAGTAGTTTGAGTAAAACTCAGACCCAATTCACTAAACAAATCATTCAATAACTCAAACACCTTGGATAAAGGTGTCTGCTAAAAAATAAATAAAAAAACGCGATACTCAAAACATAAACTAAAAATATGCACTTAGAGCAGATCGGCTAACATTATATTTAGTGTAGGTCTTTATGATTTACTGCAGTTAATAATTAGATTGCATTACTTTCCTGGATAAACTCTTGTATGGTGTAGACAACGGGATTTAATGTATTTTATAGATTTTAAGCTGATTGTTTTGTGCAGATGCAAACTGATTGTGCACTGTGTGTGTCGTTGTGTGTCTGTGTGATGCACAATGACACAAAAAAGCATACACCAACAAGAAACATGTTAGTTGATAAAATAAACAGTTTTCCGTGTTAAATCTTTGACTATACAGTGTGTTTAGCTCTTTGAGCTAATATATATATATATATATATATATATATATATATATATATATATATATATATAGAAGAATCGCAATACCTTTTGGTAGCCTACTCTGATCTTAAAAGCCTGTATCTATATTCTGTGTCAGTACACACAACGCGAGGAGTCGAAAGTATTCAAACAATTGGCTTAGCCCATTGTTTCTTCAGTTTGCTATTGTTCAAGGCTACACAAAATAGTGTTACCTTTCAAGAACGCGACTGTGCACATAAAATATCCATTGAAACACGATGATTAAATCACAACATCAAAATCACATTGAGAGGAAAATAACGATATACATAACTTTAGCTCAGAAAAGAATTTGGGCCTACAATTATTTTGCATTAAATGTAAAAACTCGTAAAACAACATAATTTAAAAAGAAACACACACACACGGGGACTCGATGCTTTCTTTGTTTACCAATCAATGGCTAGCGTGTACTCACAGGATATTACGTTGCGGCCTACAGTCAATTTAAATCCCCCCCCCCCCCGCCAGTAGGTTTTTAAGAGTCATTAATCTTGGTGTGATTCTTAACTGGCGTCCCCTCACTATACCGTAAGACAGGAGCAAGATAGGAGGGCAATTCTGACTTATCTCGAAAATGGGAGTCGTCTTAAAATGTTTTTTTGTCGTTAAAACTGAGCGTTTAATCCCACGGGAGGAAGATCATTTCCGAACGCAGAGATTCCGAATCCCAGCCATGGACGTGCCGCAGATGATCCACGGGTAGGAGATATACAGCGATGCTGAGACTGAGTAGGATCGGCGATAAATCCGCTCGCTCTGCTCAGGAAAGTTTGTAAGAGGGATCCCCGTATCCAGAGTGGGCACTCTGTTGGTTGCGCGCTTTCTTGTCAGTTTCTTCATACTTGGCTAGGGAGAAAAGAACCTCCCCAAATATTTTTACAGGCAGAGCTTCAAGTCCATAGATCCCCTATACATGCACAAAATGTGTGTTTGGCTAGTGTGTCTCTCTAGCTGAAGGAGGGTCCCCTAGACGTCTCCAAAAGGACCCCCTTCCCCTTCCCCTCTTGCCGTTCGGATCATGTTCAGGCACTTGGAGGGGAGCTGGGTTCCTGCGTTACGCAACCTGGCTAATTTTTTATTTAGGATTGGAGGAGAGGCCTTAAAAAAGGGCAATACAGAAACCAAAAAATAGATAGATATTTTACGAGAAGCCCGTTTATATCGATGTTTGATCAGGCCATTATCATGGGCGATGGAATCGTCGAGGACAGAAGCCACAACTGTGGATCCAGCGCGCTTTGTCCTGATAGAGTGAGGGAGAATAGGAGTCGTACCAAAACGGAGAGCCGGTTGCCCGGGCAGGGACACCCCGACACCTCGGGGACCTCTGCTTCGACCCCGACCTCTTCCAAAGAGGAAGGACAGGACAAACGTTCAGGACCGGACCCCGACTACTGCAGGAGGATTTTAGTGAGAGGTAAGGATCAAACTGAAAAAATACAACGACCATCAGATACAACGGGCCTTCCGATTTAAATCGAATATTTCCAGTATGACTTCAAAGCAAGAAATGCACTATATATATATATATATATATATATATATATATATATATATATATATATATATATATATATATATTATATAGTGGAAATGTGTTTGTTAAATCCCGAATCCACAGCAATAAAAACAAAATTTTTCATTTGCGCAAATACAACCAGACGGTATTATTTCTTGCAAAAGTACCATTTAAACGCACACTTTAGCCTGCTGTGTCTTGTACCCCTCACGAGGTCCTGTTCCAACACAAATAGTATGTCGCTTGACACACTTTAAAAGGCTGTTATTAATATGGAGTATTTAAATATGGCTAACAATGCACATGAATCATGCGGTATACGGAATAGCACCGCTTCTGGTTTCAATAAGCACCATGATGATTTAAACTGGTGTGTACTGCAGGCTTAAACAAATGTCGCATAAATAACTCGTCGTTAATAACATACTCCTTTCGTTAACAATTTAGCTACTTAGTGGTTAATGCAGATTTTTTAACACTGGCAAATTATCTAATAGAAACGAGCAGCTAACAGTAATGCAAAGAATGCCATGAGTTTCAAATTACTGTTTGTACCAAAAAAGAAAAAAAAAACACCCTTGCGATCCGTTAACCAATCAACAAAGTAAGACGACCCAGATTTGATACAATCAGCAATACTGTTAATTTAGATGGGCATGCTCATCTGCCGGTGTAGATATCCATGTATATGATGTTTGTTTTTAATTAATCTAATTAATCTAATTCCGAATTGTATTCAGGTATATGAAGAATAATTAAAACAATAAATAGTGTTTAGATTTTCTTCTTTATTATGCTAACTAAGGCTGGGACCAAATCAAAACTTTGACAACCCACTAATCGCATTTAACAAAACTGTATTTAATAGCGTTTTATTTTTATCAGTAGAAGAAATAAGATACTTACAAATAAGAAAACGCTATTAAATAGTACAGTTTTGTTAAGTGCGATTAGCGGGTTGTCAAAGTTTTGATTTGGTCCCAGCTTAAGTGTAGCTACTTCCTCACCGCATAGCATTGAATACACACATTGAAGTAATACACTGCATGTAACGTGACTCACATATATACTTAATAAAAAACAAGCAGTAATAGCCAAATAAAACACCACAGCTGTTTACAATAGCCTACAGATTATTATTATTATTATTATTATTATTATTATTATTATTATTATTATTATTATTATTATTATTATTATCAAATGTTACACATGTTCTAAGTTTTCCCCCCCCCCCCAATAAATAATATCGACAATATAACAATATTTATCTATATGTCTATTGTAAATGTATTTTGCAAATTAAGTTACACCATATTCTTTCGCTTTAACAACACACCTTTGTTTATTTCCCCGCAAAAGTAAAATCCAATTCAAGTTCCAGTGCCGTTGTTAGTTTTCATTTGCGTAACAGACGCGCCGATGTTGGCTTTTTATTTTTTTAAATTGGAGAAGATGCATTGGAATAGTTCAGTACACACACACCGATTTTACCGGTCACTTCTAGTTCCAATACTCCCAGCTTAGTCTAATTACAAAACGTGTCATCAAACTCGCAGTGTGATTTTTGCAATTTTGATTCACGTAATGGTAAACAAACAATATAATTGAGTATCTGCATACACAATATTTTCTTTAACACGTAATCAAATGATACGGTTTCTCAGAGTGCTCCGTGCTTAACTGATGATTATACAGGCAATAGTGGCAGGGTTGCTTTTGCACACGGGCGACGATTGGATCGGAAAAGCGGATATTAACGGTTTTGGCAGCGCTCCGCAGTTTTTTGGACTTGATAATATAATTATGCATGCAATCCCCAGGGTCAATATTTGTGTTTAAAGCAGAAGAATGAACGCCCCGGATACCTCGTGAGAACTGCGGGTCACGGAGAGGTCAGCATGTCTGTTTTATATTCTGATTGACATGTGAAATATTACATCTAGAGCTGCAGCGGGTGATTGAAAAGGGTGTAGTAAGAGAAGCATACGCACGTGCACGCGCAGGCGCACACACACCCTGCATTACAGCAAAAATAGGCATAACGGTTCATTGTAGTCAGTGATGTTTGATCAGAAGGCAAACAGACCAAACAAGCAGAAAAATCATCAACCAATTGCCTGAAGAAGATTTGTTTTGTGGAAAAGAAATATTTCAGTTGTGGGAATGCTTTGAACGTCAGCCAGGAACTCTGCATGCAGTTTATTTATTTATTTATTTATTTATTTATTTATTTATTTATTTATTTATCTGTAATAAATAAAAATAATCATCCAACATTAATACACTGAACTTATATTTGATAGAAGCTGATGAAATGTGTTGGATTCATTATTTGGATTTTAATAAACAACATCACAGAAACACACACTGTAAAAAAATACCTACGGTAAATTTACCTTAATATTGACATGTGTTTTTCATTTATTTTAATTACGGTAAAAGTTGTTCAATATGAGTGTAAAATACTTTAATATTACGGAAATATATATTATAATTAATCTACATACTGTATACCGTTTTATTTAGCCAATATTAAGATAAATTTACTATATATATATATATATATATATATATATATATATATATATATATATATATATATATATATATATATATATATATATATATATATATATATATATATATTACAGTGCATGCATATCCAAATTTAATTAATACAGATCTAACTGTTCCGACATTTACTTTAAATATGCCCTTTGAGTGTGTGTATATATATATATATATATATATATATATATATATATATATATATATATATATATAATATAATATAGGGGTAGGGAGGGGTAAGAGGCCCCCCTTTAGGAACATTCCATATTTGTCATATAAACGAATGTACATTTCTCCCCTTCTTATAAATAAAATGAACAGACATTTTAAATACATAAATAAAATGAACACACATTATAAATACATAAATAAAATGAACACACATTTTAAATACATAAATAAAATGAACAGACATTTTAAATACATAAATAAAATGAACACACATTATAAATACATAAATAAAATGAAGACATTTTAAATACATAAATAAAATGAACAGACATTTTAAATACATAAATAAAATGAACAGACATTTTAAATACATAAATAAAATGAACACACATTATAAATACATAAATAAAATGAAGACATTTTAAATACATAAATAAAATGAACAGACATTTTAAATACATCAATAAAATGAACGCAAACCTTTTAAAGGCACCTTTCATGGGAAGAGTCAAACAGTAATGGTCATTCATTCCGGGCTATAGCCCGACTGTTTCCTTAAAGCAAACCAACAAAAACAATCGACACTTATGAATAAGATAACTGATTGCATCCAGTTGGTTTGCTTGTGTTTTGTTTCTTTCTTTCATGAGCTCAGTATGTAATGGCTATTTTATGGTAAGGCTTTATTCACGCTCCCTATATCGCGACTGATCCAAACACATACGTGCATTTAGGCCATACTTATCCAAGCAACAACAGCCCGTCCTGACCAGCAGTCTGCCTGTACGAAATAAATGCATATGCAAATACTCGCAGCCCGGTAAGTACCATTTGTATTTGTATGAAAAAAACGACTCCTTAAATAAGCGGTGATATCATTTGTTTTGTAAACGGTTATTTTTCTATGAACTGTCGAGTTTAACAGTTTCATCGTTAATTTTATGAACTATTACATTAAACAATTGTTAGTAGTGTTGTTATTATTATACAAATGAGTGTACTATTGTATTGTTTTTTGCACGTTGTTTGATAAAAGCATGTGTCTCTGTCTTTATTTGTGTATATTACTCTCTGTCCAGTTGTCAATCGTTTTAATACACACACACAATCTCCTATTTTGTGAAAATCTAAATGTGTTCCGCTTTTTTTATTATTATGTTTTTGTATTTAAGTTCTTAAACTGTGACAGTATGGAATATTGCGCATAACTTCCAAGCTACGGGGAAGCTCTGAGGTTTTTATTTTCACTTTGACAATGCTTGATCTAATCTCATATTGAAAGTGAATGCAGAGGTTCACGGTGATATTCAGAGTGGAATCTTTTACTTTCAAAACCTTTTTGTGAATAAATGATCTTATTGTCTTTGTAATGTCATTTCTACACAAGGGGTATAGTTGATGATTTGAACTCGGCTCTCGAGTTCAAATTTTACGTTACAAAATTCAGAGATTCTCGATTTACAAAACATCTATTGTATTGCTGATTTTTGCTGCAAATCTAGTCCCTTTTCAGTCTAAGAAACTGCATCTTCTCTCTTTGATTTCCACTTTCCATCTCGCTCTATCTCTATCTCTATGCTATCCTCCTGTGTCCAATCTGCAAACCAGGCCCTTCCTGCATGAAAACTGAACATATCTCAATATTTCTATTTATTAAATGGTTACTTCGTTAAAATCTTTTTTTTTCTTCAAAATATTTAATTTCTTACCATTTAATATGCCATGGTATTTGGATATTGGTTATATATATATATATATATATATATATATATATATATATATATATATATATATATATATATATATATATATATATATATATATATATATATATATAATAGATACTATAGGATATGTTATTGCAGCCAGTTTCTACTGTAAATATGGGTAAATAGTAACCAGGCAGGCAAACCCTTTACATTTTTACGAATAGTTGTGTTCCAAGCTCCCCTTTTAGCAAGCTGACCGGTATCGCTTTAAACGGAAAGGAACCTCATAAGGTATATATTGCAGGACGGAATTGTCTGCTGTTCCATTGTTTAAATCCACGCAGTTTCTCGGTACCAATCAAGGATCGTGTGAAAGCATCTTCTGACAATCTGAATTAGATAACGGTGTATTTTATGACGTCGACATTCTTCGCTGATCTTGGCTGGAGTTTATTTTTTTGAGTCAACAGTATAGGCTGAGACATGGTTCAAGGTGTAATACGATTAAATTGTATTTCTTTTCTGATCAGATTATTATTATTATTATTAATTTCTTAGCAGACGCCCTTATCCAGGGCGACTTACAATTGTTACAAGATATCACATTATTTTTACATACAATTACCCATTTATACAGTTGGGTTTTTACTGGAGCAATCTAGGTAAACAACCTTACTCAAGGGTACAGCAGCAATGTCCACCACATGGGATTGAACCCACGACCCTCCGGTCAAGAGTCCAGAGCCCTAACCACTACTCCACAAGTTGTCACCTTACTTACAAAAGGAATACTATTTAATCTTTCTTAAAATGTGCAGATAAACTTTCCGATTGTCAGGAGACGCTTTGTCATTCTCATTGATTTGTAGATACTGAAAAACTGCACAGACAAAGCAGGAACTGTCACATCCATCCCCATAATTCGAGAACTGATTTGCCTCTTGCTGAAGTAAAAAAAAAAAAAAAAAAAAGATTTATGTTTTTCTTCTATAAAACTAATAGCAGTGGTAAAGTAAAATACCTGATATAGCAATCATGCAACAGATAGCATTCATCTTAAATACCCCATTGTCTTTTTTCTTAAACTTTGCAGGATAAAATATACTAATTTTCTAATACATTTAACACAGAAATAAAAATGTGACCAGTGTTCCAAAAGTCGGACTGTCCCGTTTTAAAAATGTAGGCCTACAGGAGCATGATTATTTTAAAAGTCTCCTACCATAATTAGAGTCGTCTATCTGCTTTGCCTTGTTGTTTTGTTTGGTTTAGTGTAGTCACATCATTAGACGCTATAGTTTAACGAGAAATAAAGAACAAAATAATACTAATAATAAAAAATACTTTGTAGAGCAAGGGTATTAAAATTGCTGGCCTTCACCGGCTAATATACAAAGATGCTAAGCAGAGTGGTTTATTATTATTATTATTATTATTATTATTATTATTATTATTATTATTATTATTATTATTATTATTATTTAAATAAAGGTAAATTGATATAAACAATAAACACTGAAGTTCTTTAGGCTCAGTAAAGCGATACATTTGTGAGTCTAAAGCAATATTAGTTTGTGCGTGTTTTAGTGTGGTACGTTTTAATTTAAAAAAGAATGTAAAAAAAAAAAAAGATGTATAGATAGTTGATATGTTTTACTTGTGTTAAACATGTGTATGTGGGGTGGAGGTATCCGATCAAGCTACACGGTTACCAGAATACGAACGGCTGTAGCGATGGTTTCCTGTTAGATAAACAGGCCCAGGTGTATGGGGTTAGACTAGGTAGCTATAAATCCGAAGCCACGAATGTAATTTCAGTATCATTTATATACTGCCTGTAATTGATACCAATGATAACTGTATTGCATAGCATATGGCCTGTTTGATATTAGTGTGCTGTTGCCTTTATTGTGTGTTTTTTGGACATATTAACTTGGATACTGAAGCTAAAAGAAAACGATGTTGGAATACTGGTCTTAAACATATTCACACTGTTAGGCTAGGTTTTATTACGGATTTATTTTATTTATTATACCTTTTTTGTATTCTCATTATCATCATATTTTCAATACATCTAAATGTTCATTTCTAAACTTTAGATGCGCTAAAAAATAAACCAAAATAAACATTGGAGTGTTATAGCCTACAATGTGTTTAGAAATATCTCGGGGTCAGTTTCATAGAGCACAAGCTATCGTGTTTGTACCTGTTTCAGAAAACATTTTAATATAGGCTATACAATTGAGTAAAAGAAATCCACTCAGCAAGTCTACATAATTATCAATAAATGTGTGATTTTCTTTATTATTATTATTTTCATTTTTATTTTTTGGACGTGAATTAGATTGAGCAGACTGCTATAAAACTGATTTGTGAAACTAACCCTTGTGTAGAACTCGAAAACGTCACTTCCGAAAAACAAGTCACGTCCTGTTAGTGTTAACATCTCCTTCTGCCAATAAGACCCGATATTTATGTGTTACTGTATTTGTGTGTGTGTGATGTGTATCGGCAGCTGTATTAAAAACCGGTATAGTTTTATGTAAAATAAGTAACTTATTACGGATTTCATATCTGAAATGTTTGCGTGTATGTATGTGTGTGTGTGTGTGTATATATATATATATATATATATATATATATATATATATATATATATATATATATATATATATATGCTCAATGTGTTTTTAATAATATTACAAAAATAATATTAAAAATGTGAAAAATGACCGAAAACAAAAGAGTTTAAAAAACAACAATGAATCAATACATAATTGAATAATATAATCTGTAGGCTTGCTGGGTCAGATATTTTAGCCTAGTTATTATTTAAAAGGCAAAGAAATTGCCATTCCCAAAACACAAAATACACGTGTTACAATTCTACTACTAATATAGTAAAATCGCTGTGTAGTCTTATCTGGTATGTAGGCCTATGTATGTATGTATGAATGTATGCGTGTATGTGTGATGTATGCGTGTATGCAGGTATGTATTTTATCTAAGTTCTGGATATAAACCACGTGTGTTGTTGTGACTATGGTAAAACCTGCTAAATAAAGAAGTGTCTTTCTTCCCCGTTTTCCCCTCACACCAGACGCCAAAGGGACGATTCGGGAAATAGTGCTCCCAAAGGGTTTGGACCTGGACCGGCCGAAGCGCAGCCGGACGTCGTTCTCTGCAGAGCAGCTGTACAGTCTGGAGCGGGAGTTCCAGCGCTGTCAGTACGTGGTGGGCCGGGAGAGGACAGAGCTGGCACAGGAGCTCAACCTGTCTGAGACGCAGGTAACAGGAAACAACGCGGATGTGATGCATGCAACGCTACATTCACAAGTGTGAAGCATTTCTGAAAGTAAGACTGCCAATGATACAGAACTAGCAGCAAGTAACTAGGAGCACATACTGCTGCTCATAACCCGGGGGGTGTCCTCCTGGTAATATCTGATACCCCAGTTTAGAATTCTTTAAATAGCCTATCCTTTTATTCTAGTATCAACCGAATACAAGGTTCTGAAAACATCAATGCTTGTAGTCTGGTTATCGAGTTTTTCCACCCCATTTTTTTCCCTCAGCTAGCGATATTAAGAAAAATTATGTGTATCTGTGGTATATTAGTTATTTATTTGAAGCAAGTTTGATTTTCAAATTACGGTTTTTGTAATAGTAAACCCACAAAATTGGACAGGTGTTTCAACATAAAATATAGAATACGGTATCTTCTGAGCATTTGTTAAGTACAAACACAAGTAGCACCAAATGGCAGAACCAGTTCCACTGGCATATCTGCACACTGCTGTACAGTACCTATGATTCCGACATGCAGCTTATTAAAGGAAGTGATAAACAAACACAAACAATAACATGTACAAAATGTTATAATATGGCGTGTTTATTGATAGATATATTGACATATGTATGTCAACAGTTAAAATATTCCTTGCTCAGCTTTGTTTTAAATGTAGTGCTGGATGCTAGAGAATGTTTTTCATGTTTTGTCATCAGACATTGACTTTTGGAAAGTAAACCTATTGCAGGGCAATGCTTGGTGCTGATAGGCTGAAAGAATAAGCACCCGCCCTGACATTGCAATGCTCAGTGCTAATTGGTTGAAACACTAAACGCCAGCCCTCACACAGCCAATTCATGACAATATTACAGGCAGTGCAGATCAACCATACACTGCTCATACGTTAACAAGAGTACAGTTGTGTTTGGCCTCACCGACAGCACTTCCACTTCTGCATCCAGCCTCCAAAATAAATACAAAATGATGAAGTATGTAAAATGTACCTGGCCCAGACCGATGGAGTGGATGGTATTCTGAAATCTGACAGATTTCACTATATCAGGAGCGCTGGCGTAGCTAGAACATGTTTGCCACTGGGGCAGTGTCACAAAGACTGCAGCAGTGAGTGACGTCAGACCAGAGACCGGGAGCAACACGGAACAGACAGA
Organism: Acipenser oxyrinchus oxyrinchus; assembly: GCA_030684275.1. Lineage (NCBI taxonomy): Eukaryota > Metazoa > Chordata > Actinopteri > Acipenseriformes > Acipenseridae > Acipenser > Acipenser oxyrinchus. The sequence goes on along the minus strand of CM060247.1, from coordinate 845,600 downwards.
GACAGTGAGGTTTTGGTGAAGCTGATCGCGTGATCGCGCTCAGCATTTAATAATTAGACAGAACAGAAAATAAAAGGTTTGAACACAAAACACACAGGACACGGCACATTAGCCAAAACAAAAGAGATAAACAAAACGGACTATCACTAAACAAAGCGGTTGCGGAGACAAACAAACACGGTCGTGCAAAACACTTATTCTTCTTCTTATATTTTATTTTAACCTCCTCTCCACACCCGTTCTCCACTCTCGAACACCCAACCCGAGTGAGTGAAGCGTGCAGCTTTTATGCAGTTGTACCAAGACTCGATTGCTAGTCAATCATTCAATTGGAGTCTCGGTACAACTGCCGATAATAATAAAGTGTACTCCGTGACCACACATTACATTTTAACCAGCGCGTGAAGTGATTTGTGCCTTCCTCGTGCCTAAATACAAATCTATTTTAAATCACGCGTGAAACACAGACCGTTTATATCCCGTGTACCAATGACTATACACCAACATTAACACACGCAACATACAATATATAACACACACATGCACACAGGGGTGGGGCACATTGCCACATATACCCCCTTGTGCGCAGCACACATGGCCTCAACGGCCACCTCCCCTTAAAACCCAGCAGTCCAGGACAAAGTCTCGGGCTGGGAAGGGAGGCTTCAGTGGGCCCATGGCTGGCAATGCTGTCAGCACCCCTGCCCGGTAGTGGCGCGGCTGACAGCATGCTGGTCCACTCCTGCAGCGAAATTGCTGCGGGGGATGCTGGTCTCCTGACCTCTCCCCTTTCTTCGTGGCGGTAGCTCCCTCCTGTGGCGCTCCGGCCACAAGAACTCCTGCAGCGAAACTGCTGCTGGGGAAAGTGGTCTCCTGACCTCTCCCCCTGTCTTTGTAGCCGGTAGCTCCCCTTTCTGGGGCTCCGGCCACCGTACTCCCTGTGGTGAAGGTGCGGGAAACAGAGACAGCTCCTGCTGTTCTGCTCCTGGCAGTGGCGGAGGCAGAGGCAGCTCCTGCTGCTCTCCTCCTGGCGGTGATGGAGGCAGAGGCAGCTCCTGCTGCTCTGCTCCTGGCGGTGGTGGAGGCAGAGGCAGCTCCTGCTGCTCTGCTCCTAGTGGTGTCGGAACCAGCAGGTATTCACCCTCTGCTGGTGGAGGTGGGAGGGGCAAGCAGTCCTCCCATGACAATGAAGGCGGAACCAGCAGGTATTCACCTTCTGCTGGCGGAGGTGGGAGGGGCAAGCAGTCCTCCCACGACAATGAAAGTGGAACCAGCAGGTATTCACCCTCTGCTGGTGGAGGTGGGAGGGGCAAGCAGTCCTCCCACAACGGTGGAGGCGGAACCAGCAGGTACTCACCCTCTGCTGGTGGAGGAGGCAGAGGCAGCTCCTGCTGCTCTGCTGGTGGAGGAGGCAGAGGCAGCTGCTGCTGCTTTGCTCCTGGTGAAAGCGGTTGAGGTGGTGGAGGCCAAGGCAGCTCCTGCTGCTCTCCTCCTGGTGGCGAAGGCAGTGGAGGTGGGAGCAGCTTGTAGTCTCCTGGCGACGGAGGTGGGAGCAGTGGGTAGTCTCCTGGCGACGGAGGTGGGAGCAGCGTGTAGTCTCCCCCTCTTGCAGGGGACTGGTGCTGCTCTCCCTCTCTTGCAGGGGACTGGTGCGGCTCTCCTGCACTTGCAGGGGACTGTGGTGGAGGCAGAAGCAGCTCCTGTTCCTCTCCTCCGGGTGGTGACGGTGGGGGAAGTGATACCAGCAGACGTTCACACTCTGCTGGTGGATGGGAACCCAGCAGGCATTCACCCTCTGCTGGTGGACCGCGGGGACAGCAGGCATTCTTCCTCTGCTGGTGGACACGGGGACAGCAGGCATTCTTCCTCTGCTGGTGAACCGCGGGGACAGCAGGCATTCTTCCTCTGCTGGTGGACACGGGGACAGCAGGCATTCTTCCTCTGCTGGTGGACATGGGGACAGCAGGCATTTTCCCTCTGCTGGTGGAGATGGGGACAGCAGGCATTCTCCCTCTGCTGGTGGACATGGGGACAGCAGGCATTCTCCCTCTGCTGGTGGACATGGGGACAGCAGGCATTCTTCCTCTGCTGGTGGAGGTGGAACCATCAGGCATTCTCCCTCTGCTGGCAGCTTGGGTCCCTAGGGCTGTGGAAGCCCGACTTCCCTCTCTTTGGGCTGTGGGCGCACCGACTCCTCCCTTTTGGGCTGTGGATGCACCGACTCCTCCCTTTTGGGGTGTGGATGCACCGACTCCTCCCTTTTGGGGTGTGGGCGCACCGACTCCTCCCTTTGGGCTGTGGGCCCGACTCCTCCCTTTGGGCTGTGGGCCTTGACTCCCCCTCTTGGGCTGTGGGCGCTCGGGCTCCTCCCACTCAGGCGTGGGACGTTCGGGCTCCTCCCACTCAGGCGTGGGACGTTCGGGCTCCTCCCACTCAGGCGTGGGGCCTTCGGGCTCCTCCCGCTTGGGCTGTGGGCTCAGGCTTCTCCCGCTTGGGCTGTGGGCGCTCAGGCTCCTCCCGCTTGGGTTGTGGATGCTCAGGCTCCTCCTCATAACTGCGGAAGGGACAGACGGCAAAGTAATGCTGTTGGTTACAGAGGGGGCACAACAGTGGTGACCTACAGCTCCTCGGGTGCCTGGCCCTGATGTACTCCTCCTCCTCCCTGTCCCTCGCTTCCCGGTCCTTCTTCCACCTCATCCTCTCTTCCTTTTTTCCCTTTTTTTTTTTTTTTTAAACAACAAATTGCGGTTCCCGCTCTGGCCTGAGTCCTGGAGGCGCTGTAGATCCCACGCAGGACACCACGTGTCACAAAGACTGCAGCAGTGAGTGACGTCAGACCAGAGACCGGGAGCAACACGGAACAGACAGAGACAGTGAGGTTTTGGTGAAGCTGATCGCGTGATCGCGCTCAGCATTTAATAATTAGCCAGAACAGAAAATAAAAGGTTTGAACACAAAACACACAGGACACGGCACATTCGCCAAAACAAAAGAGATAAACAAAACGGACTATCACTAAACAAAGCGGTGCATGGAGACAAACAAACACGGTGCGTACAAAAACACTTATTCTTCTTCTTATATTTTATTTTCCCTCCTTCTCCACAGACCCGTTTATATCCCGTGTACCAATGACTATACACCAACATTTACACACGCAACATACAACATATAACACACACATGCACACAGGGGCGGGGCACATTGCCACAGGCAGAAATACAAATATCTCTAGAAGCTTTCAATTTGTGCCAAGCGTTCCTGTTCTGATTCAATTAAGTACAGCTATGGCCAAAAGTTTTGCAGTACCTAGAATTTTAGGATTGAGACATAATAAAAAAAGAAAAGAAAAATATGAACATAATTTATATATTTTATTTATCATGTAATCAAAGAAACTACAACATGGTATCCCAAAAGTCTACTGGAAGCCATAATAGTAGTACAGTATTTCATGTTTGATTTCAAAATGTCACATTTTTTAATTTGTGTCCTTGTATGGAAAACTACAAAGCGATATGTAATTCAATATGTTAATGTAACATTATTCAGCAGGTTTCATTTGACTGTGTTAATTGAGTTAAATGCAAAATGTGTTAATTCTATAACAGGATGCAAAACTGTTGGCCATAGCTGTATGTCCGTGCCTAAGGTTTAAACGTTCATAAAATGTAACAAAAATACTTGCCCCAATATTAGCTTATTAAATAGCTCAATTAAAATACGTTTTCATAACTTACATGAATATAGATTAATATTCATTAATCAAGGTGTATTCTTTATTTGTTTCCTGAAAACATCCAGATTGAAAACTATAATCATTGGTTTAAACAAAGCTTAACAGTTTTATTTATTAGAGCATGGCAATGTCGAATAATGCTTAGAACAGAAAACACTATTTTCAACTATTCATACCTTACAAGTTACAAGAACAAAGTTTCACAAGTTGGATGGGCCAAAACGCCCATGTTAAAAACATTGATAATCCATACGATTTCCAAAGGAATTAAATACATTTTTAAACTACTGCCACCTGTGCGTACAATGCAGTTGTGATTGAAAAAAAAAACTGCATCTTCCTACCCTGTTATATCCACCATGTACCATTGTTTTTAACTATTAACTGTTTTGAAAGCACATAATAAACAATACATTTAGTTGTGTTGCAGAGAGACTTATAGGCACTGGGTAACAAGACGCTAGCACGGCATATAGGCTTTAATAACAAATGTGTGTTTTTATCAATAATGATCTGAAAATATGTAGCCCTAAAGACAAGGCATGAAAAAGAAGACCATGGTACCAAGCATCCAGTAAACAGCACTGCTGGCAAAGCAACACTGATAACGGGACCAGTTGGTCTTTCCTTGCGATGCACTGTAGTTCTGAGTTATCTAAAATAACTTATAGGAGCTCTGGAAGCCACGCTCTCCAGTATTGCTTTTCTGGTCAAATGTCTGAATGGGTCCATGTTTATAATGCTCTCGAATATGGCGATCTTTTGGCAGTGGATTGTTGCATATGGAACCTTTAGATATGTATTTAAGTCAACACAAAATGCTGTTTAAACAAGAACTCATTTTAGTGCAGTCGCCGTGAATACACTTAAACAGGAAACTCTCTGTTTCTTATTCTTGCACGTGCTCTGTATGCGCAGACGGTGATTGCATCAGATAAATGTAACAGGTAACCCTTAAACTACTGAACAACATTCATAACCTGGATCACATTAAAAAAAAAATTCTAAACATGTACCTTTAACCTCATCCATACTGTACTTTGTGTAAATATTTGTCTTTAAACAGTGTGGAGTCGGCGGTGAACGTATATCCCACATACATCCAGTCAATCAGATTAGCAGTCACTTAATAAACAAGCAGGAGGAACTATTTTTAAGGAACTGTATTTTACAGTGTACGGCAGGGGTCAGCAATTCAATTTCATGGTGGGCCAAATGACCTGACAAATGTGTTGTTGTATGATGCATGGCATAGAGAACACATACTGAACAATGTATTTCGACCTGTCATTCATATCATAGTCCAGGGCGCACAGCACATTTTAATAACCTATGTATGGTTGCTGCTGTATTTTTGATGCACGTACATTAAGATGTGCCTGCATGCACCCTGGACCATATCAGCTTTAACTGCATTCCTGCCAGCAATGCTGCATCAATAATCTACCTGCATGTACGACCCAATGTATCGATATCTGTTCCATGATGGGGGGGAAAAAAAACGGCAGATTAAATTGCTTCAAATAAAAAGGCTGGTAGAAAACAAATCAAATAGGAATAAAGTAACAATTGTGATAGTGTGTCCTTGTAAACTCCAAATAGATATCAGAAAAAAAATAATATAGCATCTGTGTTGCATCTATTAAGAGACAAATTAACATTCCGATATATTGAAAGTGAAACGTAACTCAAAATGTCAGCTGTTCAGCCGGTGCCCCCCACATTTGTCAAGTGGTTTTGAGTGACACATTGTGCGATCTGGTATTTCATCAAAATAACGAGGGGCGCTGTGACAGAAATACAATGATTCTTGGTAGGAAATCTCCCTCCCGAACTGTGGGGGCGCTAAGCAGTGAGAACAGAGTACCTTGGACAGGCTGGCCTGACAGTTCTTTCCCAGGGTTCAAGGGAAGTCGGCCAGCTAGAAAGGGGGCGGAACTCCGGTGCATTAACTCATCAACCCCGGAAGGGAAACGATGTGGCAGTCGTGGATTCTTTTATACTGATGTTTGTCGTTGTATGTCATTTTTATGTTGTCTCAATATTTATGCTGAATGTGTGATGACATAAAAGGGGACGGAGAGACACAATCTGTTCCTTTGCTTTGGTTTGTGATTTGAACCTGAAAGGACCCGTGAGAGACCCAGTGATAAAACCTATCGTGAGTGTTTTGTTTGTTTGTCTGTAATTGTTCTTGTTTTTTATTATTAGATGGCTAACACGTTCCGGAGCTGTCGTAAAGGGCCAGCACAAAACCCCGGAACAGCACTTCACTTTTGTCACGCATAAACTTGTATCGCCCACCACGAGCACTAGAGCACGCCCCCAGGACTGGTGACCGTGTTTGTACATTGTGGGAAAGATACGTGTGTTTATTATTTGGGACTGCAACCCGTTTATTTATTCCAGAGCATTACACATTGTTGTGTATTGCCTGGAGTTATTGTTTGGTCACTAGACCAGGATTATAATTAAAAACCCTTTCCAACTGGATTACAACTCTCTGTCTGTTAATTACGCACCACATCACTCCTGCACCTGTACACAATCAACCACTTTGCCACAGGTGTGTACTTTTTGGAGGACTGCCTTGGCTGTAACTAGCTGTGAGGACACCAAGGTTGTTTTTTTTGCATCATCAGTGCTGATGCTCATGTTAAAATTCTGGTGAAGTACAAAATGATTCCTTCATTTTCTCTGTTGGTTTGCTGTGTAACATAGATTTGTTGGTTGAATAGTAAATACCAAGCAGTCATATAAATACTACCAGCTAGATTTGAAACCTCAGTGTGACCTGGGGAGAACGGCAGCTCTGGTTACGATGCTGAAGACTGCCTATTATCGCTGTCACGTCTGTCACACTCACACCTGACAATTGTTCTCATTGAATTTGTTATAACGCAATGAAGCATTTAAAATAAGTTATTCTGCATTCCTGTGTGAGGGTTCCCTTTCAATTCGAAGATGACCGCCAAAACAATACTTTTGGGATATGCCTACTTGTCAGGTATTTACTGAGCATTTTATATCAAAGCTGCTGATAGGCCCCTCCGTGGAGTGACGTCCTCGGTCCCGCCCCCCGAGGTAATAAATAGTCACTGCGCGGAGACATCGGAGACAGCTGAAGACTGAGCTAGCGCTACGCAACTGCTTATCGTTAAAAAAAACTTTCAACAGCCTACATTGCCTGGCGATTTGTAGTCTGTTTTCACTAACCTTGCAGCTTGCTGCATGTGTTTCTATCTTTTCTTCTGCTTTTTGCAGCTGTTTGAAACTAAAATGAAGAGAAGGGAGAACGTGATCCTCCAGCGAGACCCAGCTTTGCTGGATGCCTCTGTTGACTCGAGGACTCTGGGCGACCTCGGCATGCCCACTCGCTGTGCGTGGCCTAGTGCCCCTACAGGTTGTTTGTTACTATTGTTTTTTCATTACTGCTTACAGTAAAAAAAAAGAAAGACCCTTAAGCCTCGGACACACATGAGCCGCGCGGTAATGCTGCGGGGAGCGAAGCGGGGTAGCACGCAACAATACTGCTTTGCTTGGTGGACACACATCAACGTTGTACACATCAACGTTGTGAAGCAACGATATAAAAAAGACAGCCAGCACACCACCTCCCAGCACTGTACAACAACCCAAAAAATGTATATCATTCTTGAACTTTTACTGCTTGAACCCAGAGTGAATGACCATGTCCATCCCCAGAAATATATCAGAACACCACTCAGGAATATTTGCCTTTTATTTAACTAAGGATATGTATGTAAAATATGATATTTAGTTTGGGATACAATGTAAAGGCCTTTTTCTACAAAGAAACAGCTGTTATATATCCAGTACTGCACTTAACAAGATTGGACTGTGGTACTGTATCTGTAGTTATACATTGTATAGGAGCTGCTAAAACAGCTATTATATATCCAGCACCGCACTTAACAAGACTGGACTGTGGTACTGTATCTGTAGTTATACAGTACTGTGCAAAAGTTTTAGGCAGGTGCGAAAAATGCTGTAAAGTAAGAATGCTTTCAAAAATAGACATGTTAATAGATTATATTTATCAATTAACTAAATGCAAAGTGAGTGAACAGAAGAAAAATCTAAATCAAATCCATATTTGGTGTGACCACCCTTTGCCTTGAAAACAGCATCAATTCTTCTAGGTACACTTGCACAAAGTCAGGGATTTTGTAGGCATATAGTCAGGTGTATGATTAAACAATTATACCAAACAGGTGCTAATGATCATCAATTCAATATGTAGGGTGAAACACAATCATTAACTGAAACAGAAACAGCTGTGTAGGAGGAATAAAACTGGGTGAGGAACAGCCAAACTCAGCTAACAAGGTGAGGTTGCTGAAGACAGTTTACTGTCAAAAGTCATACACCATGGCAAGACTGAGCACAGCAACAAGACACAAGGTAGTTATACTGCATCAGCAAGGTCTCTCCCAGGCAGAAATTTCAAGGCAGACAGGGGTTTCCAGATGTGCTGTCCAAGCTCTTTTGAAGAAGCACAAAGAAACGGGCAACGTTGAGGACCGTGAGCGCAGTGGTCGGCCAAGGAAACTTACTGCAGCAGATGAAAGACACATCATGCTTACTTCCCTTCGCAATCGGAAGATGTCCAGCAGTGCCATCAGCTCAGAATTGGCAGAAAACAGTGGGACCCTGGTACACCCATCTACTGTCCGGAGAAGTCTGGTCAGAAGTGGCCTTCATGGAAGACTTGCGGCCAAAAAGCCATACCTCTGACGTGGAAACAAGGCCAAGCGACTCAACTATGCACAAAAACACAGGAACTGTGGTGCAGAAAAATGGCAGCAGGTGCTCTGGACTGATGAGTCAAAATTTGAAATGTTTGGCTGCAGCAGAAGGCAGTTTGTTCGCCGAAGGGCTGGAGAGCGGTACACGAATGAGTGTCTGCAGGCAACAGTGAAGCATGGTGGAGGTTCCTTGCAAGTTTGGGGCTGCATTTCTGCAAATGGAGTTGGGGATTTGGTCAGAATTAATGGTCTCCTCAATGCTGAGAAGTACAGGCAGATACTTATCCATCATGCAGTACCATCAGGGAGGCATCTGATTGGCCCCAAATTTATTCTGCAGCATGACAACGACCCCAAACATACAGCGAAAGTCATTAAGAACTATCTTTAGCGTAAAGAAGAACAAGGAGTCCTGGAAGTGATGGTATGGCCCCCACAGAGCCCTGATCTCAACATCGTCGAGTCTGTCTGGGATTACATGAAGAGAGAGAAGCAACTGAGGCTGCCTAAATCCACAGAAGAACTGTGGTTAGTTCTCCAAGATGTTTGGTCCAACCTACCTGCCAAGTTCCTTCAAAAACTGTGTGCAAGTGTACCTAGAAGAATTGATGCTGTTTTGAAGGCAAAGGGTGGTCACACCAAATATTGATTTGATGTAGATTTTTCTTCTGTTCACTCACTTTGCATTTTGTTAATTGATAAATATAAACTATTAACATGTCTATTTTTGAAAGCATTCTTACTTTACAGCATTTTTTCACACCTGCCTAAAACTTTTGCACAGTACTGTACATTGTACAGAAGCTGCTATTATTAAGGAAAAAATGGATCACATTCAATAGACCCATAACCAACATCCTTGAAATTCTTATTTTTATAATCAAATAGCTCAGGATGCTGAGAAACTTCAGCTATCAGTAGCTCCTCCATGCTGATGGATATTCGAGTTCATCAAGACATCCCACACCATGGACCTGATTGGCTAGACCCAGATTTGCTGCTACGGGAAAATGTGAAAATTCTGCCGCTATGACACTTTTCCGCAACGTCATTTTTTCGTCAATGTGTGTTCACTCTAATTGAAATAAAAGGTGCGCGATATGTGCAGCATTTTGCCGCTCTCTGCTAGCGATGCTGCGCCACTCGTGTGTCCAAGGCTTTAGAAGGATGTTCACACCAGATGCAGCGCGGCGGTAGCAATTGTTTTCAATGAAGGTGGTCACGCGCAGTGGCAGAGGGAAGTGGCACCACAGGGCGGCGTGCAGGAGATAAAATATTTTCAACTTTCGCCGTGACGTAAACTACTAGCAGTCAATCAGGGGAAAGTAGGAAGCGCCTTTGCGAGGAAGAAATAAATAAAATGGAAGAAAAGCTTGTGGTTCTGATTTCAGATTTTGTATAATACAACATTAAATATTTAAATCTGCCTTCATCAGACTGGAGCTCCTGTATCAGCCGATGATATTCGCCGTACCTTTTTCTTTTCTTGAGGATGTCATGGACCCACAGCGATCTTACATTTTTTTTCTTTCTCCGGTAGAGCAGGGCGATCGCAATTCTCTTTTTTTGTTTGCTGTTCATTGTTCCAGGTATTGTGTTGTCAGATGCACAGTACCACTGATTGTTGCCGCTTTTACAGTTTCCCCCCCAAAAGTTTGATATGATGAGATGGCAGTAGCTGCATTTTTTAATCATGTGTATACGATAATGCTCAATAATATCAATGTATAATGATGCCTTTAACTCACACTCTCTTTGTCTATAACCAGCAAACCAGACAAAACTCACAAAGAAAGAAAGAAAGAAAATATCTTTTTTTAAAAGCAACATTTTAAACAACTCAATTGCCTGATATTTTGGGTAATTGTGGGGGGATGATGGTGTGTGGGGGGGTTTAAAATTAGGTTTTATAAAAGAAATATATATAATGTTTCGCTCCTCATTACTTGAATAATTTTTTTTTTACTAAGCTTTGTGTCTTCTGTATAAAAAGCGTTTTCCCTTCCCGCTGGCATTTACAGTTTGTTGCTTGGCAACAAAAAGTCACTTTATATGCAGCCGTGACGTAACAGACCGCCCACTGACTTTCACCCGCCACGTTCGGTGTGAACAGTGGTCTGCGACGACTGCAGAGCGACACGCAAGGAGGCGGCATGCACGGTGTGAACGCCCCTTTACACTCCAGCTTGCTGCTGAGTGTCTGTGTGTTAATGCTGCGTGCTTCCTCCATTAGGCCTGGTCCTACTGCTGAGCAGACCCTACGCACACAGTGTGTAGGTCCAATAATAATAATGATAATAAAAAGAGTCATCCTAATTGCTGTATTCCATCTGCAGCATTGTAGGATACCGCCCTATTTATAAGTGCTTTAGACTGAGGCGGATTACTAGGTCATATATACCAGCGCTTCGGTAAGATGCCACTGCCCTTTGCGTGAACCCTTGTGGACACGTTTCATTAATATAAACACACACACACACACAGGAAAGATATTGAGGGACTTACGAGGGAAGCTGTACGAGAGAGGAAGCAGGTTCATTTATTGATCAGAGAAGTAAAGTAGAAGCTGGTTGTGTAGAAGGCGAGCCTGTTCGTGTTTGTTTCCAGTGCTGGATTTACACTGGGGGGCGAGGTATCAGAACAGAGTCAGTGCCCTGCAAGTAGAATCTTACAAGAGACTTGTAAAGCTAATGCTCTGTAATGAGAATACTACAGAACCTCTTCACATGGAGTGCAATGCAGGCCATCACCAAGCAACAGCGGAACACATCAAACATTCCCCTCGTAACCCGCCCAAGCTTCCAACTCTGTATCCCAATAAAGAATGCTTGTTTGCAATAGTGTGTGTGTGTGTGTGTGTGTGTGTTGTTTTTTATTATTCTGCAGGCTTTTCCTTTCGGAACAAATGCAATGTGATAGGCAGCTTTAATATAGAATATGCGTAAGGTTTTTTGTATTTAGTGAAAGGAACTAAGCAGCCCAGGGCATTGTGGAACAGTAATGAGCTCCCTTCCGTATTGAGCTCAATCTGATTTGCAATTTTATTGACCTTTGGTTGTGTATTGAGGGATTATTTCAAGTACATATCACCCATTTTGATTTGTTGGTGAAAAGAATCCCAAATGATCCCAATGGGAAATTTGGGATAGAAATCTCTTGCTCTGTAAACTCAGTCTACAGACCAGAGAATCAGTACAGTGTACAAGCCAACCTAAGATATTTAATCGCACCATTTCTTAGAAATGGCAGCTGTTCTAAGATTCAGATGTTTTTCCAGTTATGAACTGCCCTGCCATTAAGAGTGTATATGGGGTTCCTCGGAGTCTCACCTGGTAAAGGCACGACCGTCCGGTGTACAGGATGAGAAGTTACTAGTCTTTGCTTGAGGAGCATTGGCTCTGGCACTCCTGTGAGTTAGAGAGACAAAATTGACATGGCTGTCACTTCACTGGCCAGACGCCTGGTGAGCTCAAGCAGAAACTGCAGCTCTGAGTCACCTCACTGGCCAGGAGCCTGGTGACCTCAAGCAGAAACTGCAGCTCTGAGTCACCTCACTGGCCAGGAGCCTGGTGAGCTCAAGCAGAAACTGCAGCTCTGAGTCACCTCACTGGCCAGGAGCCTGGTGAGCTCAAGCAGAAACTGCAGCTCTGAGTCACCTCACTGGCCAGGAGCCTGGTGAGCTCAAGCAGAAACTGCAGGGATGACATTTGTTCTCCAGGGGCAGGTAGCTTGCTTACATCTATTGTAGAGCTCCGGGTGTAAAGAGATGACTGGCTTGGGCGTGGATCGGAGGACGCCCAGTATTGTGAGGATTGCTGAGGTGAGGGAACATAATTGGATATTCTAAATTGGGGTAACATAATTGGGCACTGAAAATAAAATAAAATAAGAGTCCAGGCTGACAGAGTTGGTACTGCAGCAAACAATGTGTAAAACATGGCTTTCTGTAGCATCAGCAGGGAACGGATTGGCTCAGATTGGAATTGGTAACGCGTTACATTAAGTGTCTCTAATTATTATGTATTTTCATAGTAGTTGCTTAGTAATGTTACTGTGCATAATTACAATGCACTTCATGTGTACATGTTTTTTGGATGATAGAACCCCAACTCTAACCCCCTGTAAGTGTCAAGTGTTCCCCATCATTCTGTCATTAGGCTTGTCATTTGACACAATTTGCTGGAAGCATGATTTGATTCTTAGAAATCCACCCAAAAAACAGCAAATTGTTTATTTATTAATTTCTGAGGTACCACTGATCCAATGCGAAATGCAAGAGAGGTTTCCACAGCACGGTTCATGACAAGCCTCTCCAAGTGCATTTCAAGAGTCGTGGTGGTCGACCTCGGTACTGAACACAGGCACAGAGCTCCACAATCACAGCTTTCAGGGACCAGCCCCATAGGGAAGTTCTGCTATCTGAATTGTGGAATCCTACAACCCAGAGTAGTCCGATACATAGTTAGTTACCAGTCCAGGTAGGTATTGCAGAATTGTGCAATCATGCACATTAAAAGCAATGTTTTTAAACACAGAAAGCCCACAAAGTAATGTGAAAGACTCACAAGCTTTATTCTAAGCATCTATAAAATGAAATACCACCACTCTGTTTCAATGCAGCGGTAGTTACTGCAGTACAGTAACAATTCTGAACAATCAGGTTTATACATTGTAGAGCAGTACTCTGGCCATATGCAGCTCAAATCAACTGAAAGAAGAGACACCAATTCATAGACAATTCAAGACAAATGTCATCAAAATCTAAATACTCTGTACTGTATACTTTTTTAATTTCAATGTTATTACATTTTTGTTATAGACTGTTTTAATTGTTCTATTTTGTTCCCGGGTTCATGTCAGCAGGACAAAGGCATTTTTTTGAAAGATTTGATAGATGTCTTGTAACATCACTACCCTAATACTCGTAATCCCTTTTGGACTGCTAAAGGTGGCACTTTATACTCGGTTAACATTTTTCAAGAAACGTCCAAGCTGATTTTCACTATGCTTTGCAAATTAGCTGTGCATTAAAAGTTAGAGATTAAATGGATTGTGCAAAATTTGTTTAAATGAATGCAGTGTTAAAAACGACAGTACGTTAAGGTGAGGAATAATATACAATTGTTTTTGCAGAACAGGATTTAGATTAGATTTTTGTGTGAAATCATTTGGAAATTTCGTACTTTTGAAAGCTCTAAGAATAACCCTTTGTTAATGAGGTAATTGTAACATGGTAACTTTTAACCATGCAGAATTTTTAACCATGCAGAATTAAGAGGTAACTCTTTCTGTCTTCTTTCTGTCTTTCATTTTGGTGTCTTGTGAATTTAGTTATCATTAAAGGAGTGGCACAAATTCTTTCTGACACCAAGACCTTCCCTTCACCCTAATCCTCAGCTGAAAACCCTGTGCAGAGTTCCCTAACTGTGCCGATTTGTGTGGCAATGTTATGATGTGGCCCTGTGTCCACTGTATTCGCACCCTGCCTCCAGAGCTGAAATCCAGGCATTTATCATCCTCCACCCTCACGCAATGTGCGAGTTCACTAACAGTAATGTGATGTGTTCCAGGTGAAGGTGTGGTTCCAGAACCGACGCACCAAGCAGAAGAAGGACCAGACGAAGGACTCGGACCCCTCCTCCTCCTCCGAGTCCCTGGCCACCTGCAACATCCTGCGTCTGCTGGAGCAGGGCCACCTGCTGCCTGTGCCTCCCTTTCCCAGCACCCTGCCACCCTCCACAGGCCGTGGCAGCCCCAGCAGCACCTCCCCGGTAGTCAGCAGCACTGAGCCTGGAGCGGGGGTCACCTACGGGCTGTCAGTGCCCCTCTGCCTGGGCAGCATGTATGAACTACCATCCAGCTACGCCTTCGGGGCATCTGCCTTCGATCCTTACACAAGGATAGAGAGGAAGGAGGCCGACTCAGGGGGCAGGAAGACCAGCTTTTAGAATCGGCTCTCACCCTAATATATATAAAGAAAGAAATATAAATGGATGGAAAATTAACACTGGACAAAGAGAAGAGCTTTACCCTCGGTGCCCCTCCTCCTCCTCCTCACCGATTCACTGCCAGTGGGGATTCTCAAGCTTTTAGAGTCTCAGTGTAGTCTTAGAGTCTCAGTGTCTGTGTGTGTATTATGGAAGATATTTGATGTTTTAACACTCCAGTGGGGTTTACCCCCCCAAACCCTTTCCTGTTCATTTATTTGAATCACCCCACTACTCCACTGGCTCAGAATCAGTTCGGACCCCCCAATTTCTGCCCAAAGAGGGAAAAACAAGTGTGACTGCCGGGATCCCCAGTGATTCTTAAGGTTGTGTTTAGGATAGCTGCGTATTCCCTCTCCTCCTCAGACAGCCTGGTAAAGCGATCAAATGTCCAGGGTTTGGTTGAATTGTAAGTTGTTGTTCTGGGTGGCTCTAGCCTGACTACACTGTACTGTCTATTTGGAAGAACAGGAGGGTTTATCCATGTGTGTCAGGTGCTACTCCAGGTCTTATCAATACAGGTGAAAGGTTTAACCTGGACTAGCATCAGCCCGGCTCTAAAGCCATCTCCTGAAATGTAGATCACAGAAACACCGAACATTATCAGTCTTTACTTGTAGTGTAGTGTACACACTAAAATGCTATTTTTACTCCTCACCTTTACGTTAACATACTAACGATTTGTATATTTTATTGAAACATCGTGAAACATGATAATCGTGCATCAGCTTACAGTGGATTTTGTACTTAACCCATAAAGTACCAAATTCATTTTTCTTTGAAAAAAATCTGAATACCAACTGAATTTACTTAATTTGATATGTAATTTATGTAATTTATAATTTATGTAAATTCATACATTGAAATCAATATTTCTTCACAGATTTTTTTTTTTTTTTAGTCTTTCAATTTGGCTACAAACTGCTGTGGCCTATTTTGAGGACAGTCAATTTAGAGTATGTTATCATAATATTACAGTTAAAGAGAAAATTTATAGATAGATGCCAGTTAAAAATGCTCCAAAAAATTACAAAGAAGCTTGTCCTCAAATAAGGACAATGGCACTTAATGGGTTAATGTGATAGCTTTCAATTTGGTTTTCATTTTGCATTGGGTTGGGGATATCCAAGGAAAGCCTATCCATCTCCAGCCTTGCCTGACTCACACAGATATGTAGCAATCGTGTTACCAGTCCTATCCATCTCCAGCCTTGCCTGACTCACACAGATATGTAGCAATCGTGTTACCAGTCCTATCCATCTCCAGCCTTGCCTGACTCACACAGATATGTAGCAATCGTGTTACCAGTCCTATCCATCTCCAGCCTTGCCTGACTCACACAGATATGTAGCAATCGTGTTACCAGTCCTATCCATCTCCAGCCTTGCCTGACTCACACAGATATGTAGCAATCGTGTTACCAGTCCTATCCATCTCCAGCCTTGCCTGACTCACACACAGATATGTAGCAATCGTGTTACCAGTCCTATCCATCTCCAGCCTTGCCTGACTCACACACAGATATGTAGCAATCGTGTTACCAGTCCTATCCATCTCCAGCCTTGCCTGACTCACACACAGATATGTAGCAATCGTGTTACCAGTCCTATCCATCTCCAGCCTTGCCTGACTCACACAGATATGTTGCAATCTTGTTACCAGGGCTGTGCAGATAGTCTCATGAATTCCCTCTAATATAGTCAGTTAAGTCAGATAAGTCAGATCATGATAATTAAAACAGAAAGAAACTTTTAAGAAAGGTGTTAAGTGCAGAACATGAAATAATGCTTTCCCTATCATTCTACACATTATTAGGCACCAAAAAAACTTCTGGCAGTGTGAACTGTCATAAAATGATCTAATAACATACTAGTCCTCCTAATCCATTAAAACCACTCATATTGTATCTGTAAATAATAATCTTTCTCTCATCCGTTTGATGTAAAATCAGTCATCTTCACTAAGGGTCGGGATAGGGTCAACCTTAAGACCTGACTGTTCAACACGTGTTCCGTGACCCTGAACTGTATCATTGATTGGTATTTGTGTAGATTGCAAATGATAGGAAAATAATTGTTTGGTATTTTGTCTTTGTTTTAATTAATACCTGCTGAATTCAAAAACTCCACACACCCTTACTTGTTACTGTAGGAGTCATTATGATTCAGTTTAAATTGTGATCCATTCATTTAGAAGATAATACCGCAACAAGGATTTGTTGTGAGTTAGTCATGTGAGGGTATTGGATACAATATTAACGCCCAGCTTTCATGATGGTTCAAAGAATAATTAGAGTCGTCTCAAAACAAATGAGGCAAACCCAAAAATCAGAACCCCTACTATCAGAATCCCTACTATCAGAATCCCTACTATCGGAACCTCTACTATCAGAATCCCTACCATCAGAACCCCTACAATAAGAATCCTTACTATCGGAACCTCTACTATCAGAACCTCTACTATCAGAATCCCTGCTATTGGAACCTCTACTATAAAAAACTCTATTATCAGAATCCCTACTATCGGAACCTCTACTATCAGAACCTCTACTATCAGAATCCCTGCTATTGGAACCTCTACTATAAAAACCTCTACTATCAGAATCCCTACTATCGGAACCTCTACTATCAGAATCCCTGCTATTGGAACCTCTACTATAAAAACCTCTACTATCAGAATCCCTACTATCGGAACCTCTACTATCAGAATCCCTACTATAAAAACCTCTACTATCAGAATCCCTACTATCGGAACCTCTACTATCAGAATCCCTACTATCAGAACCTCTACTATCAGAATCCCTACTATAAAAACCTCTACTATCAGAATCCCTACTATCGGAACCTCTACTATCAGAATCCCTACTATAAAAACCTCTACTATCAGAATCCCTACTATCGGAACCTCTGCTATCAGAACCTCTACTATCAGAATCCCTGCTATTGGAACCTCTACTATAAAAACCTCTACTATCAGAATCCCTACTATCGGAACCTCTACTATCAGAATCCCTACTATAAAAACCTCTACTATCAGAATCCCTACTATCAGAACCTCTACTATCAGAATCCCTACTATCAGAACCTCTACTATCAGAATCCCTACTATCGAAACCTCTACTATCAGAATCCCTACTATCAGAATCCCTACTATCAGAACCTCTACTATCAGAATCCCTACTATCAGAACCCTTACTATCAGAATCCCTACTATCGGAACCTCTACTATCAGAACCTCTACTATCAGAACCCCTACTATCGGAACCTCTACTATCAGAATCCCTACTATCGGAACCTCTACTATCAGAATCCCTACTATACTAACCTCTACTATCAAAATCCCTACTATCAGAACCCCTACTATCAGAATCCCTACTATCGAAACCTCTACTATCAGATTCCCTACTATCAGAATCCCTACTATCAGAACCTCTACTAACACAATCCCTACTATCAGAACCCTTACTATCAGAATCCCTACTATCGGAACCTGTACTATAAGAATCCCTACTATCGGAACCTCTACTATCAGAACCTCTAGTATCAGATTCCCTACTATCGGAACCTCTACTATCAGAATCCTTAACATCAGAACCTCTACTATCAGAACCTCTACTATCAGAATCCCTACTATCGCTGCTGCATTGAAGATCATTTGATAAGCAACCTCCACTCTATAAACAAACTTTGAAACAACGATATCAGGATACAGCTCCCACCCTACCACCCCGTCCACAGCAGCCTACCTTCGGGAATAATCACAAACCTAATCAGATACCTTCTGCAAGCTTCTCGTTGTGAACTGAGCCCAAGCAAAACCCCATGAAGGGGCCACAGTGTTGGGATGTGCACAACACTGAATATTATACCTGCTATTTATTCTCCTTTAAAAATGTTTTTATTCAAATTATTATTATTATTATTATTATGCATTATGCCACATATTTTAAGTGCATTTTCTTGGATTGAGATTTCATTTTGAAGCACTGTCACCAGAGGGCATTTACACTGTTATTTACTTACGTGACTGCATGTAACCCCTGACTGCTGACAGCAATCAGAAGTTGCTGTCTGCCACTAATTGATAGAGTTCTTAAACCCCAACGCCCTGGTCACTTGCTGGTTGGATTAAAGTGCAAGCATAATTGAGATCTACTTTCTGAAGACCGCTGAAGCGTTGATGAGCAATGAACACTGGGTTTGAGAAGGTGGAAGAGACACAGGGAATGTTCTGAGAGCCCCCTTGGCTAAAGCATTTGAGAAACTGGGAGCCCTGATCTCCAGCCATGATTCAGAGAACAGTGAATACAGAGCAGTGTGCAATTCAAAACTGGGATGGAGGAACTCATCCTTACATGGAAAAATCGTTTAGGTCTAGATTGTGTCCAAACCTTACGAAGGTACCCACTCAGGAAAAATATCTGATGCACTTTTTATGTGAGGCCTGTAATACCAGGGTAATTGAAGGCTTAAGCTGAGAGAACACAATGCCACTTTGTGGCCTGGAACTAGGTTTCAGGCCACTGCATGGCACACCAGGGGAGACTTGGGGTTTGATGCAGCAAAGTTGCCTCAAACTAGGTCTCCCGGTCTCCATCTTTTCAAAATGTCCGCTCTAGTGCACTGATAGCGTAAGGATTATTGCCAACATTGTCAAATGGGTAACACAGCAATAATGACCCATGATGTGGTATGAAACAGAAAAGCCAGAGCACTGTTATGTTTTATTTATTTTTAATCACTCTTCCTGCAGTGATTTGGAGAGCAGATCTCAAACCCCAGTGCACTAAAGTGGACATTTTGAAACGAGCTTTGAAACAGACTTTAAAATTATAAGTGTAAAAAGTTGTCAGGATGTTAACAATGAAAAGAAAAAAATACAGGTACGCTATTTAAACAGTTGTAGCAGCATGTGGGGACGTGTAACTCTTATTTTTCCGGAAACCCCGCTGCTTACTCTAAGATCGAACTGCAGTTTAGCTCGGCAGCCCCAGCATATCTTGGCCCCAGTCTCCCCAGCTCTTCCATTGTGGTTAAGATGCTCACTTGCAGAGCATGGGGTTGGCGGTTCGCTCCCAGCCTCCGCCTGTTGCAAAGCGGTCTGGGAATTTACCACTGTTTTATCTGGGCGCACCAATAAACGAGTCCGAGTGACCAAGTATATTTTTAAGCACGGAAGTGCACTTTATATTAAACACAAAACAAAAACAAAACAAAAGCCTATCTCCACTTGGAGAACTAGACTAAACTTGTGTTTACTTAACAAAAGGGTTGGGACGTCTAAGCCGTTTTCCCAACGAAACCCTCCTTTAATCTACCAGGTTAGGCAAAGCTTTCACTACAACGGACAGCTAGGCTGTTTACCGGTCACAAACATATACTCTTCAGGTATAAACACACAATACCTTCTTTGATATACACACCACACTCCTTGTTTGAACACACAGTATTTCCCCTTGTTACCAGCTCCCTGACAGTCCTCTCTCTAATGGAGCTTCAAGCTCCCTGTTTATATTCTGTGGCTGTTCCCAATTAGCACCAGTTACCTAATTTGCGAACAGCCACACTCACATGTATTTGGCAAAGACTGAAATGAAGTGTGCTAGTTGACCAGTTACAGTAGTTGACATATTGTCAAGTGTAGTTGTCTTGTTGTACAATGCTGTTGGTGAAGTTGGATGTCTTGCAGGGTTTTTATTCATTGAAAACCCCTTACTGTAAATTGCAGGTGTAAATAGAAAGGGTTGCAGCTTGTGGCGATGCACCAGCAATTGTCATTCCCACTGCTGTTCTCCATGCTGTGCTTTTATGACATGGGATATGGTGTCAAACGGACCACTGTACTGATGTCACTTTAAATAGGTTTGTGTCACTGACTGTTGAATGATTCGTGATTGCATGCAACGGGTACACAGCAGTGTGGTCTGTGGGCATTCTTGAAAGAGTTCTGAGCATCTCGCCAGGGTCTCCAACCCTGGTCCTGGAGAGCTACTGTGGCTGCTGGTTTCCGTTTCAACCAATCTCTCAGTTCCTTGATTGAACCAATTATTGGCTTAATTAGTCCAGATTAACAGGTGTTCCAGATATGTATCCACTGATGGTGTAAAGACATCTATAAAGCCTGCTGGATAGGGGCTCTCCAGGACCAGGGTTGCAGACAGACACCTATAAAACCTGCTGGGTAGGGGCTCTCCAGGACCAGGGTTGGAGAGCCCTGCTCTAAGCAAACAAGCGAAGGTTTTGAAATTCATGAAACTGTGCCAGTTCTGCATTATTATTATTATTATTATTATTATTATTTATTTATTTATTTATTTATTTATAAGCAGACACCCTTACCAAGGGTGACTTACAGTTGTATACAAAAAATACATATCAAGAGTTACAGTACAATTAAGAGCAAGATACAAAATACAATGATTTCAGTCCAAATAAGAGCACAAAACACAGTATTATTTGATATCGGGGCAGTTCAAGAGCAGATAACAGTGTTGATAGTTACATCAGGGTTAGATACGAGTGCAAGTGAAATGCAAGATACTACACATTGGGTTAAGTGCAGGATTAAATACAGTACAATAGGGAGCAGATAAGTGCAGGTTAAAGTGCATTAAAGCAGAGTGCTATATAGTCCAGAAGGGAAGAGTTGCATTTACAGGTGTTGTCTGAAGAGGTGAAACTTATATTTTATTTATAAAAGAAGTCTTCTTGAGTGTCATAACACCATGCTGAACCATGTCAAAATGCAGCAATTCTGTGTGGTACACCATGGGACTGACGATCGACCCATATCCCATGTAAGAGGTAGGGTATCCTATTCCTTTCTGAGTGGGTTTTACTATCCTGTAGTGGTGTACTTGAATACACAAGCATGGCAGTCTACACACCTGCAGGATCTAATTCAATGGAGTCATGCAGTACACATGAGCAACAAATAAATGAACTTTGCATGTAGATTTAGAGACATCAGACCCATGCAGTTGTAATAAATCTCCTCCTAGTGGCTGAAGACTTAATGATACTGACACCAACATAAGACCTGTTTTTACCTCAGAGCTACCTTACCACAGAGCTTGAATGGTTAGACGTTGGTCTGTGAACCGAGAGGTTAGCAGTTCATGCCCATCCCTTGCCTTTCCATTCAAGCCCCTGCCTTTTCATTCACCGCAATAGCTCCATGTCCAGCCTATTGACAGAATTTTATGACAGAGAAAAGTGTAAATACTCCAGATTTGTGTATCCCAAGGTAGAATTCAAACGCAGATTTCCAGTGAAAGCAGAAAATAAGTTCAAAGACTACCATTTGCTGACTGGGTTTGAATATTTGAAAGCACTAAGCATGGCCCTCTAAATTATAGGACTGAATAGGGACCCCCTTACTAATTCCACCATCTCCCTCAACACTAATTTCAACATTGAACTGATCAGACAGCAACCTGACTGCGCATCTATTTATTTATTTATTGCATTTATATAGCGATTTCATACAAAAGTATCATAAAGCACTGTACAGTACATTACAGTGCTTTATTAAACATTTACACAACACAATACCTTTGTATGTCACACACACAGCTGCTACATATTAAATAGCATATTTAAATAACTATGTTAGAAAAATGTTAAAAAGCAGCAATTTAAAAGTTACATTAAAACCCACTAAGATAAGACAGATGTTTTATAAAAGTAAGTTTTCAGTCTTGACTTAAAAACTGTAACAGTCCCATTTCCCTGAAGAGGGAAGGGCATTCTGTAATTTAGGGGCTTTGCGTGAAAATGCCATTCCTCCCGTGTTTATTTTGTTGACCCTCAGAATAACCAGCAGCCCCGCATCCTGTGATCTCAGAGTGCGGTTTGGATGATACAGGATCAGTGACTCCTGCAAATAACTAGGTGCTAATCCATTCAGGGCTTTATAGGTTAACAGCAAAATCTTAAAATCTATCAGGGCTCTATGTTTAGATTTTTAACAACAGGCCCCTTGGGCCACTGATCTACTGTTTTTATTGGCCCAGATGCAATTTTATCTGGCCCAATATATTTATATATTTTTTCATTATGTTTTTTTTATTTTATTTTCAGGATGTTAACTGTGTATGGTAACCAAAGAGAGTCCAAAAGAAAGTGGCTAAATGAAGCCTTTCAATATACTGTAGCGTCAGGACCCGCAGGACTTATGAAGCTGACATTTTGGATGGGAACCCAGCAATGCAGGACCTAATTAGGGGCTGAGAGCCTCCCTGCAAAGCTATTGACAAAGCACCGGGCAGCCTGCATTGTGGGGGGGTGGGGGTCAGGCTGTGACCTCTGCAAAGTCATGTGAATATCAGAACATTCCTCTGCAAATAAAAACTACATTGGTTCACCAAGCAATTCTGATTCCCTTTAAATTCACTGTTAATTTACCACAGTAAATTTGCATAGTAATTTGCAGTTTCCCACCTGCTTTTTCCATCATTATACTACGCATTTACTATCATTTACCATGTTTTGAATATGCTTTAACATACCTATCTGTGCTTTACAATGATTATCTATGCTTTAACATACCTATCTGTGCTTTATTACACTGTGCTTTATTACACTTTGCTGTGCTTTTACTATGGAAAACGTTTATAAGGGTTGACCCAGCTAAGAAGGAATGAACCAGTAATTATTTGCTATTTGAGAGACAGAACTTTATAATTAACTAAAATCACACTTCTAAAATATAGGCTTAACACTGCAGAGTGCTCTAGTAGTATAGGAGATAACTTCACTCAACCCTGCAGAGTGCTCTAGTAGTAATGAAGAGAACTCCACTCAGCACTGCAGAGCACTCTAGCAGCATAGAGAGACACACTGAAACTATGTAATTAATTATCCTAGGGTAGTCTTTCTCTAAAGAGTTTAACCTGAGTTAAAGTTTCCCGGGACATGCCTTGAACTCGAATTACTTGGGTTTCAATATACCCCAGTACCCACCACTCCCTAGTCTCAGCCAAGCTCCGTTTTTACCCATGCTGCAGTAACACGACTTACAGTCAAGAATTACAGTACAATTAAGAGCAAGATACAAACAGCACCTCAAAACTGCACCAGAAACACAAACAGCACTCAGCAAAACTGCACCAGAAACACAAAAAGCACTCAGCAAAATTGCACCAGAAACACAAACAGCACTCAGCAAAACTGCACCAGAAACACAAACAGCACTCAGCAAAACTGCACCAGAAACACAAACAGCACTCAGCAAAATTGCACCAGAAACACAAACAGCACTCAGCAAAACTGCACCAGAAACACAAACAGCACTCAGCAAAATTGCACCAGAAACACAAACAGCACTCAGCAAAACTGCACCAGAAACACACATACTGGGAACAAGATACACATTATAATTTGATATCGGGGCAGTCCAAGAGCAGATAACAGTGTTGATAGTTACATCAGGGTTAGATACAAGTGAAAGTGAAATACAAAATACTACAGATTGAGTTCAGTACAGGATTAAATACAGTAAAATAGGGAGCAGATAAGTGCAAGTTAAAGTGCATTAAAGGCAGAGTGCTATATTGTTCAGAAGGGAAGAGTTGAGTTTTACTGGTGCTTTCTGAAGAGGTGAGTCTTGAGGAGGCGCCGGAAGGTGGTCAGGGACTGGGCAGTCCTGACATCTGTAGGAAGGTCATTCCACCACTGCGGGGCGAGGGTGGAGAAGGAGCAGGCTCTGGAGGCAGGGGAGCGTAGAGGAGGTACAGCCAGTCTTCTAGTGCAGGTGGAGCGGAGAGTTCGGGTGGGGGTGTAGGGAGAGATGGGGGTCTGAAGGTAGCTGGGTGCAGTCTGGTCAAGGCATCTGTAGGCGAGTACAAGAGTCTTGAACTGGATCGGAGCGGTGATCGGGAGCCAGTGGAGTGAGCAGTGCAGGGGAGTTGGGTGGGAGAAGCAAGGCAGAGAGAACATCAGGCGGGCAGCGGAGTTCTGGATGAGCTGGATCGGATGGGTGGCGGACACAGGGAGGCCGGCCAGGAGGGAGTTGCAGTAGTCTAGGTGGGAGAGTACCAGGGCCAGGACGAGGAGTTGCTTGGAGTAGTTGGTGAGGAAGGGTTGGATTCTTCGTATGTTGCTCAGGAAGAATCAACAGGTGCTAGAGTGGAAATGTGCTGGGAGTAGGAGAGGCAGGGATACAGGGTTACTCCAAGGTTCTTGGCTGAGGAGGAGGGAGAGAGAGTGGTAGATTCCAGAGTAGAGATAGAGAGATCAAAGGAGGGGGAAGATGAGGAGGGGAAGAAAAGGAGGTCAGATTTAGAGAGGTTGAGTTTGAGGTGATGCAAGTGCATCCAGGAGGAGATAGCAGACAGACAGGTAGAGATACGGGAGGGGATGGTGGGGTCAGAGGGGGGGAAGGAGAGGAAGATCTGAGCATCATCAGCATAGAAATGGTATGAGAAACCATAGGATGCGATGAAGGGGCCCAGGGAGTGGGTGTAGAGAGAGAACAGGAGAGGACCCAAGACTGACCCTTGGGGGACTCCTGTTGAGAGAGGGCGAGGTGTGGAGTTTGCTCCGTGCCAGGTTGCCTGGTAAGTGCGGTTGGAGAGGTAGGAGGAGAACGAGGACAGAGCAATGCCAGAGATTCCCAGGTCAGTGAGAGAGGAAAGTAGAAAAGAGTGATCGACAGTGTCAAAGGCAGCACAGAGGTCGAGGAGAATTAGGACAGAGGAGAGAGAGGCAGCACGGGAAGAGTTTAGCGAGTTAGTGACAGACAGGGGAGAAGTTTCAGTGGAGTGAGCAGAGCGGAAACCAGATTGGATAGGGTTAAGCAGAGAGCTGGCGGTGTACAGCGCGCTCGAGGGTTTTGGAGAGGAAGGGTAGGAGGGAGACAGTAGCTCTGGAGGGAGGTGGGGTCGAGGGTGGGTTTTTTGAGGAGGGGGGTGATAGAGGCTTGTTTGAAGGCAGAGGGAAAGAGACCAGAGAGGAGAGAGGTGTTGAGAAGGGAGGAGATGCTCGGCTGCTTGACTGTGGTGGAGCGTCCTTGACATCACTGTGAGAGAGGCTGTATTAAAATCAGCTCTGAAAGGATATATATATATATATATATATATATATATATATATATATATATATATATATATAGCTCTAGTCTTCTTCTTCCCCTGTTGTTGATGATTGTAATAATATGTTGTTCCCCCAGTCCTATTGAAATACTGGGTTAGCCGGTCTTTTGCATTAGCTTTTATGCACCCGCAGGGTTAGCAGTTAAATCAACGAGGGATAGTTCACCTTGCCATGATTCAGCAGCCCTACTGGTCAGGTAATGGTGCCATACAGGCCCCCTGCGTGCATAAGTACATAAGAACATAAGAAAGTTTACAAACGAGAGGAGGCCATTCACCCCATCTTGTTCGTTTGGTTGTTAGTAGCTTATTGATCCCAGAATCTCATCAAGCAGCTTCTTGAAGGATCCCAGGGTGTCAGCTTCAGCAACATTATTGGGGAGTTGGTTCCAGACCCTCACAATTCTCTGTGTAAAAAAGTGCCTCCTATTTTCTGTTCTGAATGCCCCTTTATCTAATCTCCATTTGTGACCGCTGGTCCCTGTTTCTTTTTTCAGGTCAAAGAAGTCCCCTGGGTCGACATTGTCTATACCTTTTAGGATTTTGAATGTTTAGATCAGATCGTCGCGTAGTCTTCTTTGTTCAAGACTGAATAGATTCAATTCTTTTAGCCTGTCTGCATATGACATGCCTTTTAAACCCAGGATAATTCTGGTCTTCTTTGCACTCTTTCTAGAGCAGCAATATTGTTTTTGTAACGAGGTGACCAGAACTGAACACAATATTCTAGGTAAGGTCTTACTAATGCATTGTAAAGTTTTAACATTACTTCCCATGATTTAAATTCAACACTTCTCACAATATATCCGAGCATCTTGTTGGCCTTTTTTATAGCTTCCCCACATTGTCAAGATGAAGACATTTCTGAGTCAACATAAACTCCTAGGTCTTTTTCATAGATTCCTTCTTCAATTTCAGTATCTCCCATATGATATTTATAATGCACATTTTTATTGCCTGCGTGCAATACCTTACACTTTTCTCTATTAAATGTAATTTGCCATGTGTCTGCCCAGTTCTGAATGCTGTCTAGATCATTTTGAATGACCTTTGCTGCTGCAACAGTGTTTGCCACTCCTCCTATTTTTGTGTCGTCTGCAAATTTAACAAGTTTGCTTACTATACTAGAATCTAAATCATTAATGTAGATTAGGAATAGCAGAGGACCTAATACTGATCCCTGTGGTGCACCACTGGTTACCTCGCTCCATTTTGAGGTTTCTCCTCTAATTAGTACTTTCTGTTTTCTACATGTTAACCACTCCCTAATCCATGTGCATGCATTTCCTTGAATCCCTACTGCGTTCAGTTTGAGAATTAATCTTTTATGTGGGACTTTGTCAAAAGCTTTCTGGAAATCTAAATAAACCATGTCGTGTGCTTTGCAATTTTCCATTGTCAATGTTGCATCCTCAAAAAAGTCAAGCAGGTTAGTTAGACATGATCATCATTTCCTAAAACCATGACTGTCTCCCAGGATATTGTTACCATATAGGTATTTTTCCATTTTAGATCTTATTATAGTTTCCATATGTTTACATATAATAGAAGTCAGGCTTATTGGTCTGTAGTTACCAGGTTTGGTTTTGTCTCTCTTTTTGTGGATTGGTATTACGTTTGCAATTTTCCAGTTTGTCGGTACAACCCCTGTGTCAAGAGACTGTTGCATGATCTTGGTTAGCGGTTTGTAAATAACTTCTTTTATTTCTTTGAGTACTATTGGGAGGATCTCATCCGGCCCAGGGGATTTGTTTATTTTAAGAGCTCCTAGTCCCTTTAACACTTCTGCCTCTGTTATGCTAAAGTTATTTAAAATTGGATAGGAACAGGTCGACATGTGGGCCATGTTGTCTGTGCCCTCCTTTGTAAAAACCTGTGAAAAGTAATCATTTAATATATTTGCTATTTTTTTGCCATTTGTGTCTCTTAGACATTTAACCACCTCTTTGAATGTTCTCTTGGTGTTATAATATTGGAAAAAAAACATTTTGGAATTGGTTTTAGCCCCCTTAGCAATATTGATTTCTATCTCTCTCTCTTGGCCTTTCTAACTTCCTTTTTGACTTGTGTTTGCAGTTCCAAGTACTCTTTCTGTGTACTTTGTTTTTGGTCCCTTTTAAACGCTTCCCCAGTTCCCTGTGAATACAGACAGCACGTTTATTAGTAGAGCAGCAAATAATGGACCATCTGGGTGTGAGAACCAATTTGAGCACCACAGGGTGACGGGGGTGTCGGGACAGGCCCGGGACAGCCTTGGGACAGCCCTGGGACAGGCCACTGATGACTTCAGCTCATTTTGTTCTTGGAAGCAAGCACATACTATACTATACACAGCTTTGAAAGATTTTCTGAGATCATTGTGTTAAAGCTAGGTTTAGCTAGTTTTGCTCCCATTTGGACAATACAAAAACCTAAACCCCAAAGCGCTTTTCCCGATGTGCCCAGGTGTGCAGTGAGAAGGGACGGAGTCTGCTGTGCTCATTGTGGAAACATTAGAAGCTCCTGGTGGTTGGGAGAGCAGGACTAATTGGGACTAATTGAATTGGATGTGGTGATCAGATAAGACTGTGGAATTCATCTAAAGTGTCACACTGTATACAGATTTACTTTCCTTGAGTGTCTGCTTGATGTGGCAGTAACACACCCTGCAGCCAGGGACAGGACATCATCAAGGGAGGGGGAGTAGCCTTGTGGTTACGGGAAAGGACAGAGAATCAGGACAGGAGATGGGATTTGAGTTCAAAGTATTGCGCCTCCTTTCCCATCCCACACATCTGTCAAATAGTAAATGCAAAACAAAATTAGTGGTGTTTTCAAAAAAGTAAAGAAATACACACAAACACACACACACACATATTCTGTACATAAACGAATAAAATTCTGCAAAGCTTTGCAATGGAAGCTTTCTTTTCCGTTGTAACAGTGTGTATTCTAACCCTCGAAACCCCCACACCTACACACTTCTTCCTCCTTGTCTAGCCACAGCCTTGGCTGCTACCATTTTGGGATTATCACATGACCATGGCATGTGCAAAGCGCTGCCAATGGCCAGGACGCAGGTGGCTGGGAGAAACAAGGCCGGATTCTGTTTCCCTGTCGCTTGGAAACAGTGGAACAGAACAAGCCCTCCACTGTCATTCACCATGAGGTCCGTCATGCGCAGCATGTGCTTCGATTCAAGGAGAAAACATGAACAAGGGTGAAGAGGAAGAGGGGGGAATCACCCAATACAATAGTTTTAGAAACAGTTGAACTCTCAAATCTGCTGACCCTCCCCCACTGCTCCCCACAGAGAACTCTGAGGAAAGCCAAGCCCAATTAGAGCAGCTACACTTTCCAATCGCCTCCTTTCATTTATTCCCAGCTTTAAAGCACAGCAGAAGGCAGGTGGTTTAATCTGCTGTGTGCGGGGCAGGGCTGAGGTTGCAGGCGCAGTGGGCAGCCCCGGTCTGAGCCACGCAGATGTGTCAGCTCCGAGCCCTGCCCTGGCAAGGCTTGCTGCGAGGTCGCGACCTTTACACAACTGGTGCTTCTGCATGTCAGAACCAATACTGGTCAAGCAAAGGCTGTGGCCCTCCAACAACATAGCACACTAACAGCAACAATCATCTCTGTCCGCAATCTTTATAAACACACAGCTAAGTGTTATCAAGCACTGTGAAAGAATATGTAAGCATTGTAAAGAATAGTGAGGTATGGTAAAGCATATTAATAAACATGGCAATCCTAGGTAAACTATGGTGAATGCAGAATATAACCATGGGAAAGCATGGTAAAACACAATGCAAAAATATTGTGCAAATATACTGTGGTGAACTTTTATAAGGGAAGTTTTAGCAAGTCATCTATTCCTTGTTTACAGCTGGTCCATGTACGGAATCACTCTGGTAACCCTTTGCTGCCCAGTGACCAGTACATTTGACATTGGGCAGGGACCTAAAGGGCGGTCCAGTGGTTAAAGAAAAGGGCTTGTAACCAGGAGGTCCCCGGTTCAAATCCCATCTCAGCCATTGACTCATTGTGCTCTGTCTTTCCGGTGAGACCTAATTGTAAGTGACTCTGCAGCTGATGCATAGTTCACACACCCTAGTCTCTGTAAGTTGCCTTGGATAAAGCTGTCTACTAAATAAACAAATAATAGAAGTCTCGAGTAAGCAGACAGTTTGTTCCAAGATGGACAGTTATTTTACAGTCAATAAACTGGCGGATCCTAATCTCGGACTACCAGCAAATCTACTCAGTTACTCTTAGGGGTATAAAAGGGTGATATTTATTCACTTGTTGTTCAGGCTCTATAACTTGCCTTGTTTCAATATTTACCTGCCAACTTTTTCCCACTTGAAGTTTTAACCCCACGACTCCAAGGTCTTTGGAACTTTCCTCTCTATAAAGAATCTTGTTTTTTTAAGGACTGTTTATTGAGAATTTTTATTATTTATTTATTAGCAGTCGCTCTTATCCAGGGCGACTTACAATTGTTATAAGATATCACATTATTTTTTACATACAATTACCCATTTATACAGTTGGCGTTTTACTGGAGCAATCTAGGTAAAGTACCTTACTTAAGGGTACAGCAGCAGTGTCCCCCACCTGGGATTGAACCCACCACCCTCTGGTCAAGAGTCCAGAGCCCTAACCACTACTCCACACTGCTGCCTGTAAACATTTTAAATATTCCTTAAGGTTAAATTGGACTTTGACAAATTAAATACACCTGTACCACAGTTGCGACTATTGAACTGGAAACTTGATTTTATTAAGCAAACTTTCCTTCAAGCTGTCCTTAAAGTTTTGCCAATAGGTCCCATACAGATGTAATAAATGAATCTTGTTTTTCCATGGCATAAATGCTTTATTGATATGCAATTACCCATTTACTGAAGTTCCATCAAGATACATGCAATGTACGAAGTGTTCCTCAATGTGTTAAACCTGTCTGAATATTCTGCGTAGCTTGTGATATTGAAGGCCATTGCCATGGATGTTCAAAATTAACCTCACAGCCTTGGAACCTGCTCTTCAACAGTCAGTGTTTGGCTATATCTTTGTAGTTAAATTCTACAATGACATCAGGGCTGAATTGAATTCTTAACAATGCCATGAATAATGCTGTTAGAAACTCCACGTCCACACTGCAGAGATCCAGGAGAGATTGAAGAGGCACTGAATTGAATTCTTAATGATGTCATGAATAATGCAGTTAGAAACATGACGTCCACACTGCAGAGATCCAGGACATTCTCACTTTTTTAAACACCCTCCCGACTCTCCGTTACCCCTTAGAGGGTTCTCTCACTGGTCCCTTCCTAACACTCCTTCTCTTCTCCACAGCGTGCAGGACGTTGTGTCAATGAGCTTCTGCTTGTCATGCACAATGTTGGGTTTGTAATAAGGACGCTAGGGTCGGTTTTCATATAAATGTGTTGGGTTTGTAATAAGGACGCTCGGCTCGGTTTTCATATAAATGTGTTGGGTTTGTAATAAGGACGCTCGGATCGGTTTTCATATAAATGTGTTGGGTTTGTAATAAGGACGCTCGGATCGGTTTTCATATAAATGTCTTGGGTTTGTAATGAGGACGCTCGGATCGGTTTTCATATAAATGTGTTGGGTTTGTAATAAGGA
Source organism: Acipenser oxyrinchus oxyrinchus (assembly GCA_030684275.1). Classification (NCBI taxonomy): domain Eukaryota; kingdom Metazoa; phylum Chordata; class Actinopteri; order Acipenseriformes; family Acipenseridae; genus Acipenser; species Acipenser oxyrinchus. The sequence goes on along the minus strand of CM060247.1, from coordinate 814,385 downwards.
CGCTTAGGTCGGTTTCCTAAAGGAAATGAAATGCGGGGTTTCATGTGATTTCCAGCACATCCCTGTTTAATCTCCATGATCCCAGGACACACTTAGAACACGCATGGCATTCATTTAGTGTATCCTCAATGTACTTATTGATTTACAGTCATTCAGCAGCTACATTGTTTTTACATACAAGTCTGTGCATGGACTTTGTTTTCAACCCTGTTATAAATTGTTTAATTGAACCAAATAAACCTCCATCCAGTTACTGTAGAGGAATACCCACCCCAGGACTAGAATTGTCCAGATTTTGTCTGTACCATTATACAAGTCTTCCACAATAAAAGCACAGTAAAGTATAAGAAAGTGCAGTGAAAGAATGTTAAAGCACATGTAAGTATTGTAAAGTACAGAGAGGTATGACAAAGCATTAAAATAAATGATAAGAAAAAATGTCAAGCCATGGTAAACTATGGTATATGCATTGTAGAATCATGGGAACGTTTTAAAATGACAATGTTAAACTTTGCTAAGGGTGCCTATATGAGCCAGGGGGGTATATCGTATAGCTGTATAAACTATATGTATTGTACATTGTAAAGCACGATGGTGTGCGGAGATTGATTGGCATCCGGTCAGCAGTCCTATACCCCCCCCCCTGCCCCAGCGAACGTGTGTGATCACTAATTACATTGTAACACATGCCTTCTGTTCCTCTTTGCATCCCCGTCATTCAGGACACAGCCATGGGGAAAGGAGCCTGAACGAAAGTAACACAGTTATTTAAATTGGCTACAGGCTGTCAGGTCACAAAAGCCAGCCCTCACCCCTTCGTCTCCCCTGACATCCTGACCCACCCCGAACACACAAGAGGGTCAGTGAGTCACAAAGATCCTGAATGCCCTCCCTCTTACTCTTTGCAGTCCCTCTCAGCCTCCTCCCTCCCAGCTCAAGGGGATGCCTGACAAGCCCAGTCGGGTGTGGGGCTTGATCAGACTTCTTCCTCATTAGCGCCTCTCCTAATGAGCCTGGGCTGGCTGCACCTGGAGAGCTCATCTCAGGGTAGGATCCGAAGACCACCCCGCGCCTCCTGTCCGATTCTCATTACAGGACACAGACCAGCTCGCCTCTAAGCATGCAGCTGAGTTTGGAGCTTGCTTGGGTTCAATGTAATGAGGTGGAATGTGTTTAGCGGGCAGCAGTAGGCTTCGGAAGGAGCACACAGACACGTGAGAGAGACAGGGACTCAGATTGGGGTTTGGGGTAAGGGTGGACAAAGGAAAACCTGTCAATAGGATATCGATAGAGGCACTGTGTTATCCAGCGCTGTAATACAGTAATTCTGGGAACAGCAGGGCAGTAGTTTAAATCTTATTGTAAGAATTTAAGTTTTTAAGCGTTTCCAGTGAAGGTGCATGGGACAGGCCAAGGTTCTGTAGGATCTGTAAACAGTATCGAAGTTGATGTGGATGATGGAGTCTCACAAGTTGTTAACCTTTAAAAGGTCACATAGTCGTTATGCATAAGGGAAAAAAAGCCAGTTGTATTTATTGTATATATAGTTCACACATGAACATATTTCAAAACCTTTGACACATGATCATTTTTGCAAAAGTTATTAATTGTGTCCTCCAGTTTACATTGCCATATCCCCAACAGCATATTTAGCTTTTAAATAATACGTTTCTAAAACAAATTGAGGAAAAGAGCCTATCAGACACCATTGTCTACGCACAGTAAAGCACTATTGCTTATAACATGGTTTAGAAGGACTCGGATTTTGACATGGCAATCTCGGCTAGATTCAGATCCAGTGTTGTCATGAAAATGTATCATTCGTGACAAAACTTTGAAATGCTTCAAAGGCATTACATCTTAACATTTGTGTTTACGCTAGAACCGTTCATTTGACAGCAGAACACTTTGGTTTGACTTCAGCAGGAGAATGTTTCACTGGATTGAATGTGCAACAGAGCCCTTATAAAACCAGTCAGGCCCTTTTAACATCACTGCGAAGGGACTGTCGAGAAACAGTGACAATACGCAGGTCACCAGCTAACTTACAAAATAAGCACAAAGCACACAAGTGTTGATACAACGTTGCTGCGGAACTTGGAATCTAGTGCCAGGTATTCATTGCACTGCAAGTGGGCACTTTGAGTTTACCTGACAAACTCCCAGACAGGTAAAGGCAGATACAGAGAAAGAGACTGTGGCAATGTGCCCCGCCCCTGTGTGTATTTTTGTGTTTTATGTTGTATGTTGCGTGTGTTAATGTTGGTGTATTGTAGTTGGTACACGTGATATAATGTGGGTAATGAGCACGAGTATTTAAAATGTATAATTGTATTTAGGCACATGGATTGTACTTCACTTCACGTGTATTCAAAGTAGTTAATAATACGTAAGCACGGGGTTGCACAGATTTAGTTCACATGCTGGGATTCAGGTGAATAATTAATTGGTAATTGAATCCCAGCACAATTGTAAATATAGATGCACGTTTCACTCACTCGGGACTCAACGGGTGTGGAGAGGAGAAAATAAAACGTAAAGTAAATAAGTGTTTAGACTCACCGTGTTTGTCTGTTCGTTTTGTTTGTCTCTTTATTTTGGCCGCAAGTGCCGTGTCCCGTTTTCTGTCTAAACCTTTTATTTTACAATAAACTCACTGAGCGCAACAGCATCTCAGATTCACCGTCAACTACCATCTGTCTCTGTGATTCTTTCTGGCCTGACTTCATCCACTACAGCCTGCTTGTCACAGGGACTCAGTATCTGAACTATTGTACAGTATACAGCAACTACTCCCTGCTGTTGGTCTGGCAAAGCAGGTCTCCACAACAATATATAGGAGGATGTGATCAAGAATGCTATGCCCTTGTTTTCTGAAAGGAAAAAAAAAGAAATACAGTAATATAAACCTCAGGAAACCGCTTAGTTCCAGGTAGAACAAGTAAAATTATTTGTTTCTCAGAGAACAGCGTTAAGTTTGCCCTTCCATTCTCCTTTCTTAGCAGGCTGGTGTGCTACCCTCTACACACAGGGAAGGAGTTCTGCATCCCCTGTATACTACTCAGCACTCTGTCCCATTTAAACACTCACTCCCAAGCATGGCGGTAACTAGCTCTGAGGACACCAAGGTTGTGTCCTAGGTTGTTCCCCCCCCCCCATCTTCAATGCTGTAAAAATTACAAGACTGAATCCCCTAACTTAATTTTCCAGCACCGATCCCACCAGCCTCCTGTAGTCAGACTGGGCAGGCTCCTCACGGTGAGAGCCCAGGGCAGTGTGGCTGCAAGGAGTTCCTGTCCTCTTGCAGGGGACACGGCCACATCCAGATCCACATGCTCTGGGGAGGAGACAAGGCCTTGCCCGGGCCCAATCTGCCCTGGAGACCCTCGACACAGAGCCAGCGTTTCTCCAACCCTCGACACAGAGCCAGCGTTTCTCCAACCCTCGACACAGAGCCAGCGTTTCTCCAACCCTCGACAGAGCCAGCGTTTCTCCAACCCTCGACAGAGTCAGCGTTTCTCCAACCCTCGACACAGAGCCAGCGTTTCTCCAGCCCTCGACACAGAGCCAGCGTTTCTCCAACCCTCGACAGAGCCAGCGTTTCTCCAGCCCTCGACACAGAGCCAGCGTTTCTCCAGCCCTCGACACAGAGCCAGCGTTTCTCCAGCCCTTGACACAGAGCCAGCGTTTCTCCAACCCTCGACAGAGTCAGCGTTTCTCCAACCCTCGACACAGAGCCAGCGTTTCTCCAGCCCTCGACACAGAGCCAGCGTTTCTCCAACCCTCGACAGAGCCAGCGTTTCTCCAACCCTCGACACAGAGCCAGCGTTTCTCCAGCCCTCGACACAGAGCCAGCGTTTCTCCAGCCCTCGACACAGAGCCAGCGTTTCTCCAGCCCTCGACACAGAGCCAGCGTTTCTCCAGCCCTCGACACAGAGCCAGCGTTTCTCCAGCCCTCGACACAGAGCCAGCGTTTCTCCAGCCCTCGACACAGAGCCAGCGTTTCTCCAGCCCTCGACACAGAGCCAGCGTTTCTCCAGCCCTCGACACAGAGCCAGCGTTTCTCCAGCCCTCGACACAGAGCCAGCGTTTCTCCAACCCTCGACACAGAGCCAGTGTTTCTCCAGCCCTCGACACATATGCATACTACAGTTGGTGTTTTCTTTTTTTTTTTTTAGAGCTTATTTTGATTATTGTTAAAAGAATTAAAAATCAATGTTCATATTTTGTGTGTAATATAAACTCATTAAAAGCGAGAGCAGGGCTATACTTTTGAAAAATGTCCCCCTTCCAACAGTGTGAATGTTAAATTCACTGAAGACTTCAACTTTAAGGGTAAAGTCTGCAAATGGTTTTGATTTTACTCGCATTGTGAAATACTGAGAAACATTTTACAGGAGACACGGGTGGGTGTCTATAAGGTGGGAAATTGGGACACCCGAAATGTTGAAAAATAAATTTTAGTGGAGTCAAAACTTTTAGTTTAATGGTTAACAGCCTTTCATTGTCACAGCTTGATGGCATTAATTCAAACCAAGTCTAACATACCCAACACTGAAACTGTAAGAGTCATTCACTGTGCTCGGCCCCAATAAGGTACATTTGCAGAAATGTCAAATCTACCACTGACACCAAAGCAGCAAATCCAGACACATTTCTCCTGGGACCTCAACTCAGAATGTGACAGTGACCAGGGCGTACCAGTCTATCAACCATCAATCCCTGATCATTCCGTCACATTCAGAGTGAAGCTAAGCCCTAAAGCCAAATATCACATCCAGGGTCAAGTCCAATTCCATTTTAAAATCAATTCCCAATTCAAATTCCTTCAAAAGGAATTGTTATTGATATTTAAGAAACAGAATTTCATTGACTGTTCAACTGCTTTCATTTAAAGACACTTTCATTGACTAACCGGGATGTTGCCACTGTTGTGAGAAGCTCATTTGAAGTGTATACTACCGACTGCAATTTTGATCAGTGAATTGATTGAAAAGGAATGGGAATTGGAAATGGAATTGAAAAACAGGAATTGACTAACCCTGGTCTGAAATGAATGCAAAAAATATATTAAGAAAAGAAAAAATAAATTCATACCAATCAGACAAACGCGTTGACTTAATTCTCATTCCTTGTTTTCTTTCTTAGTTTTTTTTTATTATTATTTGCTAACAGTGCCTTCTCTATTCCTTCGGAGTTTAAACATTAGCAGAGATCCTCCCGTGGGACTGCCAATAACAGGCATACAAAAAAACTAAAGAAACAATGATTGTTAATCCCAAATCATTCATGAGGAGACACACCAGAGGGCAGGGGATCTGCCCCCTTACTCCTCTGTGCTCTGGATTCTCAGTGACAGGATTCCAATTCAAATTTTTAAAAAAAAGTCCAAAGCCGAGAACCAGTCTTTTTTTTCTTCTTCTTTCTCCTTCCCTTAAATTCTTCTTCTCTTCATGGAGCGCAGATGTGCAAAAAGCAATGTGGTGTTTTTTTTCCTCCTTGTTTCTTATACCTGCCCCCTGCCCCCCTCTCCTCTCCTCTCAGTACATTTTCTGCCGGCTGGGCAGCACTGCCTCTTTGAGGAATGAGAATATGACCAGGATTCCAGAGCGCTTGCCTCTCTTTCCTTTGGTGAAGTAGTTTGACACCACGTCATCTGCAAGGTGATGGGGAGGAAAAGTGCAAGCAGATCAATGTATAAATAAACAAAGACATCAGTAAAGCATCTTCAGAAATAGAGCTGAATTGAGGGGTGTCCTGAAAAAAACTTGATAACCAATCATTTCTTCCTGTTTTCTGTTTGTGGGTTATTTTTGTATTGTGGTAGTAAATCAAGTGCATCTGAAACTGTGAGATAGTTTTGCCAGAAACCCCTCAATTTAAAACACATCTTAATCATTATCACAATAGTCACAAGTGTATCAGTGACTTGCTTACAATATAATTCACATCTTTGACCAAAAAAACTATTCTGAACTTTTCCAGGTAGTTTTAACATTTCGGCTTTGCCTGTCAAGTGTTTGAAAGTTTGGAAATGTACATTGGCAGGGTGTGTGAGGACACACACACACACGCACACGCACGCACACGCACTGCCACTTCCACACACATGAACAGGGTTCCATTCCTCTTACCCCCGTGCTGCACTGTGGAAGGAAGCACGTTCTCCCCGGCCGACAGCGACACGAAGAAAGAGAAGGGTATTACCCACAGGCAGATGGTGAAATGCATGGGACCTGAAACCGCACAAGAGCACACTTTAAAAACACTCAGCATGGATACCTCCTGCATGATACCAAGTGTGTGCCATCAAGGGGTCTGGGGAGTTCCACAAAGCACTTCCAGAGGGAGAGGGATTGTAAGAATGAATGCATTTCCAGAGGGAGAGGGGATTGTAAGAATGAATGCATTTCCAGAGGGGATTGTAAGAATGAATGCATTTCCAGAGGGGAGAGGGATTGTAAGAATGAATGCATTTCCAGAGGGAGAGGGATTGTAAGAATGAATGCATTTCCAGAGGGAGAGGATTGTAAGAATGAATGCATTTCCAGAGGGGAGAGGGGGATTGTAAGAATGAATGCATTTCCAGAGGGAGAGGGGATTGTAAGAATGAATGCATTTCCAGAGGGAGAGGGATTGTAAGAATGAATGCATTTCCAGAGGGGAGAGGGGATTGTAAGAATGAATGCATTTCCAGAGGGGATTGTAAGAATGAATGCATTTCCAGAGGGGATTGTAAGAATGAGCATTCCAAGGTAAGAATGAATGCATTTCCAGAGGGAGAGGGATTGTAAGAATGAATGCATTTCCAGAGGGAGAGGGATTGTAAGAATGAATGCATTTCCAGAGGGAGAGGGATTGTAAGAATGAATGCATTTCCAGAGGGAGAGGGATTGTAAGAATGAATGCATTTCCAGAGGGAGAGGGATTGTAAGAATGAATGCATTTCCAGAGGGAGAGGGATTGTAAGAATGAATGCATTTCCAGAGGGAGAGGGATTGTAAGAATGAATGCATTTCCAGAGGGAGAGGGATTGTAAGAATGAATGCATTTCCAGAGGGGATTGTAAGAATGAATGCATTTCCAGAGGGAGAGGGATTGTAAGAATGAATGCATTTCCAGAGGGAGAGGGATTGTAAGAATGAATGCATTTCCAGAGGGAGAGGGATTGTAATAATGAATGCATTTCCAGAGGGAGAGGGATTGTAAGAATGAATGCATTTCCAGAGGGAGAGGGATTGTAAGAATGAATGCATTTCCAGAGGGAGAGGGATTGTAAGAATGAATGCATTTCCAGAGGGAGAGGATTGTAAGAATGAATGCATTTCCAGAGGGAGATGGATTGTAAGAATGAATGCATTTCCAGAGGGGAGAGGGGGATTGTAAGAATGAATGCATTTCCAGAGGGGATTGTAAGAATGAATGCATTTCCAGAGGGGATTGTAAGAATGAATGCATTTCCAGAGGGAGAGGGATTGTAAGAATGAATGCATTTCCAGAGGGAGAGGGATTGTAAGAATGAATGCATTTCCAGAGGGAGAGGGATTGTAAGAATGAATGCATTTCCAGAGGGAGAGGGATTGTAAGAATGAATGCATTTCCAGAGGGAGGGATTGTAAGAATGAATGCATTTCCAGAGGGAGAGGGATTGTAAGAATGAATGCATTTCCAGAGGGAGAGGGATTGTAAGAATGAATGCATTTCCAGAGGGAGAGGATTGTAAGAATGAATGCATTTCCAGAGGGAGAGGGATTGTAAGAATGAATGCATTTCCAGAGGGAGAGGGATTGTAAGAATGAATGCATTTCCAGAGGGAGAGGGATTGTAAGAATGAATGCATTTCCAGAGGGAGAGGGATTGTAAGAATGAATGCATTTCCAGGAGAGGGATTGTAAGAATGAATGCATTTCCAGAGGGAGAGGGATTGTAAGAATGAATGCATTTCCAGAGGGAGAGGGATTGTAAGAATGAATGCATTTCCAGAGGGAGAGGGATTGTAAGAATGAATGCATTTCCAGAGGGAGAGGGATTGTAAGAATGAATGCATTTCCAGAGGGAGAGGATTGTAAGAATGAATGCATTTCCAGAGGGAGAGGGATTGTAAGAATGAATGCATTTCCAGAGGGAGAGGGATTGTAAGAATGAATGCATTTCCAGAGGGAGAGGGATTGTAAGAATGAATGCATTTCCAGAGGGAGAGGGATTGTAAGAATGAATGCATTTCCAGAGGGAGAGGGATTGTAAGAATGAATGCATTTCCAGAGGAGAGGATTGTAAGAATGAATGCATTCAGAGGGAATGTAAGAATGAATGCATTTCCAGAGGGAGAGGGATTGTAAGAATGAATGCATTTCCAGAGGGAGAGGGATTGTAAGAATGAATGCATTTCCAGAGGGAGAGGGATTGTAAGAATGAATGCATTTCCAGAGGGAGAGGGATTGTAAGAATGAATGCATTTCCAGAGGGAGGGATTGTAAGAATGAATGCATTTCCAGAGGGAGAGGGATTGTAAGAATGAATGCATTTCCAGAGGGAGAGGGATTGTAAGAATGAATGCATTTCCAGAGGGAGAGGGATTGTAAGAATGAATGCATTTCCAGAGGGAGAGGGATTGTAAGAATGAATGCATTTCCAGAGGGAGAGGGATTGTAAGAATGAATGCATTTCCAGAGGGAGAGGATTGTAAGAATGAATGCATTTCCAGAGGGAGAGGGATTGTAAGAATGAATGCATTTCCAGAGGGAGAGGGATTGTAAGAATGAATGCATTTCCAGAGGGAGAGGGATTGTAAGAATGAATGCATTTCCAGAGGGAGAGGGATTGTAAGAATGAATGCATTTCCAGAGGGAGAGGGATTGTAAGAATGAATGCATTTCCAGAGGGAGAGGGATTGTAAGAATGAATGCATTTCCAGAGGGAGAGGGATTGTAAGAATGAATGCATTTCCAGAGGAGAGGGATTGTAAGAATGAATGCATTTCCAGAGGGAGAGGGATTGTAAGAATGAATGCATTTCCAGAGGGAGAGGGATTGTAAGAATGAATGCATTTCCAGAGGGAGAGGGATTGTAAGAATGAATGCATTTCCAGAGGGAGAGGGATTGTAAGAATGAATGCATTTCCAGAGGGAGAGGGATTGTAAGAATGAATGCATTTCCAGAGAGGGATTGTAAGAATGAATGCATTTCCAGAGGGAGAGGGATTGTAAGAATGAATGCATTTCCAGAGGGAGAGGGATTGTAAGAATGAATGCATTTCCAGAGGGAGAGGGATTGTAAGAATGAATGCATTTCCAGAGGGAGAGGGATTGTAAGAATGAATGCATTTCCAGAGGGAGAGGGATTGTAAGAATGAATGCATTTCCAGAGGGAGAGGGATTGTAAGAATGAATGCATTTCCAGAGGGAGAGGGATTGTAAGAATGAATGCATTTCCAGAGGGAGAGGGATTGTAAGAATGAATGCATTTCCAGAGGGAGAGGGATTGTAAGAATGAATGCATTTCCAGAGGGAGAGGGATTGTAAGAATGAATGCATTTCCAGAGGGAGAGGGATTGTAAGAATGAATGCATTTCCAGAGGGAGAGGGATTGTAAGAATGAATGCATTTCCAGAGGGAGAGGGATTGTAAGAATGAATGCATTTCCAGAGGGAGAGGGATTGTAAGAATGAATGCATTTCCAGAGGGAGAGGGATTGTAAGAATGAATGCATTTCCAGAGGGAGAGGGATTGTAAGAATGAATGCATTTCCAGAGGGAGAGGGATTGTAAGAATGAATGCATTTCCAGAGGGAGAGGGATTGTAAGAATGAATGCATTTCCAGAGGGAGAGGATTGTAAGAATGAATGCATTTCCAGAGGGAGAGGGATTGTAAGAATGAATGCATTTCCAGAGGGAGAGGGATTGTAAGAATGAATGCATTTCCAGAGGGAGAGGGATTGTAAGAATGAATGCATTTCCAGAGGGAGAGGGATTGTAAGAATGAATGCATTTCCAGAGGGAGAGGGATTGTAAGAATGAATGCATTTCCAGAGGGATTGTAAGAATGAATGCATTTCAGAGGAGAGGGATTGTAAGAATGAATGCATTTCCAGAGGGAGAGGGATTGTAAGAATGAATGCATTTCCAGAGGGAGAGGGATTGTAAGAATGAATGCATTTCCAGAGGGAGAGGGATTGTAAGAATGAATGCATTTCCAGAGGGAGAGGGATTGTAAGAATGAATGCATTTCCAGAGGGAGGGATTGTAAGAATGAATGCATTTCCAGAGGGAGGATTGTAAGAATGAATGCATTTCCAGAGGAGAGGGATTGTAAGAATGAATGCATTTCCAGAGGGGGATTGTAAGAATGAATGCATTTCCAGAGGAGAGGATTGTAAGAATGAATGCATTTCCAGAGGGAGAGGGATTGTAAGAATGAATGCATTTCCAGAGGAGAGGGATTGTAAGAATGAATGCATTTCCAGAGGGAGAGGGATTGTAAGAATGAATGCATTTCCAGAGGGAGAGGGATTGTAAGAATGAATGCATTTCCAGAGGAGAGGGATTGTAAGAATGAATGCATTTCCAGAGGGAGAGGGATTGTAAGAATGAATGCATTTCCAGAGGGAGAGGGATTGTAAGAATGAATGCATTTCCAGAGGGAGAGGGATTGTAAGAATGAATGCATTTCCAGAGGGATTGTAAGAATGAATGCATTTCCAGAGGAGAGGGATTGTAAGAATGAATGCATTTCCAGAGGAGAGGGATTGTAAGAATGAATGCATTTCCAGAGGGAGAGGGATTGTAAGAATGAATGCATTTCCAGAGGGAGAGGGATTGTAAGAATGAATGCATTTCCAGAGGGAGAGGATTGTAAGAATGAATGCATTTCCAGAGGGAGAGGGATTGTAAGAATGAATGCATTTCCAGAGGGAGAGGGATTGTAAGAATGAATGCATTTCCAGAGGGAGAGGGATTGTAAGAATGAATGCATTTCCAGAGGGGATTGTAAGAATGAATGCATTTCCAGAGGGAGAGGGATTGTAAGAATGAATGCATTTCCAGAGGGATTGTAAGAATGAATGCATTTCCAGAGGGAGAGGGATTGTAAGAATGAATGCATTTCCAGAGGGAGATTGTAAGAATGAATGCATTTCCAGAGGAGAGGATTGTAAGAATGAATGCATTTCAGAGAGAGGGATTGTAAGAATGAATGCATTTCCAGAGGGAGAGGGATTGTAAGAATGAATGCATTTCCAGAGGGAGAGGGATTGTAAGAATGAATGCATTTCCAGAGGGAGAGGGATTGTAAGAATGAATGCATTTCCAGAGGGAGAGGGATTGTAAGAATGAATGCATTTCCAGAGGGAGAGGGATTGTAAGAATGAATGCATTTCCAGAGGGAGAGGGATTGTAAGAATGAATGCATTTCCAGAGGGAGAGGGATTGTAAGAATGAATGCATTTCCAGAGGGAGAGGGATTGTAAGAATGAATGCATTTCCAGAGGGAGAGGGATTGTAAGAATGAATGCATTTCCAGAGAGGGATTGTAAGAATGAATGCATTTCCAGAGGGAGAGGGATTGTAAGAATGAATGCATTTCCAGAGGGAGAGGGATTGTAAGAATGAATGCATTTCCAGAGGGAGAGGGATTGTAAGAATGAATGCATTTCCAGAGGGAGAGGGATTGTAAGAATGAATGCATTTCCAGAGGGAGAGGATTGTAAGAATGAATGCATTTCCAGAGGGAGAGGGATTGTAAGAATGAATGCATTTCCAGAGGGAGAGGGATTGTAAGAATGAATGCATTTCCAGAGGAGAGAGGGGATTGTAAGAATGAATGCATTTCCAGGTGAGAGGGGATTGTAAGAATGAATGCATTTCCAGAGGGGAGAGGGGATTGTAAGAATGAATGCATTTCCAGAGGGGAATGTAAGAATGAATGCATTTCCAGGTGAGAGGGGATTGTAAGAATGAATGCATTTCCAGGTGAGAGGGGATTGTAAATGAATGCATTTCCAGGTCAGAGGGGATTGTAAGAATGTAATGTTGGGAGCATACTGTATTACTACGATATTAATAAAAGCTAGATCGACTGACAGATAAAATAACATGTACAGAGAGCTTCCTTACCTCAGAGAAAGGGTAGTATTCCTGTGCAAAGAACTGGAATGTCATATAGTGATTGACAACGACCAGCACTGTGACAGAGAGAGAGAGAGAGAGAGAGAGAGATACATTACAATACAACACAATACCAGGGATGGTCATGAAGGGCTACTTGCAAGATGCAGAAAGAGATCAAATCAACATTTACTGCTAGACTATTTTGTTAAGAGACGCTCACCACAGGACAGGATGAAGTTGGGCGAGGTGAGCAGGATGTAAGGGAAGGTCTGCAGCAGGCCGAAGTAGACGAGGTTTGTGAAGAGCCCCACACTGATCATCACTGCAGGGAATCCCTCGAACAGGTAGAGCCCGACCAGCACCGCCGTGGAGAACTGCAGCACAGCAAGCCATTAACAAACAGCAGCCCCTGTATCATACTACTGCAGTACACTGTCATTAGGGCTGCTTATTTCACGGTCGAAAAACAGGTCATTCAAGATATTCCACCATTAAACAGAATGGGGGACATGTATCAAGATCGACGACGACAGCTAAATTGGCAGAGTGTAAAGTAGCTCTGCCGGCACAAATTTGGCCGTCCGTCGAATGTATCAACTGGCCCAAAAGTAAAGAGGCACGGTGGAAACTGCCATTTAAAATGTGAAAATTCTGCTGCGCCGGTATTCGGAAACACTAAAAATGGGCTACGGTAGCGCAGTAGACTAGTATGAAATCAACCCTCCCCTCCAAATGGGCTACCTCAATTAAAGAATAGGTAGGTCATTTGGAGAAGCACTGACCAGTGCTGTCTTGACTTTATTATTATTATTATTATTATTATTATTATTATTATTATTATTATTATACAACAGATAAAACCAAAACCAAATATACATAATGAAAAGGATATAATGAACCAAGTTTATTATACGACCAATAGAAACAATTGGACATAATGAAATAGCCGGTCTCGAGCTAGAATTTCATCCTCAGGGAGATCAGAAAGGGTAATGCAGACCCTAAACACTCCCCCTTTGTTCCTGGGTTGATCAGGAAGGCTAGGAGCCTGCACTCTCCATCGTAAGAAATGCCCCTGAACATTCACAATATCACTTATTTCACAGAAATCGTGTATTTGACTGCCTACAGTGAAAAATATGCATTTTATTTTCCATTACTATACTCTGTTGATTTCATACTTTTATCAAATACAAGCCGCGCTACAGTAGCTGCACACAGTCCAACTCAATGCCATGCATTTGGTTACTACGGCAACGGGGTCAAACAAATACCAGCTTCACGGATTGGTGAATTCCGCATCCTGTGCAATGACATTTCTACATACTACTAATGTACAGTGTGTATAAAGAAAAACACAAAAGCTTTGGTTTTGTCATTTCAGGTTTGCAGGTAACTTTTCTCCCATGTTTAATATTTTAGAGGCAGCAAAATAGGCTATAAATTACACAATCATTTTAACTGATGTGTCAACATAACCTTGCAAGGTTTACAAAATTCAAAAATGTTGCTGAATTTGACATTCAAGGTTGTTTTTAAAAAATCTACTTTGTTACTTTTTTTTGTAGCCAACACACACCATTTCAAACATCTTGTTTCCAGCAGAAGTTTGTTGCATTTTTAAAGACTGTTTCAATGTACATTTTAAAGAGTTGATTCAGTAGCTAGGCTGAATGTTAAAATGCTTCAGCCTTGGTTTTTGGGTGATGTTCTTGATGAACTATCAATGATAACACCTTAGGCATCTTACATCAGTAGAATATAATGTAAATAGAAAATGTTTTTTTTTTTAAATCTATAAAATGTTGGTTGTGGGTTTTATTGTCATTAGTGAATTTCTTTTAAAATACTGTGAATTTTCCAGGCCCCTAAATGACTGCTGCCATAATGCTCTTTCCTATCGGCTGCTTTCTGACTTGCTTTGCACTCAATAAGACCAGTCTGAACTCAGTCTTATTTGTGGACCCTTCTAGAGACATTCTGCCACTTCGTGAATCTCATTTTAATATCATCACAGACTTCATTAACAAATGAACCCCACCTACAATCTGCCATGCATATAAAGGCTTGACATGCCTTAAAATGCATGGCTAATGAGCAGCGGAGCGAATTTTGGCCGTGTTAACACAGCCTTTACTTGAAATGATACATATGGGGCGTAAACTCGGCGCTAAGGCCTTAACGTCATCGTAAATGCTTGACACATGTCCCTGGAGAGAGAGAGAGAGAGAGCAGACAGCCAGACAGCCAGCTCAGAGAGAGAGAGAGAGACAGCAGAAACACCCTCCAGCCACACCTCACCCAGACCAGCCAGCTCAGCTCTACCTGGAGAGAGAGAGAGAGAGACAGCAGAAACACCCTCCAGCCACACCTCACCCAGACCAGCCAGCTCAGCTCTACCTGGAGAGAGAGAGCAGCAGAAACACCCTCCAGCCACACCTCACCCAGACCAGCCAGCTCAGCTCTACCTGGAGAGAGAGAGACAGCAGAAACACCCTCCAGCCACACTCACCCAGACCAGCCAGCTCAGCTCTACCTGGAGAGAGAGAGAGACAGCAGAAACACCCTCCAGCCACACCTCACCCAGACCAGCCAGCTCAGCTCTACCTGGAGAGAGAGAGAGACAGCAGAAACACCCTCCAGCCACACCTCACCCAGACCAGCCAGCTCAGCTCTACCTGGAGAGAGAGAGAGACAGCAGAAACACCCTCCAGCCACACCTCACCCAGACCAGCCAGCTCACAAAATAGGCTATAAATTACACAATCATTTTAACTGATGTGTCAACATAACCTTGCAAGGTTTACAAAATTCAAAAATGTTGCTGAATTTGACATTCAAGGTTGTTTTAAAAATCTACTTTGTTACTTTTTTTGTAGCCAACACACACCATTTCAAACATCTTGTTTCCAGCAGAAGTTTGTTGCATTTTTAAAGACTGTTTCAATGTACATTTTAAAGAGTTGATTCAGTAGCTAGGCTGAATGTTAAAATGCTTCAGCCTTGGTTTTTGGGTGATGTTCTTGATGAACTATCAATGATAACACCTTAGGCATCTTACATCAGTAGAATATAATGTAAATAGAAAATGTTTTTTTTTTTAAATCTATAAAATGTTGGTTGTGGGTTTTATTGTCATTAGTGAATTTCTTTTAAAATACTGTGAATTTTCCAGGCCCCTAAATGACTGCTGCCATAATGCTCTTTCCTATCGGCTGCTTTCTGACTTGCTTTGCACTCAATAAGACCAGTCTGAACTCAGTCTTATTTGTGGACCCTTCTAGAGACATTCTGCCACTTCGTGAATCTCATTTTAATATCATCACAGACTTCATTAACAAATGAACCCCACCTACAATCTGCCATGCATATAAAGGCTTGACATGCCTTAAAATGCATGGCTAATGAGCGGCGGAGCGAATTTTGGCCGTGTTAACACAGCCTTTACTTGAAATGATACATATGGGGACGTAAACTCGGCGCTAAGGCCTTAACGTCATCGTAAATGCTTGACACATGTCCCTGGAGAGAGAGAGAGAGAGAGAGAGAGCCAGCCAGCACCTCACCCAGACCAGCCAGCTCAGCTCTACCTGAGAGAGAGAGAGACAGCAGAAACACCCTCCAGCCACACCTCACCCAGACCAGCCAGCTCAGCTCTACCTGGAGAGAGAGAGACAGCAGAAACACCCTCCAGCCACACCTCACCCAGACCAGCCAGCTCAGCTCTACCTGGAGAGAGAGAGAGACAGCAGAACACCCTCCAGCCACACCTCACCCAGACCAGCCAGCTCAGCTCTACCTGGAGAGAGAGAGAGAGACAGCAGAAACACCCTCCAGCCACACCTCACCCAGACCAGCCAGCTCAGCTCTACCTGGAGAGAGAGAGAGAGACAGCAGAAACACCCTCCAGCCACACCTCACCCAGACCAGCCAGCTCAGCTCTACCTGGAGAGAGAGAGACAGCAGAAACACCCTCCAGCCACACCTCACCCAGACCAGCCAGCTCAGCTCTACCTGGAGAGAGAGAGAGAGACAGCAGAAACACCCTCCAGCCACACCTCACCCAGACCAGCCAGCTCAGCTCTACCTGGAGAGAGAGAGACAGCAGAAACACCCTCCAGCCACACCTCACCCAGACCAGCCAGCTCAGCTCTACCTGGAGAGAGAGAGAGAGACAGCAGAAACACCCTCCAGCCACACCTCACCCAGACCAGCCAGCTCAGCTCTACCTGGAGAGAGAGAGAGACAGCAGAAACACCCTCCAGCCACACCTCACCCAGACCAGCCAGCTCAGCTCTACCTGGAGAGAGAGAGAGAGACAGCAGAAGCACCCTCCAGCCACACCTCACCCAGACCAGCCAGCTCAGCTCTACCCGAGGAAAGCATTATATTTAAACGAAGCATTACATTTAAAGTGTCTCTGGTTCTGGTAACTTACCCATATCATGTACTTGATGATTCTGCTGGTTGCTACAGTGTATTCCTCGATTACCTCTGCCAGGTAGTAGAGACCAGCAGCTGTGAAAAAGGAGAGCAGTTAGAACAGATCTCTGTGGTTGTTTAGGGCGAGCTACACTGGCTGCAGGACTAGAAAGAGTTTCTATCCCCTCATAAGCATTGCATACATGCCTGGCAAAAGCAAGCTCACATCATTATCAGTTCATTCCAATGCAGTTCCAAGTCATTGTTCTGCAAAGTGACAAAGTAAAAATGTGCGTTTCACACTGTCACAGGTATAATATTTTAATATGTTCTATAATCAGGGAGCCCAGGAAGCGTTTTTATTCACAGCACATTCATTATTGAACCCTATCAGGACAGAGCACTGAGAAAGACTGTCTAGTGTTGTGTTTATTGGTGGAATGCTTTATGTCTAAGTACATACAAGGGAAAACAATAGTAGCACTATTTTCTTTACAACTGTCTTTTATTTTACTATGTCTGTTTATTAATTAGATCTATTTTAAGTGCATGGAAAAAGAAAATAGGCTGCCTGAGAAGGAAGTAAAAATCACCATAAGGCAGAAACTGACCAATGAAGTTTATGTATTGCCTGAAAGGAACCCTCTGTACATAAAATCAATAAACACAGTACATTAACTATTTAAAGTTTCTTAATCGTTTTGATAAATAGACAGAAATTACTGTAAAAGTCTTATTTAAATTATAATTTGAATAAAACAATGTAGGAGAACAGTTTAAGGTCATGAGAGTTCAATATGAAATACACCGTGCTGCTGCTAATGTAAATCTAGAAGTGGAACACGATCATGAGCAAGCATTAATATTTGCCCTAATATAACAGGAACGAGCTATTTATTTGCTGCATCGTTCAAGGATTAGAATTATATTGCTAATGCAATAAACCGCATTTTATCAACATCTAGGTATTTGGAGCAACCTATTACGCAAAAGTACAGAATTATAATGTAAGGGCAAGTATTATGACTTGTACAGCTATTAAAACCGAACGACAACGGCTAAGGTCAATGTGCGCTATGCTGGTGACAGTTCAAAGTCGGTAGTGTGTACAGTAACTTGCACACAAGGTTACCGTAGGTAAACAACACAAATATAAAATGCCTGAAGCGATATATATATATATATATATATATATATATATATATATATATATATATATATATATATATACACAGTACTGTGCAAAAGTTTTAGGCAGGTGTGAAAAAATGCTGTAAAGTAAGAATGCTTTCAAAAATAGACATGTTAATAGATTATATTTATCAATTAACTAAATGCAAAGTGAGTGAACAGAAGAAAAATCTAAATCAAATCCATATTTGGTGTGACCACCCTTTGCCTTCAAAACAGCATCAAGCATCAATTCTTCTAGGTACACTTGCACACAGTTTTTGAGGGAATTGGCAGGTAGGTTGGTGGCCCAAACATCTTGGAGAACTAACCACAGTTCTTCTGTGGATTTAGGCAGCCTCAGTTGCTTCTCTCTCTTCATGTAATCCCAGACAGACTCGATGATGTTGAGATCAGGGCTCTGTGGGGCCATACCATCACTTCCAGGACTCCTTGTTCTTCTTTACGCTGAAGATAGTTCTTAATGACTTTCGCTGTATGTTTGGGGTCGTTGTCATGCTGCAGAATAAATTTGGGGCCAATCAGATGCCTCCCTGATGGTATTGCATGATGGATAAGTATCTGCCTGTACTTCTCAGCATTGAGGAGACCATTAATTCTGACCAAATCCCCAACTCCATTTGCAGAAATGCAGCCCCAAACTTGCAAGGAACCTCCACCATGCTTCACTGTTGCCTGCAGACACTCATTCGTACGCTCTCCAGCCCTTCGCGAACAAACTGCCTTCTGCTACAGCCAAATATTTCAAATTTTGACTCATCAGTCCAGCACCTGCTGCCATTTTTCTGCACCCCAGTTCCAGTGTTTTCGTGCATAGTTGAGTCGCTGGCCTTGTTTCCACGTCGGAGGTATGGCTTTTGGCCGCAAGTCTTCCATGAAGGCCACTTCTGACTTCTCCGGAGACTTCTCCGGACAGTAGATGGGTATACCAGGGTCCCACTGTTTTCTGCCAGTTCTGAGCTGATGGCACTGCTGGACATCTTCCGATTGTGAAGGGAAGTAAGCATGATGTGTCTTTCATCTGTTGCAGTAAGTTTCCTTGGCCAACCACTGTGTCTACAGTCCTCAACGTTGCCCGTTTCTTTGTGCTTCTTCAAAAGAGCTTGGACAGCACATCTGGAAACCCCTGTCTGCCTTGAAATTTCTGCCTGGGAGAGACCTTGCTGATGCAGTATAACTACCTTGTGTCTTGTTGCTGTGCTCAGTCTTGTCATGGTGTATGACTTTTGACAGTAAACTGTCTTCAGCAACCTCACCATGTTAACTGAGTTTGGCTGTTCCTCACCCAGTTTTATTCCTCCTACACAGCTGTTTCTGTTTCAGTTAATGATTGCGTTTCAACCTACATATTGAATTGATGATCATTAGCACCTGTTTGGTATAATTGTTTAATCATACACCTGACTATATGCCTACAAAATCCCTGACTTTGTGCAAGTGTACCTAGAAGAATTGATGCTGTTTTGAAGGCAAAGGGTGGTCACACCAAATATGGATTTGATTTAGATTTTTCTTCTGTTCACTCACTTTGCATTTAGTTAATTGATAAATATAATCTATTAACATGTCTATTTTTGAAAGCATTCTTACTTTACAGCATTTTTCACATCTGCCTAAAACTTTTGCACAGTACTGTATATATATATATATATATATATATATATATATATATATATATATATATATATATATATATATAATCCGACTATTCCATGCACTTAAATTATTATTTTATTTATTTTTTTAAAAGAGTTTCGACAACTAAACAAAACCAATAACGCCCTGAAAAACCAACACACGCACACACACACACACAGTACGGTACAAATAATAATTCAGGACTGGTACAATAATATTGGGGGACAGCACATTAACTGTATAACTCAATGACAAACAGAAACAAGCGTGCAATAGAAAAACGTAACATACAATGTAAAGGTTACGGTTATTATTAGTATCCTATCATCATCATCATCATCATCATCTCTGGGTGGGAGAACAATCGGATTACGTGCTCTACGTGGACAGCGTGCTAGCTGCATACGTTTTACACTTGCAGAGCAGTTAAATAGAAACGATAACCTGCGGTCTAATTGCATTCTTTTCAAAACACATAAAAGGAACTGGGTTGCAAATATACGATTGTTTAAGCCCATGTACGACACATTTTACACGTTAAATAAACGTAATCATTCCTAGTCTCCTAACGTTTTTATTTACCGATTCCACTTGATTTGACCCAAAATAATAATAATTACAAAATATAGCTTTTGTATTTGCAACACGAATTTCCACTACCTTCCGCGCCACCACACCTCGATTAGATCTCATACCAGTGGACTCACTCAAACTCGGCCTTCATCAGTGACAACTACCGAGGCCACATAGAAAATGCGCGGAGCGGCAGTGGATAGACTGTACTTTTCTCTTTTATTTTAAAGAAATGTAATTGCACTCAACTCACCAATTGCTAATGTGACAAATGCGATTTGTATCACCAGGGAAAGCCAACTGAGCAAATACATAAACCACATGTCTTATATAAAACTATTTAAAAAAATAGTGTTAAAATACTATGAAATAGAACAACGTTCCTCCCACCCAGAACCAGAGGCAAGAGCGGCGAGAATGCACTGCAAGAGGTGGAGCAAAATCCTCCTTAAAAACGACAGCGACACCTGTAGGCCTGGAAGTCGGTATGGTCCAATAAATAAATACAAATCATGGCTTACCAAAAACTGCTGCACAGAATGCATAGTGTAAGCATGACTAATTTCAAACCTGCTGCACAGCACGGCAAATGCATAGTGTAAGCATGACTAATTTCAAACCTGCTGCACAGCACGGCAAATGCATAGTGTAAGCATGACTAATTTCAAACCTGCTGCACAGCACGGCAAATGCATAGTGTAAGCATGACTAATTTCAAACCTGCTGCACAGCACGGCAAATGCATAGTGTAAGCATGACTAATTTCAAACCTGCTGCACAGCACGGCAAATGCATAGTGTAAGCATGACTAATTTCAAACCTGCTGCACAGCACGGCAAATGCATAGTGTAAGCATGACTAATTTCAAACCTGCTGCACAGCACGGCAAATGCATAGTGTAAGCATGACTAATTTCAAACCTGCTGCACAGCACGGCAAATGCATAGTGTAAGCATGACTAATTTCAAACCTGCTGCACAGCACGGCAAATGCATAGTGTAAGCATGACTAATTTCAAACCTGCTGCACAGCACGGCAAATGCATAGTGTAAGCATGACTAATTTCAAACCTGCTGCACAGCACGGCAAATGCATAGTGTAAGCACGACTAATTTCAAACCTGCTGCACAGCACGGCAAATGCATAGTGTAAGCATGACTAATTTCAAACTGTGCTAATATACAGTGAGGTGCACGGGGGGGCTCGGTGGGCTTTAGAGTTTTCCCATGCTTTTCCCATGATAATACTGTAGCGATCCGTGTATTGTGTCTGTGTACTGTATTCCCTCTTGTTTCTACTGTCTGTTAATGCTGCTGTATTGTGTTCCTCTCCCCCGTCTGTATTACCTGCAGCTGCGGGGTCGCTCTGTCTCTGGCTGTGCGAGCTGTCCCTGTCATTGGCTGTTTGTTGTATGTGCCCATTGGTCCTGGTGTGCGGCTGGTGACCAATGGGATAGCTGTTCGCTCTGGCACCCGATTAGAATAAAGGGGCGGGGCTAAGGCATAAAAGGGGGCGTTGCACGCTCATTGGGGGATGCACAGCAAGGGGCTAGAGCAGTGGGCTGTGAAAGAGATTGATGAATAAAGCGTTGAACTTGGAAACGGCGTGTTGTCTTCTTCTATCTTGCACACTGCGTGAAACGCTACAATACTATGCATTTACCATAGTTTGCGCTGGTTTGCCATGTTTAGTAATGCTACACTCGCTATGCTTTACAATGGTTACCTATATTTTACCATGTTTTCACAGCGTTTTATTAAACTTTGCTGTGCTTTTACTATGGGAAACTTTTATAGGCATCCATCGATCGTATAGTTTGTGTTTCCTTGTCCTGCATACAAATACCAGCTACCCGCTCCCATGGAAGCCAGAAAAAGCACATTATAAAAAACTCCAGAGCCAGGACTGCGCTGGCTTGTCACACATTGAAAACAATCCGAAGATCATTTAGAAGTTAGAGGAACTTTGTAGTATGGTCAAAATCACTAAGGAGAGCCCCTGTTCTGCCCTTTTTTGCCACCTGCCACGCATGCTTTTTGCTATCTTTGCATACTGCATATGCTCAACCCATCTGCTATGCCAGAAATAGCTACCAACCCAACCAAGACACGAAAAAGATTTAGAAAGTAAGATACTTCCATTTCTGCGACTGTTTCTTTATTAATAATACTGTTGCTTTTTAGATTGGAAAATATCACAGCTGTATCTGAAAAAAACATTCCTAAAAAAAAAAAAAACTACTCGATAGTTACTACACTCAAACTAAGCAGCTCAGATTGCTCACTTATGTTGTAAAATATGTTATGCCTTTGTGACAATTCCTTCTTTATTCACATTGCTCTTTAAAAATGGAAAAGAAAAATGCAGTTGTTTTTTATACACTTGTGTGGCTGCTGACTGCTTCCTCACCGGTGTCGTGACAAGTTTCCCCTTCTAGGATCGTAAACATATCACGGGAAGATTTTTGTATTGGAATTTTTTTTCATTATTGTGACAGGCTAGCTGCAAGGATGACTTCAGGCCAAAGAGAAATACACGGACACAGGCAGTAAAGGTGAAACTGAGACGCAACGGCTGCGCGCTCAGTGCGTTTAATAAACAAACAAAAAGGTTTTAAACAGAAAACAGGACACGGCACTTGAGGCCAAAAAAAGAGACAAACAAAACAGATTAACATTTAAACAAACGGTGGACGGACAGACAAACGAAACACGGTGAGTCAAACAACTATCAATTATTATTTTAGTTTATTTTCGTTAATTTTCCCTCCTTCTCCACACCCGTTCTCCACTCACCGAACACACAACCCCGGGTGAGAGCTTTGTGCATCTATATATACTGTTGTGCCGGGATTCAATTACTAATTAATTATTCACTTGAATCCCAGCACGTGAATTAATTATGTGCAACCTCGTGCTCACATATTAAATACTTTAAATCCCCGTGCCTAAATACTCGTGCTACACACACCCATTTATATCCCGTGCAGCCACATCTATACACCAACATTAACACACCACACGCAACATACAAAACAGAAATGCACACAGGGGCGGGGCACATTGCCACAATTATGTATGAAGCACAATGTCAGAGTCAAAGAATTCACTGTCATCGTCAAGTTCTGAGGTAACCATTCATACAAACTGATTCTGACATATGCAAGTTGCTCCTTCGGACCTCAGAATACAACTTGCTACAATTTAAGACCACATTTTTCCTACAGAATATAAGGGGTGGTATTCCTGGATCAGTCGGCAAATATAAACACTTTCATAAATACTTTCTTCTCTATACTTAATAAAATGTTGTACTGGATAATCTAAGTATTCTAGAGGAATGCATATTTCCACTTTAATCACAGTAAACACCATCAAACTGCAGCATCAAGTGCATTAGCATTAGACTGAGACGCTCACGAGATCTAGCCGGACATGATACAACCTATGGCGTTGATGTCCGTCCGTTCATTCAGTTTTATCTGTATCAGGAGCTATGGCCCTTTAGTGCACACTGCCCTCTAACGATACAATTTGGAACTGCACCTGCTTCAGCTCCGACTGTGCAGGTCAGCTCCCTGGTAGCTTGATGTCACGTCTGTGGTTATGATGTTGATTCAAAGGTAATGGGTTTATTTTGAGCACTCACTGTCATGTAACACACCATGTTATTTATGTAGGTCCTATGCTCTTGTGCACTGCCACGGAAGGAAACGTAATTGCGTTCAATTCCAGCAGTGAGAATCCTAGAAAAGAAAGAGCTTTTGAAATCAGTGCCATTGATGGCTCTCGAGTCGTTTCCAGCACTGACCTGCATCATGTGTTCATTTTTACAGCTGCTAATGCTGAATGGCTGTGTGGGAG
Organism: Acipenser oxyrinchus oxyrinchus; assembly: GCA_030684275.1. NCBI lineage: Eukaryota > Metazoa > Chordata > Actinopteri > Acipenseriformes > Acipenseridae > Acipenser > Acipenser oxyrinchus. Next base: position 790,594 of record CM060247.1, on the reverse strand, counting down.
GGACTGTCCTTCTGTAATGGTGACTGGTACAAGACTGGTACAGAATTCAATGTTGAAAAGTTGAAACCCCAAGAGGCAATGATGTCTGTCTAGCTGGACACACACACACACACACACACACACTGGTGAGTGCACTGCCTCCAGCTGGACACACACACACACACACACACACACACACTGGTGAGTGCACTGCCTCCAGCTGGACACACACACACACACTGGTGAGTGCACTGCCTCCAGCTGGACACACACACACACACACACACACTGGTGAGTGCACTGCCTCCAGCTGGACACACACACACACACACACACACACTGGTGAGTGCACTGCCTCCAGCTGGACACACACACACACACACACACACACACTCTCACTGGTGAGTGCACTGGCTCCAGCTGGACACACACACACACACACACACACACACTCTGCTGTTGTTGTCCAGCACAGGGCTCTACCAGGGAGTGCTGGGATTTCAGGGATTTCAGATGGCTGTATCACATCAATACCAGGTATATATTATAAAGACAGAAGTCTAATGTGTTTGTGTATTCATCAGCAAAGGACCCCGACACTCCCAGTGTAGAAGTGACTGCTTGGTACACATTGCATTGATTTTCTGTGTTCAGTTCTGGTTTTCACTGCATGCTTGTAGCTGCACTCTCTCTGGCCCCACTATAATCCTGGTGCTTTCTTATGGAAGATGCTGAGAGCAGCACTCCTGTGTGTGTCTGTGCACAGTGTCTATTATACCTTTCGTATCTCATTAGCCCTCACCAGAAAGTGTTGTATTATTTTTTTTACGTAAATGTAGTAGTCACCAATAGATTTTTACCCAATTTTTCTCCCAATTTGAAATAGCCAATTGTATTATTTTAGGCTCGGCTCACTGCTACCACCCCCGCGCTGACTCAGGAGCGCCGAAGACGAACACGCTGTCCTCCGAAATGTGCGGCCGACCGCTTTTTTTTCACTCTGCAGGCCCGGCATGCAGCCACCTCAGAGCTACAGCGTCGGAGGACAACACAGCTTTGGGCAGCCTGCAGGGGTCGCTGGTGAGCGGTGAGCCGAGGACACTCTGGCCGACCTAAGCCCTCCCAACCCGGGCGACGCTCAGCCAATAGTGCGCTGCCCCTTAGGAGCTCTCGAGGACTCGAACCGGTGACCTCCAGGCTATAGGGCGCATCGCTCTCGTGGGAGCTTTACCGGTGCAGCCACCCGGGAACCCCAGCCTTGTATTATTAATAAAGGATGCACAATGCATTTCAACTTATTATACATAGATTGGAAATAAAATTGAAGATGACAAAATTAAAGTAGCCTTTTATATGAATGTGTTTAAAAGTACATTTCCATACATACAGTACATACACACAGTACATACATAAATACACACATACATGCATGATGTTAGCCAGAGTGAGACAATGACCCTGGTATTACAATATGCAGTTTGTCCCCTTTGACTCCCAATGTATTCTGTCCAGGACTTTCCAATGTGTTGGCAGGCAGTCTGGGAAGGCTGGGAAGGAGTCCTGGTTCATATTTCATGAGCCACCTTTAGAAGAGCCCTGTCCCCTGGGGAGGGGGCTGTGTTTCTGTAAGTGCGCTGATGCCTCTCTGGGGCTCACTGAAGCAGCTTGGTGCTAATGCACCCTGCCACAGTCTCCAGCGCAAAGTGACAATGTGACCTGGCTGTGCGCAGTGACCACACCCTGACCCCGCTCCGCAGAGACACAGCGGGGAAGAGATGGGGACAGAGAGAGAAAGAGACTGTCCTGCTTCAGAGGAGGGGGTGAGGAGAGCAAGAGAGACGTAGAGAGCTGTTGTGAGAGGGAAGTGGGGGGCGAATGGGAACATGAGACTATGAACACACCGAGTACTTAACACAGTAAGTCATCCCTTATACAAGTTTCCCAAAGTAAAATCATAGAAAAGTGTAACAAGCACAATGAAAGCATGGTAACGCACACTGTAAGTAAGCAATGCAAAGCCCAGAGAAGTATGGCAAAGCATATTAATAAACATGGCAAACCAGGGTAAACTATGCATAGGAAAACTGCAAAAATAAAGTTATAAGGGATTCTACAAGTGTAGCAAGTTTACAATATGAAGAGATAATATAATAGTCTGACTACACCACGTTTACATGCACAAGTCATGACAGATTTCCTCACGACGTGTTTGCCGTACTTTTCAGGAAATGCGTTGCTATGCAGATTTAGGAAAAAAATAAATAAAAATCGGCCTTACCAATGCAGATCACTTAATTCATAGTCATTTAGAGGAGGGGATATTTAAATGTCCGTGTCTGCTTACTAAGTAGGAAAAGAACGACACTGAATAGAGTGAAGAGTGAAGAGAGCTTCATGTGTTGCCATGAAGATAAAAACATTTAACAAGAGAAATAAATTCACGTGTTGTCGCGCACATTTGAATTATGCCGCGCACATTTGAATTATGCCGCTTTTGTGGAACATCTAAAAGTTAATTTCATTAACACTAGTACCGCCTTTTAACAAAACATGTTTTTATTTTGAATATAACCTACACTATTCTATTTTTACATTATATATATATATATATATATATATATATATATATATATATATATATATATATATATATCACACACACACACACACACACACAAGCCTGTTGTTATCTCTACTGGACCTAGCAACCATCAATTCCTTTGTTTTGTACAAGAAATGCACCGGGGAAAATGTCCATAGAAGAGGTTTCATCTTGAAGCTAGCCACTGCACTTCAGCAGAAACATTTCGATCAGAAAATGGCAAAGCTGCAGGCTGCAGCAGCTCAACCTGGATTCTGTGCTGCGAGTGACACACGCAGGATAAAACATGTTACTTTCATTTTAGATTAAAAACTACTTTTGTTTTTACAGTTTTGTATGTACATAAACCTGTTTACACACTAGTTTATTTTGAAATGTTTATTTTATTATATTAGTGCTTCATATGTGGCAAGTTAGAAAATAAACACTAATATGTTTAATTGTTCATTTAAATACAGCGTTTCGGCTGTGCAGATGTTTGC
>CM060247.1:510031-785031 GCA_030684275.1 Acipenser oxyrinchus oxyrinchus | reverse complement strand
ATCAACAAACAACTGCACAAAGCAAACGTGAATAAATAATAACTGTGTCATTTAAATAATGAAATGAAAGTAAAACATACACGTGCTCAAAAGAAAACGTGATTAGTTAAACAACCATCCATTTCAAAATAAAACAATCAGCTATTACTAATAAAGTACAGCGTTACACGAGCGATGTTAAGAGAACTGCTGTGTCCTGTAAAGCAGCTAAATAGTCCCCAAGGAAATCCGCGGTCAAATGTCCTAAAATCTGCAAAGAGAAGAGTGTCTTCTCCGGCAATGACTTTAATGAAAAACAGTTTTAATGAGTAGAAATAAATAAGAAAAAGTAAGTCACAGTTAGCTAAGTTCATTTTTTAAAATTAAATCGCATTACTGAAATCTGAAACAAAAAACAGAACAAACATGTGTGCCATATTTTATGCAAATCAAAGAAGAAAAAAAGACATACAATAAAGCAGAGTTCACTTTAAAAAAAAAAAAACAGCACTGACTATTGAATGCCATTTTTAAAAATATACATAAAACATAACATTTCTTTAAAAAGAAATTAATGGCCAAAACATATGACTATATTTAATCACATTAGTAATAATAACAGTTGCCTAGCAGAATAAGATTGTAGCGGTGCACTGGGATTCAAATCAGCATTGGTACATTTTACAAATGCGCTGTTTTACAAATGAGTTCGAGGCTTGGAGCATTTTAGCAACTACATGTCAGGATAATACACGTCGACACACAATGTGTTAAAAGAGTAGCGTTCATATGTTTTAACACGCTATACCCAATTAATTGAAGATGGTTAATTTCATTTTATCATATACACTTATTTAGCATTCATTGTTTTAAACGGTAACATTATATCACAATTAAAACAGAAAAAAAGAGCCATTAGTTAATTTATTTTCATGTTTATGACTTACTTTTTCTTTATTTTATATTTTTAAGCAGGAATAAATTACGCCAACCCTACAGGGAATAGCGACACATTTTTATAAAAAAAAACTTTAGTTTTAAAAGCGCTTTTATCCTGTCAAAAATAAAGCTAAATCCTACTTACAAAATCATATCGGACATAAGTCTAAATAACAATAACAAATACCGTCCAGTCTCCTCGTAGCTGAAATGTTATGTTTATCTATAAAGGCGTGCAATCTAGTAATGTCGAAAGGGTGTTTGTCTCGTTTAAAAGGTGTACCTCCATCGTTGCGCTGTACTGTGGTTCGCTCCGGTTCTTCAGTGCTTGTGGGTACCGACCGCCAATACGGAACACAAACTGCCTCCGGCTGATTCAACATGACAAGATTATTCCGGGTGTCTTCTAATCCCGGCAGGTTATCGAGCACTCTTGAAAAGCGTGATTTAAAGACGTTTCTTAAGGATTGTTGTATTGAAGCACCTATTTCAAATTACTGCCTCCATTGTCATCCATGTCATTGTTGTTTAGACGATGATGGAGTGCACCTAATCCTGTAACTTTTAATAAAAATAAAAATATAAAATCTGTATCTGTGAAATATACATTATATATATATATATATATATATATATATATATATATATATATATATATATATATATATATATATATATATATATATATATACAGTACTGTGCAAAAGTTTTAGGCAGGTGTGAAAAAATGCTGTAAAGTAAGAATGCTTTCAAAAATAGACATGTTAATAGATTGTATTTATCAATTAACTAAATGCAAAGTGAGTGAACAGAAGAAAAATCTAAATCAAATCCATATTTGGTGTGACCACCCTTTGCCTTCAAAACAGCATCAATTCTTCTAGGTACACTTGCACAAAGTCAGGGATTTTGTAGGCATATAGTCAGGTGTATGATTAAACAATTATACCAAACAGGTGCTAATGATCATCAATTCAATATGTAGGTTGAAACACAATCATTAACTGAAACAGAAACAGCTGTGTAGGAGGAATAAAACTGGGTGAGGAACAGCCAAACTCAGCTAACAAGGTGAGGTTGCTGAAGACAGTTTACTGTCAAAAGTCATACACCATGGCAAGACTGAGCACAGCAACAAGACACAAGGTAGTTATACTGCATCAGCAAGGTCTCTCCCAGGCAGAAATTTCAAGGCAGACAGGGTATTCCAGATGTGCTGTCCAAGCTCTTTTGAAGAAGCACAAAGAAACGGGCAACGTTGAGGACCGTGAGCGCAGTGGTCGGCCAAGGAAACTTACTGCAGCAGATGAAAGACACATCATGCTTACTTCCCTTCGCAATCGGAAGATGTCCAGCAGTGCCATCAGCTCAGAACTGGCAGAAAAAGTAGGACCCTGGTACACCCATCTACTATCCGGAGAAGTCTGGTCAGAAGTGGCCTTCATGGAAAACTTGCGGCCAAAAGCCATACCTCCGACGTGGAAACAAGGCCAAGCGACTCAACTATGCACAAAAACACAGGAACTGGGGTGCAGAAAAATGGCAGCAGGTGCTCTGGACTGATGAGTCAAAATTTGAAATATTTGGCTGTAGCAGAAGGCAGTTTGTTCAGCCGAAGGGCTGGAGAGCGCATACGAATGAGTGTCTGCAGGCAACAGTGAAGCATGGTGGAGGTTCCTTGCAAGTTTGGGGCTGCATTTCTGCAAATGGAGTTGGGGATTTGGTCAGAATAAATGGTCTCCTCAATGCTGAGAAGTACAGGCAGATACTTATCCATCATGCAATACCATCAGGGAGGCATCTGATTGGCCCCAAATTTATTCTGCAGCATGACAACGACCCCAAACATACAACGAAAGTCATTAAGAACTATCTTCAGCGTAAAGAAGAACAAGGAGTCCTGGAAGTGATGGTATGGCCCCACAGAGCCCTGATCTCAACATCATCGAGTCTGTCTGGTATTACATGAAGAGAGAGAAGCAACGAGGCTGCCTAAATCCACAGAAGAACTGTGGTTAGTTCTCCAAGATGTTTGGGCCAACCTACCTGCCGAAGTTCCTTCAAAAACTGTGTGCAAGTGTACCTAGAAGAATTGATGCTTGATGCTGTTTTGAAGGCAAAGGGTGGTCACACCAAATATGGATTTGATTTAGATTTTTCTTCTGTTCACTCACTTTGCATTTAGTTAATTGATAAATATAATCTATTAACATGTCTATTTTTGAAAGCATTCTTACTTTACAGCATTTTTTCACACCTGCCTAAAACTTTTGCACAGTACTGTATATATATATATATATATATATATATATATATATATATATATATATATATATATATATATATATATATATATATATATATATATATTAAACGCTGTATATCAATGTACACATTATTTATTTAAGTGACAATCCTTTACAGAAAAATACGCCTTTTTATTAGATGGTATGTCAGTATTTTTCTGCAGTTAACATTATTTTAAGTATTACTTTAAATAGGTACAGATACGGTGGCCCTGAATTGCAAAACACACACAATAAAACCCACAACAGAGCCTAATACACTGATACGTTACAGTCTTGACACATCTGTGTAGGTTCACTTTAGAGCACGAAGCATTCACAGCAGTTCTAGGTTTGCCCCATGTTTGTTGTAAAGATAAAACATTAACATGATACTGCTGTTACAGGAAGCTGATAGTGCGGGAGAGCTCTCCAGGCGCTTCATGCTTTGTGAATATGGTCCATTGCATTGTTTTACCGCAGAGTTATCAGAGGGATGGTAATAGCAAACCGCGTTGCTTTGTATTTGTTTTAGATGGTTAGAAGATAAAACATTTTTCAAAATCAAAGCACATTGCCCTCTGTTCTAGAATAACAAACTGTGCGCTCTTTCAAAAGAGGGATCCTGGGTGTGCTGTATCCAACTAAACAATGAATCTGGACCTGGAACCTTGTTTTATTCCTAGGTTCTACTCAGCTGCACCCTCGAGGCCGCGGACAGGGTGGGGCGAGAACCCTACCCGCTCTCGTCGGCGGCTCTGAGGGAGCTGACCGCTTGGCTCTCTGGTCGACATCTGGCATTGGCAACATCCATGCGCCTCTGCCGTCACCTACACCAGGGTGAGGGAGGGGCGGGTGTCGCAGTGCCGGATCGACAGGTTCTACGTCTCGCCGAACCACGCTCATTGCATTCGCTCCTCCGACATAAGGCCGGCGCCGTTCACGGACCACAACCTGGTGGCCTTGTTGGAGGGCCGAGGGCATTGAGCGGTCTTTCCGGGACTTTTAGAGGGTCTGGCACGGGCAGGCGATCTCGCTTCCCCATTTGCTTTATATGACGTGTATTTGCGTCTTACATTTGTCTCCATATAAAGATTAGAATATGTGTGTGTGTGTGTGTGTGTGTGTGTGTGTGTGTGTGTGTGTGTGTGTGTGTGTCCGTCCCCGTATGCGTTCGCATGGAACAGGGCAAAGGCTGGACGTGAACCGCCGACCCCGCGCACACTAATCTAGCGTTTTACCCACAGTGCAAAAGAACCAGCGGGTGTGCATTCTTGGTTAGAATTTGTAATCTCATCTCGCCGGCAGGGAACAAAACCGTAACGCAGAGCACCACAGCACACGTGGATATCACCTGGCCGCTGTTGCGGAATTCCGGATCTTTCAGAGCAGTGCTTCAGACCAGACGCCACCAGCCTGCCCTCAGTTAAACTGTATCATTTGTGAGAGACATGAAGAGTGGTGTCTGCTAGCTAACAGAAACCACTGCTGGCACCCCCTGTCTGTGCCTTTCAGCGAACCCTGCCACCTCCACTTTAATTGAATTAGACTGCTTTGCCAACTAGAAAACACATGGCTCAGAAATCAAAGTGGAGTTCAGTGCTATGATGCCACAGCCCTGGCGAAAGTGACCCGCAATGCGCGGGCGGACAGACAGGAGCATTCAGCTGTCCAAGCTGCCGGTCCTTCAGATGCACACGAGAACGCGGAATATATCACCACACCTGCCTCCTCGTGTAACTGACTGGCGGACAGGCCAATCGCTTCAGTGTCCAATATGTCGGCGCTTCACACACACTGTACCTGTCCTGCTTGAGTCATGTCATCGCTACGCTCTCCCAACACTGCAGAGTGCCGAATTCTTTGTACATTCCAAACACCCCCACCCGCAACATGTCCAATATTACCATTCATTGATGTGTAACACGGTGTGTTATTTAATGTATTTTTATTTGCATGTTCACAACATGGTTTGTCATTTAGTATCACTAGATTATTTTTATGATTTATTATGTGTGGGTTTTGTTTATTCACTATTGAATTATTGTTTGATCACGGCATAAAGTGTGTGAATATTTAATTTGTTTTGTGTTCCTACCCCTGCACGTGCCTTGAATGATCCTGATGAATTTCAGAGCGTTGAGTTGATTTCTAATGATTGACATCTGTCCTCCGAACGGGAGCAAGATGACATAAGAAGCGTTGATTGAATCGATTTCCGCTTGCAGCTTACTTAAAACCAACAGACCAGACCGGAGCGAGATCAGAGAGGGCAGAAAGGAAAGCAGTCCTGTGCCTCGTGTTCGCTGATGCTTCTTCGTCTGTTTGTTGTTTGTTGTTTGATGTTTGTGTGCGATATGCGCCACCTTCTTTTGTCTTTTTACTTCTGGTTTTGTTTTTTGTAAATCTAACAGGTTGCAGACCATGTGTTGCTCAGTATACAGTTAAAAACGAAACTGGAGGTATTTGGGGTTGAGCCTGTGTGCGTGGAACTGCTTCATGTTGGGTTGGGTTGGGTTGGGTTGGGGTTGAGCCTGTGTGCGTGGAACTGCTTCATGTTGGGTTGGGGGTTGGGGTTGAGTCTGTGTGCGTGGAACTGCTTCATGTTGGGTTGGGTTGGGTTGGGTGGGGGTGGGGTTGGGGTTGAGCCTGTGTGCGTGGAATTGCTTCATGTTGGGTTGGGTTGGGGTTGAGCCTGTGTGCATGGAACTGCTTCATGTTGGGTTGGGTTGGGGTTGAGCCTGTGTGCGTGGAACTGCTTCATGTTGGGTGGTTGGGTTGGGGTTGAGCCTGTGTGCGTGGAACTGCTTCATGTTGGGTGGTTGGGTTGGGGTGGGTTGGGTTGGGGTTGAGCTTGTGTGCGTGGAACTGCTTCAGGTTGGGTTGGGTTGGGTTGGGGTTGAGCTTGTGTGCGTGGAACTGCTTCCTGTTGGGTTGGGTTGGGTTGGGTTGGGGTTGAGCCTGTGTGCGTGGAACTGCTTCATTCTGGTTTGCATAGATGCAATGTACCAAAATGCTGGAACATTGCATGTACGGTTCATCCCAAGGCTTTATATAAAACGGCATTCATAAAATCTACCAAATACAGTGCTTGCATTTCAAAAAGCTTCTCTTATTGTCAGAGCTTGTCTGCCCCCTGCTGGGCAGTACAGGAGCTGTCACCGTACAAAAGTTCATTAATACAAGTGTTTTCTGAGAAACTGTATTTCATACCACACACAGTAGAATCAGTTCATTTATCAATCAACATGCTTTTGGTAAAGAAAGGAGGGAGAAACAATAAAACAGACAAAAGGTAAAGCCCCCAAAAAAGAGCTCAAGTTTAGTGTGCAGGAGCCAGCTGGAATCATTCAAACTGGAAACAGCAGGTACAAAATCAAGTCAAAACTGATTAAGTACCAAATATACTTATTTGAACAAACATGAACACAAGCTGTATTTATGTAATTTGAAACATTACATTTAGACTTGATATACATATACACACATGCGTAATGAACATGAACGTTTTTTGAATAAAGAAATTAACTTTAAAAAAAAAAAGAAAAAAAAACTGAAAATTGAAAGAAGAAAACCGTTCTAGTTTTTGGCTCCGCCCCCTCCTCGCTGTTCTAATCGAATCCGTGCCAGTCGCTTTGCTCAAGAGTCGTACTCCAGTTCAGCACCAGTGCACCGCACTCCTTCCAACAGCATGGGCGTGCCGTGGCGCCAATCTAAACAGCGACAGCACACACACTTGATCACATCTGAAACCTTGTTAAAAATGGCATTACTGGTGCTAAAGAAAAAGAGAAACTTCAAACTACTTGTTACCCCTCGTTGGGGATGAAATCCTGTGAAAGGGGGTGCAGTGGAGGCCTAACCCTATAAATATGAAGACGGCATCCCAAATGTTTCATGAGGTACAGTATGAGCAAGTACAGTGTATCAGTTAGACCTCTGGGATGATGAAACAGGGCTAATCTTACAATCGCAATTCTGAAGTTGCTCAGGTTTTTGCCAGCAGATGGCAGCACCTGCTCATTCAGTTTGCAAATCTGCATGGCAGAAATAGAGAGTACATGTGAACAACGTGAACAGTATTTCTGTTATGGGAGTTTGTCGTGACATATCCTGTTTATGGCACGGCTGTTTACATTTGCTATCCTAAATCGTCTTTTTAATAATTGTAATTCCTCTATGAAGATGAAAATTTAGATCAGAGTTTACTTTCATCTTAAAACATTAGGCATATTATGAATTTCAACATTTTGCAAATCGAGTTGGTTTTAAATTACAGGCAGCGTGCTTCGCAATAGCAAGCATTTGCATTGTGGTATGTCACAATGACAAAAAAAATGTAGCAACAGAAGTGGTATAAGAGTCTTTAGTGTAACCCTTACTCACCCAGGACCCTCGCTTGCACAGTGACTTTCAAACAGGCATTCTCACTGGTCTCACTCATCAGGGACACCTCCTCCTTCAGGACCCCCTCCTGGTGGGCTATGTACTCACACGTGATTCTGCAGCCGCCTGTCAGGAGCAACCACATAAAAATGTACTACACCTAAGAACATAAGAAAGTTTACAAACGAGAGGAGACCATCAGCCAATCTTGCTCGTTTGGTTGTTAGTAGCTTATTGATCCCAGAATCTCATCAAGCAGCTTCTTGAAGGATCCCAGGGTGTCAGCTTCAACAACATTACTGGGGAGTTGGTTCCATACCCTCACAATTCTCTGTGTAAAAAAGTGCCTCCTATTTTCTGTTCTGAATGCCCATTTATCTAATCTCCATTTGTGACGCCTGGTCCTTGTTTCTTTTTTCAGGTCAAAAAAGTCCCCTGGGTTGACATTGTCTATACCTTTTAAGATTTTGAATGTTTGAATCAGATCACCGCGTAGTCTTCTTTGTTCAAGACTGAATAAATTCAATTCTTTTAGCCTGTCTGCACACGACATGCCTTTTAAACCAGGAATAATTCTGGTCACTCTTCTTTGCACTCTTTCTAGAGCAGCAATATCCTTTTTGTAACGAGGTGACCAGAACTGAACACAATATTCTTGGTGAGGTCTTACTAATGCATTGTAAAGTTTTAACATTACTTCCCTTGATTTAAATTCAACACTTCTCACAATATACCCGAGCATCTTGTTGGCTTTTTTTATAGCTTCGCCACATTGTCTAGATGAAGACATTTCTGAGTCAACATAAACTCCTAGGTCTTTTTCATAGCTCCCTTCTTCAATTTCAGTATCTCTCTATGATATTTATAATGCACATTTTTATTGCCCTGTCCTGCTTCAGTGAGATAGGGGGGGCAGGTACAGGGCTGCAGAGAGGGGAGTGCTCAGCAGGGACTGTCCTGGAGAGAGGAGTTATGGGGCGCCAGCGGTGGACTTTTGCTATTCCTCTGCGCTTGGAAAACTTAACTGTATAATAAGCATGCACAGCACATGCACGAATGCAGGAACCATCCAGACTTTGCATTATTCCTGCAGCAGTTCCCATTGCTTTTTGTTTTGTTATGATCATATTTGAAACAACGTTAAATATTATTAATGGTGCTAAAGAAAAACAGGAAACTTCTTTGCTGGACATGAAATCAAATTCAAATATGAAGACGTCATCTGAAAAGTTTAATGAGATATTAGAGAGAAATGTGTATCAAAACCCTAACATTCAAATATGAAGATGTCATCTGAAAAGTTTAATGAGATATTAGAGAGAAATGTGTATCAAAACCCTAACATTCAAATATGAAGATGTCACCTGAAAAGCATCCCTGAAAGAGAAGATGACCGCCAATGATACTTTTGGGATATGCCTGCTTGTCAGGTATTCGCTGAGCATTTTATATCAAGCTGCCGATAGGCCCCTCCGTGGAGTGACGTCCTCGGTCCCGCCCCCCGAGGTAATAAATAGTCACTGTGCGGAGACGTCAGTCTCTTTTGCCTTTCACAGACAGGTAGGTAAGGTGAGTACAACTCTAACCTTTTTTCCAGTTGTGATTGACTCTCTCAGATCTCCTTCTACAAGTTTTTTCTGGAGTTCCCTTGCAGTTAATTGCTGGAAGTCGGCTCGCCACTTCAGAAACTCAGCAACTGAAGGCTGAGCTTTTGCATTGAACCCGCGAATGTGAGTGATGCGACCTCGCAAGGTTGGCGGTCATCTTCTCTTTCAGGGAACCAGGGTTACATCCGTAACCTATTATTCCCTTTCAATTCGAGAAGACGCTCAGCTGAAAGGCGAAGCGGAAATATTTCCTGTGTGCTGGATGGATAGGAACGGGAAAAATACACGTCCTTCAGGTCCAGTGTTGTAAACCAGTCGCCCAGCCAGACAGACTGGAGGATGTGGCGATGTGTGACCATCTGGAACCTCCTCTCCCTCAAGAACCTGTTGAGGTGTCTCAGGTCTAGGATGGGGCGAAGGCCGGCGTACTTTTTTGGCACCAAGTAGTATCTCGAGTAGAACCGCTCTCTTTGAGAAGTGTGTTCTACGAGACGGATGGCTGGTGTGTACAGTGGCAAGCACCCAGGAGTCTGATGTGCAACTGCGCCAATAGTGCAGATGGTGTTGTGCGAACAGGTGGGTCTGAGGCCGCAAGCCTTCAGGGCCCCTGCTGGGGCTGCTGAGGCTGGGGCGGAGGCTGCCTGGGGCGGTTCCGCTGGAACTGTCTCCCTGGGCGCTGGTGCGTTGGGGCCCCACGTCTGCCATTCCCCCGTCCTTGTTGCTGCCTCCTTGCCGAGGAGGCCTGGGTGAGTGGTAATGCACACGGTCTGCTCAACAATAAGGAAAAGGCCTAATGGAGGAAGCACGTGGTTGTCGTCTTTATTTTATTTTTATTGTAAACAGTAAGAAACAATAGTAAATCGACAACCTGTAGGGGCGCTAGGATGTGTAGCGTTAGCTCAGCCTTCAGTTGCTGAGTTTCCGAAGCCGACTTCCAGCAATTAACTGCAAGGGAACTCCAGAAAAAACTCGTAGAAGGAGCTCTGAGAGAGTCAATCACAACTGGAAAAAAGGTTAGAGTTGTACTCACCTTACCTACCTGTCTGTGAAAGGCAAAAGAGACTGACATCTCCGCACAGTGACTATTTATTACCTCGGTGAGGCGGGACCGAGGACGTCACTCCAAGGAGGGGCCTATCGGCAGCTTTGATATCAAATGCTTAGTGAATACCTGACAAGCAGGCATATCCCAAAAGCATCTTTGGCGGGCATCTTCGAATTGAAAGGGAACTGTATAGTAAGCATCAACAAACATCTTTTTAAACTTTCAGACGTGCCATTGTGTCTGATGTGAAACTGAAGCCCACTTAAACACTTTACTAATGAGAAGAGGCCCAGGTGTGCTCGTCCGGATCCTAGTAGCGGATTGCAGCTCGGTACAGTGACCCACCTGACGATGCCAGCTGATTCTCCTTTGGAAGTGGTGCACTGCATACGAGGCACCTGCGTTTGTGCTGTGTGGGTGTGAGCGAACACGGAATGTGACGATCTAACAATGTTTACTCTATATTGTACAATTCAATAATGTTTATTCTCTATTGTACAATTCAATATGTTATACGGTACCCTGCCAGCCTGCCACATTGCAGCAGCCTACAGCTCTGGCCAAAGCTGCATCCCCCTATAGAATTAACTCATGTTGCTTCATAAAGTCGAATGAAAGCTGCTGAATAATGTTATGCTAACATATTGAATTACACACCGCTTTGAAGTTTTCCCAGATACTTAATGGAAAAATGCGACTTTTCAAAATCTAACATGCATTACTGTACTGCTATTTTGTCTTCTGGTTGACTTCTGCGATGTCATTTTGTAGTTTCTTTGATTACATGATGTTAAATAAAAATCTAAATTCTGTTCATCTGTGGCAGAGTGGTTGCAATGACGTCACAGACCAGGAAGGAGTAAATCATAAACAAAGAAGTGCTGGGCAAAACTGTAGCGCAACCGGCACTCAGCGCGTTTATTAAATAATAAAACAAAATATTCAAACAGAACAAAAGACGGAAACAAAAGGGCACGTTGGCCAAACAAAACAAACAACCAAACAAACAAACAAACAATTGAGCTAACAAATATTGTGCTGGCGATTCCAGCACAAGAGCAGTTGTTTCCCCTCCCCTCCCCTCTCCTCTCCTCTCCTCTCCTCTCCTCTCCTCTCCTCTCCCGTTCCTGACTCCCTGAACACTCTCTCCTCAAGTGCAGAAAAGCTCCACGTTTTTATACAGGTGACCATCTCCCGATTAGCAACAATTAGTCAATTAATTAACTCGGGAGATGGTCACCGGCTGCACGAGGTTTTTAAATAATTAAACGCAATAAACAAACACACGGCTTTTCGCCGTCATCTCAAAATAATAACTAAGTCGAACGGCTTTGTCCACCTGCTTAAAACTACAATAATAATAATAATAATAATAATAATAATAATAATAATAATAATAATAATAATAATACAAAACAAATGTGCTTGCTCGCCCTGTTACATCATCTTACTTATTTTAGAAAACAATACAAATAAAAAAAATAACACAACATCATACATTATAATTAGGGCTTCTGTTTTTCGTTTTTTTTATTTTCTTTGTTTTAACATTTCTTTGTTTTAACATCACTCGGGAGAGATGGAGACGAGCACTCGCGTCCTCCGAAACGAGTGTCGCCAGCCGTCCGATCTTTCTAGCTATTTGAGTTTTATGTAAAGTTTTTTTTTTCGGGGCTGTCACTTTTTATATGCTGTAAGAAATTAGTGTTTTCGGTTACTTTTCAAAATGCTTGAGCGTTTTTTCTGTCAAAATATGTATAGTAGTAACTCGACAGTACTTGCACACTTAAGTTGTACCTTCTTTCATTTGCTGTCTTCCACAGCGAAATCCCTCTGGTCACGGGCACATTCTTCTGGGGTTTTTGTGTGGAGGCATTGTTTAACATTTCGCCACATTTTCCAATTCTGTTTTAAATCCTCTGTATCTTGTAATACAGCTTTAATCTGTTTTATCTGTTAAAACCAGGGTCACGAGCTGGTTTAATTTCATATCCTCTGAACCGTGTCAGAAACAGAGAAACCAAAACAAAATCCATAATGCTTCTCACAGGGATCAGAGTTTTAAAACATGGAAAACAGAAAGTCTGCGGAAAATGTTTTTCACTATGAAGAGGAGCCCGCTTTCACAGAACACACCAGACCAGACCACAGCAGGGTGAGCATGCATAGACCACTTTTCACCCACCTGCGCGGAGCAAAACACTCTTTAAACAGAGGAAGGAATGCCAGACGAGGGAGCTCTCGGATCTTCTTAAGAACAAGGATTATTCTGCACACTTCTCTGTGTTAAGCTCTGGTATCTCAATTGCATCAGGTTGTTTAAATGCATGTTAGCTCCAACTGCAGCAGCTAGCACACTGCTTACTCTCCCACGTTATCTGATAGGCGCTTGACCCCGCAGAACTGGTTATAAAGCAGTAGGATCACGCATTGGTGGAAATAAGGCTCCCATTGCATAGCAGTTTGAGCCATTCCTGGTTGGATAAGCCACACCTCAGCTTGTTGCCTATACACTGTGGTTAATTAAGCTTGTAATAAAAACTGGAAATAGGCGAAACTGCTATGCAACAGCAATCTTATTTCCATCGCTGATCATGGCTCCCTTTTGTCCCTATGCATAGAATTTGCCCAATCAAGAGAACTACATGGACAGTAATGACCAAGGCTATACACTGACAAAACCTGAATCCAATCTCCTGTGTGCAGCAGCTCAGCTCAGCACAGCACAGCACAGAACAGAACAGCATAGCTCACCTCAGGTCAGCACAGCACAGCACAGCTCAGCACAGCACAGCATAGCTCACCTCAGGTCAGCTCAGCTCAGCTCAGCACAGCACAGTACAGTATACCTCAGCACAGCACAACTCAGCGTGCACGGACTGGCTCACACACAGCTACTATAAAAAGCCAGCTGGGATGATTTGTTCAGGGTGTACCATAAGACATTTCACATCGGTAAGACAGAGACCATCGATATTAACAACGAATTAAAACGCAAGATGTCTCACTTATGAGACAGGACAGTGGAGGTCACTACAAAACAAACAGTGAAACTAAACAGGAGCAGGGAGTGTTGGTTGAGCAATAGTTGCAACACATTTAGACATCCTGTACAGTACTCTGCTGTGCCAGGAACACCCCAGTGAGCATTTCCTCTATGTGATTGCACACAGGGCAGGGTATTAGGATGTGGTTACAACAGCAATGCGTTACTGGAGGTAGTTTGATTTTGGAGCAGGTGTAAAACGATGCCTGGAGTAACAAATGTTCAAGACAAACATTCTTTCTTTCTCCTTGTCAGTGTTGCCATCACCAGCTACAGCCTCTGCTTTGACCTTAAAAGTGAGAGGGTCAGCCCCGAGGTGCTGAAAGCGAGGTAATGATATCCCAGGTATGTGGGGTCCATGCCAGCCCTCACTGCACAGAGAAACAGACAGACAGGAAGAGGGACAGGCAGGCTGACTGGTAAGCAGAGCATCATGCTTTGAACTTTAAGCTGCAGAACTACATAAGACCAAACCTTTACTTGAAATCAAGTTTTATATATAATTGTGATAGGACAGCGTTGCAGTCAAGGTTAGCGGCAGGAATAGCAGAAGCTAGAGACACGAGATTGCGTTTCCAATTGCTTCTAGCACACTTCTATTAAAGAAACAAATAAAGACAATCATTAGAAAAATCGGCCCCCATGCAGAGGCCATCTCTGTGCCAGGACAGGAAACAGAAGCCACTGCTCTCAGCCCATCTCCTAACCCAATTATCTAGCTGCCAAGCTTACATTCAAAATACTATACTTTTATTTCAACAAAAACACACACATAATGTTTACTCAGTGTCAATAAACAGTGTCAGGAATTCAGTTTCACAGCCATATTAGCACTAACCCTGGACTCCCTAACTTTACCGTGAGTAAAGAAGTCCACCAGGTAATAACAGATAGATCAATTCCAACCAGGGTCTGTGAAGCTGAACGATAGCCCACTCCACCCCTCACATGCCATCCTGTTTGGAGAGAGTTAGTGGCTCACTCTACCTTGGGGCAGTGTGGTGATGTCGGTGACTCTCAGGTGCAGGTTGGGCAGCGGTGCGGCGCACACCTCCCTCCCCAGGCTCGGGGTCTCAGACAGTGTGAACATGATCAGGTTAGGCAGTGGTGCGGCGCACACCTCAC
The DNA here is from genome assembly GCA_030684275.1 of Acipenser oxyrinchus oxyrinchus. Classification (NCBI taxonomy): domain Eukaryota; kingdom Metazoa; phylum Chordata; class Actinopteri; order Acipenseriformes; family Acipenseridae; genus Acipenser; species Acipenser oxyrinchus. The sequence continues at coordinate 770,619 of CM060247.1, read as the reverse complement.
ACCCCAGGCTCGGGGTCTCACACAGTGTGAACATGATCAGGTTGGGCAGCGGTGCGGCGCCGCCTCCCTCCCAGGCTCGGGTCTCAGACAGTGTGAACATGATCAGGTTGGACAGCAGTGCGGCGCCGCCTCCCTCCCAGGCTCGGGGTCTCAGACAGTGTGAACATGATCAGGTTGGGCAGCGGTGCGGCGCCGCCTCCCTCCCCAGGCTCGGGGTCTCAGACAGTGTGAACATGATCAGGTTGGGCAGCGGTGCGGCGCACGCCACCCTCCCCAGGCTCGGGGTCTCAGACAGTGTGAACATGATCAGGTTGGGCAGCGGTGTGGCGCACACCTCCCTCCCCAGGCTCGGGGTCTCAGACAGTGTGAACATGATCAGGTTGGGCAGCGGTGCGGCGCACGCCTCCCTCCCCAGGCTCGGGGTCTCAGACAGTGTGAACATGATCAGGTTGGGCAGCGGTGCGGCGCACGCCTCCCTCCCCAGGCTCGGGGTCTCGGGCAGTGTGAACATGATCAGGTTGGGCAGCAGTGCAGCGCACGCCACCCTCCCCACATGCCATCCTGTTTGGAGAGAGTTAGTGGCTCACTCTACCTTGGGGCAGTGTGGTGATGTCGTTGACTCTCAGGTGCAGGTTGGGCAGCGGTGCGGCGCACACCTCCCTCCCCAGGCTCGGGGTCTCAGACAGTGTGAACATGATCAGGTTGGGCAGCGGTGCGGCGCACACCTCCCTCCCCAGGCTCGGGGTCTCAGACAGTGTGAACATGATCAGGTTGGGCAGCAGTGCGGCGCACACCTCCCTCCCAGGCTCGGGGTCTCAGACAGTGTGAACATGATCAGGTTGGGCAGCGGTGCGGCGCACCTCCCTCCCCAGGCTCGGGGTCTCAGACAGTGTGAACATGATCAGGTTGGGCAGCAGTGCGGCGCACGCCTCCCTCCCAGGCTCGGGGTCTCAGACAGTGTGAACATGATCAGGTTGGGCAGCGGTGTGGCACACCTCCCTCCCAGGCTCGGGGTCTCAGACAGTGTGAACATGATCAGGTTGGGCAGCGGTGCGGCGCACACCTCCCTCCCTAGGCTCGGGGTCTCACACAGTGTGAACATGATCAGGTTGGGCAGCGGTGCGGCGCACGCCTCCCTCCCCAGGCTCGGGGTCTCAGACAGTGTGAACATGATCAGGTTGGGCAGCGGTGCGGCGCACACCTCCCTCCCCAGGCTCGGGGTCTCAGACAGTGTGAACATGATCAGGTTGGGCAGCGGTGCGGCGCACGCCTCCCTCCCCAGGCTCGGGGTCTCAGACAGTGTGAACATGATCAGGTTGGGCAGCGGTGCGGCGCACACCTCCCTCCCCAGGCTCGGGGTCTCAGACAGTGTGAACATGATCAGGTTGGGCAGCGGTGCGGCGCACACCTCCCTCCCCAGGCTCGGGGTCTCAGACAGTGTGAACATGATCAGGTTGGGCAGCGGTGCGGCGCCGCCTCCCTCCCAGGCTCGGGGTCTCAGACAGTGTGAACATGATCAGGTTGGGCAGCGGTGCGGCGCACGCCTCCCTCCCCAGGCTCGGGGTCTCAGACAGTGTGAACATGATCAGGTTGGGCAGCGGTGCGGCGCACACCTCCCTCCCCAGGCTCGGGGTCTCAGACAGTGTGAACATGATCAGGTTGGGCAGCGGTGCGGCGCACACCTCCCTCCCCAGGCTCGGGGTCTCAGACAGTGTGAACATGATCAGGTTGGGCAGCGGTGCGGCGCACGCCTCCCTCCCCAGGCTCGGGGTCTCACGACAGTGTGAACATGATCAGGTTGGGCAGCGGTGCGGCACACCTCCCTCCCCAGGCTCGGGGTCTCAGACAGTGTGAACATGATCAGGTTGGGCAGCGGTGCGGCGCACACCTCCCTCCCAGGCTCGGGGTCTCAGACAGTGTGAACATGATCAGGTTGGGCAGCGGTGCGGCACACGCCTCCCTCCCCAGGCTCGGGGTCTCAGACAGTGTGAACATGATCAGGTTGGGCAGCGGTGCGGCGCACGCCTCCCTCCCAGGCTCGGGGTCTCAGACAGTGTGAACATGATCAGGTTGGGCAGCGGTGCGGCGCACACCTCCCTCCCAGGCTCGGGGTCTCAGACAGTGTGAACATGATCAGGTTGGGCAGCGGTGGGGCGCACACCTCCCTCTCCAGGCTCGGGGTCTCAGACAGTGTGAACATGATCAGGTTGGGCAGCAGTGCAGCGCACGCCACCCTCCCCACATGCCATCCTGTTTGGAGAGAGTTAGTGGCTCACTCTACTTTGGGGCAGTGTGGTGATGTCGGTGACTCTCAGGTGCAGGTTGGGCAGCGGTGCGGCGCACACCTCCCTCCCCAGGCTCGGGGTCTCAGACAGTGTGAACATGATCAGGTTGGGCAGCGGTGCGGCGCACACCTCCCTCCCCAGGCTCGGGGTCTCAGACAGTGTGAACATGATCAGGTTGGGCAGCGGTGCGGCGCACGCCTCCCTCCCCAGGCTCTGGGTCTCAGACAGTGTGAACATGATCAGGTTGGGCAGCGGTGCGGCGCACACCTCCCTCCCCAGGCTCGGGGTCTCAGACAGTGTGAACATGATCAGGTTGGGCAGCGGTGCAGCGCACACCTCCCTCCCCAGGCTCGGGGTCTCAGACAGTGTGAACATGATCAGGTTGGGCAGCGGTGTGGCGCACGCCTCCCTCCCCAGGCTCAGGGTCTCAGACAGTGTGAACATGATCAGGTTGGGCAGCGGTGCGGCGCACCTCCCTCCCCAGGCTCGGGGTCTCAGACAGTGTGAACATGATCAGGTTGGGCAGCAGTGCGGCGCACGCCACCCTCCCCACATGCCATCCTGTTTGGAGAGAGTTAGTGGCTCACTCTACCTTGGGGCAGTGTGGTGATGTCGGTGACTCTCAGGTGCAGGTTGGGCAGCGGTGCGGCGCACACCTCCCTCCCCAGGCTCGGGGACTCAGGCAGTGTGAACTTGATCTCATACTTGTGATGGATCTTCAGGAAGCCGACCTGTAAGACAAAGCGGGATGATACGCTCAACCTCAGTGTGGAGCAGTCAGAGCAGGGCCAGGCCTTTACTTACTGAGCTCCCAGTAAAGCCTGCTGGAGCCCCAACAGCTCTGCAATAGGATAGTCAGAACATGGGGTTGATCTCAAAACTTTGTCAAGTCGGGTCTTAAAGGGTCCTAATGGTTCAGCATCAACAATATGGCCAGATAACCCCCTATCATACTCTGTGGTAGCTCTAGATGTATTTGATTACACAGAGCCAACATTTTCCAACAGTTCTGCATCACCACTGCCTTTTCCACACTAACCTGGAAACTGACACTAGTCAGGCTTCAGAACTACCTTCCATGAAGTACACAATTTTAAATGTTGAAAATATTTAAAGGAGCGAGGAGTTAATGTTAAAGATCTGGTTGGATCTGGTCACCCAAACTGTCAATTTCCTCCTCGTGATACTTGAGTCACTTTGATTGTATCCATTTCCCCATCGAACATGAACATGGCTTTTCAAAAAGGGGAAGGGGTAACTGCCTGCCTGTTTGACTACATCAGCTGCTTTGACTTTTTTCACACACTGTCGATATATTTCATAATTCTATGTTTTTTTCTTTCACAGTACGAGCCCTGCAGAGTTCCCGATGAGCACTTTGGGCCTGTTGGATAAATGAGTGTTTCAGGGGACCCTGGTCACAGTGTAACAGAGGCCTGTGTTCAGAGCAGCGCTTCTCTGCTGCCTTCTGCTGGGTAGGCTCTACTCTCTTTATTACAGGTTGCTTAGCAACACTGTGCATGCAGGAGTATCTCTGCACATTACCACGTCTACATAAACAGCTGAAGATCTCATTTTCATTTTCACAGCCTCCAATTCTGTTAACGATGCCATTACAATAAAGACATCCGCATGTACAGAGTTAATGCCATCAGGAAGATGCAAAAACCTAACCTACGCATATCCAATTTTAATGTGACGTTGACAGATGCTTCCATCTCCCCGAGATTATGATACTCAATTACAGGTATTGTTCTTAACAAGTTTCATCACATTGGAGACGTACAGTACAGACACCCCGCTATCTCTCCGTCCCCCTAGGCAGCCCCAGAGTGTGACATGCATACGTACAATACAGACCCCCCCCCAGGCAGCCCCAGAGAGTGACATGCATACGTACAATACAGACCCTCCCCCTAGGCAGCCCCAGAGTGTGACATGCATACGTACAGTACAGACCCCCCCTAGGCAGCCCCAGAGTGTGACATGCATGCGTACAGTACAGACCCCCCCAGGCAGCCCCAGAGTGTGACATGCATACGCACAATACAGACCCCCCAGGCAGCCCCAGAGTGTGACATGCATACGTACAATACAGACCCCCTAGGCAGCCCCAGAGTGTGACATGCATACGTACAATACAGACCCCCCCAGGCAGCCCCAGAGTGTGACATGCATGCGTACAGTACAGACCCCCCCAGGCAGCCCCAGAGAGTGACATGCATACGTACAATACAGACCCTCCCCCTAGGCAGCCCCAGAGTGTGACATGCATACGTACAGTACAGACCCCCCCTAGGCAGCCCCAGAGTGTGACATGCATACGTACAGTACAGACCCCCCCCCCAGGCAGCCCCAGAGTGTGACATGCATACGTACAATACAGACCCTCCCCCCAGGCAGCCCCAGAGTGTGACATGCATACGTACAATACAGACCCTCCCCCAGGCAGCCCCAGAGTGTGACATGCATACGTACAATACAGACCCTCCCCCCAGGCAGCCCCAGAGTGTGACATGCATGCGTACAGTACAGACACCCCCTAGGCAGCCCCAGAGTGTGACATGCATGCGTACAGTACAGACACCCCGCTATCTCTCCATCCCCCTAGGCAGCCCCAGAGAGTGACATGCATGCATAAGGTACAGACACCCCCTAGGCAGCCCCAGAGAGTGACATGCATGCGTACAGTACAGACCCCCTAGGCAGCCCCAGAGTGTGACATGCATGCGTACAGTACAGACACCCCCTAGGCAGCCCCAGAGTGTGACATGCATGCGTACAGTACAGACACCCCCTAGGCAGCCCCAGAGTGTGACATGCATGCGTACAGTACAGACACCCCGCTATCTCTCCATCCCCCTAGGCAGCCCCAGTGCTGAATGCTGCATGCTATGCTGTTCCTGAACTCTCCCAAGCCTCTACTGGCAGGGCAGTCCAGTACAGAGTCTATGCAAGTTCTCCACAGGTTCAATTCCTGCCCAGATCTGCAGTGTAAATGGATTCCACATGGCAGCTGTTCGGGGTTTACGGGAATTACTCAATGCCAGGCTCATTATTAAAAGAACAAGGATGAGCTGTGTCTGTGTCGGGTTTACAGCGGTCTCAAGAGATAACAAGCTCTACTGCAGGACCTGGTAAACTTTATGCTGCAGTCCCAAGAGAGTGGCTATCAGTGTGGGCCCCTGAATTCATTAAGGAAGAACAAGAGTTTCCCCAATGTTCAACATGAGGTTTGATGAAATTGGCGAGTTTCATGAATGCATTTTACAAACATTTTTTTTAATAACTTTTAAGTTAAAGCTTTGTGAACATTGCATATTATTTCTCCAATATTTTGCCAGCGTACGTCCTAGCATTTCGTTATGGGTTACATATCTTTCCCAGTTGTCAGATGTGTCTCTTTGAAGGAAATGCATCTGAGGAGTCTCGAAAAGGTTATCTGTATGTATCATAACATGGAAACAATGCAACCACATGTCCTTGTTTCATAATCTCCATTCACCTCTAAAGCATAAAAAACATGAGAAAATGTATAAACGAGGGGAGAAACGCATCTCTGCTTATCCGGTTCCTGCAAGCTGATTGATCTCAGAACCTGTCAAGTCTAGTCTTAAAGGATCCATGTGCTTCAGCATCAGCACCATGACTAGCTAGCTCATTCTATATCCACTCAGTATCTCCTACACTCTGTCCTACACCTGTCTCCAGTTCATACCCACTGTTGGTTTGGGTTAACTTTGCCAACTCCTTTCAAGACTTGAATGTCTTTAATTAAGTCCTCTGTAATTCTTATTTGTTCTCAGCTAAAAATTAAATAAATCAGTTCCTTCAACCTATAGGATTAAGTGGTTACAGATAATGGATGGATGGATGGAGTTCCTTCAACCTGCCTTCTTAACTCATTTATTTTAGTCTAGTTGCTCTACTTTGGCCTCTCTCAAGGGCCACTGTGCCTTTGGTTCTGTGTTGACTAGAAGCGGACACAGTATTCTAAGTGTGATCTCACCAGTGCATTATACAACCTCCTCATAACCTCCTTGGATTTGTGCAGGTCTTTCTCTTTGTGAGCCTGTTCTAGTTCTAGTTCTAGTTCTAGTTCTATACACGGCCGTCCAGCCCCTCCACTCCCCACCTTCACTAGGAAGCTCCCGTCTGGCATCGGCGTCACCACGACAAGCGAGTCGTTCAGCTTGTCTTCAAAGTGAACGCGGCTGGAGGAAGCGGCTGCTTCAGAGAAATGCACCTCACTGGACTTCGCTTTGGGGGCTGGAAGACAGGAGCACAGGAGAGAAGACGTTAAACACTGCTGCCCCCTGCTGAGAACAACATGTGCTTTTCATGTGTGCATATTCTTTCAAAACGGAATATGCTTTATTGTTTCACTTTGAATTTGCTGGAAGACAACATTGTACCACATTACAGTAAAACAAAAACAACAAAAAAATGAAGATAATTCAGGTAACAGGTGTGTTACTGGTCGATACACTGTAATCATACTCTATTGAATAGAGAGCTCCAACAGTCCCTCGAACATCATGGATTTACAAAGAGCTCCAACAGTCCCTCGAACATCATGGATTCACAAAGAGCTCCAACAGTCCCTCAAACATCATGGATTTACAAAGAGCTCCAACAGTCCCTCGAACATCATGGATTCACAAAGAGCTCCAACAGTCCCTCGAACATCATGGATTTACAAAGAGCTCCAACAGTCCCTCGAACATCATGGATTTACAAAGAGCTCCAACAGTCCCTCGAACATCATGGATTCACAAAGAGCTCCAACAGTCCCTCGAACATCATGGATTCACAAAGAGCTCCAACAGTCCCTCAAACATCATGGATTTACAAAGAGCTCCAACAGTCCCTCGAACATCATGGATTCACAAAGAGCTCCAACAGTCCCTCGAACATCATGGATTTACAAAGAGCTCCAACAGTCCCTCAAACATCATGGATTTACAAAGAGCTCCAACAGTCCCTCGAACATCATGGATTCACAAAGAGCTCCAACAGTCCCTCGAACATCATGGATTTACAAAGAGCTCCAACAGTCCCTCGAACATCATGGATTTACAAAGAGCTCCAACAGTCCCTCGAACATCATGGATTCACAAAGAGCTCCAACAGTCCCTCGAACATCATGGATTCACAAAGAGCTCCAACAGTCCCTCGAACATCATGGATTCACAAAGAGCTCCAACAGTCCCTCGAACATCATGGATTCACAAAGAGCTCCAACAGTCCCTCGAACATCATGGATTTACAAAGAGCTCCAACAGTCCCTCGAACATCATGGATTCACAAAGAACTCCAACAGTGTAACGATTCGCTGTGCATCACTGAATCCAGATACTTTACATGATGCATCGCATCTGAACTGAAGCATGAATCACTCGTGTCATGAAACAAGACCAAAATTATTATTTGTTTATTTAGCAGACGCCTTTATCCAAGGCGACTTACAGAGACTAGGGTATGTGAACTATGCATCAGCTGCAGAGTCACTTACAACTACTTCTCACCCGAAAGACGGAGCACAAGGAGGTTAAGTGACTTGCTCAGGGTCACACAATGCGTCAGTGGCTGAGGTGGGATTTGAACCGGGGATCTCCTGGTTACAAGCCCTTTTCAAAAGCACGACATAGCTCACTGTGCTGTGCTGTAGATCACCAAGTGACTCTCTGGTCATTTCCTCCGGTTAGACATCAGGCAGGCAGCGTACAGACAACTACCAAAGGAATGCCTGATAACCAGGGGTTTATTATTAATACTTTTTATTAGAGCACCTCCTGGATCACTCAGCAACACAAACTAAGGATGCTGCCTTTTACTGGACTCAGATGTTTACTGCAGAGGGCAGCCGCACTGGTAACCCTTATAAAAAGTTTCCCCATAGTAAAAGCACAGTAAAAGCATAGCAAAGAGAACAGGTAAGCATTGTTAAGACCAGAGTGGTAAGGAAAAGCAAATTTAAAAAACTATGGCAAACCACGGTTGACTTTGGTAACTGCATAGCAATTTAATTCATTCCTGGTTTTACTATGACTTTAATAAGACAAAACAGAGCTTGTTGCCTATACACTATCAATGTCGTAGTTAAATCTGGAATTGGCAAAACTGCTATGCAGTAGGAGTCTTTTTTTCCATCCCCGTATAACCATGGGAAAAGCTTCTGACAGGAGACACAGCGGACACACTGCCTAGTATCTTATGACTGGAGACAGTATTAAAGGTCTCGGTTTGAATCAGTTTCCGGTAAACTGATTTTTATAGTCTCAGTTTGAGGACCACGTTTTGTGCTTGCTGTCTGGCTATGTTGAGCAATCTGTCCGAATGTTCCTGTATTAAACACCTACATTTCTCCTAACAGTGCACCTGGAGAAGAGACTTATGTCTTGAAAACTAGTGCCACGAAAAATCGTATAATAAACAGTATCAACACTTCAAATCTCTTATACCACGATTGCCTTGATTAACATGGTGAAAAAAATACATAACACTTAACCCAAAAAATAATCAATAGGAGTAGCGAGTATGTTCCTTGCTAACTATAAAGGAGGCAGCAAATAACCAGTTAATTAAACTTGGATTCGCGATCTCAGACCAGCGCCTCGACTTTGCCAGGCTTTCGAATTCAACACCAAGCAAGACCCAGACACGTGTCCGACAAATCGGCAAATTGGTTGAAAAATCAAAGACTCACCCCCATTGGCTGTGGCCATCTCTCTAAACTCAGCGATTACAATCTTCTACAAAACGTCAGTAGGATCCCATTCTGGAGTTTATGTCGCAAAGATTATCTTTAAACAGAAAAATGTGACAGCACAGTTTACACTTTATCACAGGCAGTTTAACACACTGTCTGTCACTTTCACTCTCTCCCACAGCTCAGAGCAGAGCGATGTAACACAGCTCTCCTCGACACCCTCCAGTAAACCTGGGAAAGGACTGCTGCAGCCCTCTGGGTCCTAAAGCTCCCGACAAACCACACTCCCTTTGCCAGCTCCGTCTGTTCCACTGAAACAGCATATACTATCGAGTGAGTGTGGGGATTCCAAACAGGATTTATATTTCGATTTCAATTGCCAACTGGTTGCATAGTGGCATTACAGTATGGAGCTAACCTCTTAACGTCTGGAACAGACTTGTTCCAAAACCTCCACTTTACCTTGTGCAAGGGCTGTTTTTAAACCGCTAAAGCAATCTGCCATTAGTCTTCTGTATTCCCTTACTGCATATTCAAACAAAAATACCAGCAACGTGCCTACATTATCAAGACTTTAGACCTGAAATTATTAAGGACAGACACTTCCGAATACTGTACAACCAAAAGGGTAATCCCAGCTCAAGTCAAACACATTGATAGATTCATTCCACCCTTTCCAGAGTTTAGACAGTGACTCTGTATCCTAGCATAGCACTCCAGCATTCCTGTAGGTGCCTGATACACCTTGATCCCATGCAGCACTCAACCCAGATCCCAAACCCTGCTGCCCCTGATACTGCGTTTCCATGTTCATCCAGCCGACCCGCGTGTAATGCACACCTGGGGGCGCAGGTGAGAAACACTGACACACGATTTGACTGCACTGTTTGGAAGGCGATTAGTGACAACTTGCTGCTCAAAATGTGGAACTGGACAGAAAGTTGCATATATCAGTACTCTGTCACTGGACACATTTGCTAAATCTCTTTATCTTGGGAAACCTGCTGTCTGTCAGGCATAGAAACAGAACTTACACAATAAGATACATTACACAAAAAAGGAAACATTAAAGAAATGTGTTCCTTGATAAAGATGCATTAAAAGAGGTTTACTGAGCTTCAGATGCTTCAGGCAAACAAAACCAAAGAAGCCAGCCTGCCTACCCAAATCTAGAGACAAACACAAGTACAGTATATAAACAGGTTTGCAATGTTGTAACTGGGCTTGGCAAAAATGACAGCATCAGCAGTAATCATCCTCGTCATCATCCTAAACCCACTCATGCTGATCCTGAGATTATGCAGAAAGCTGGATTTCAAGGGCTCCCACTAGCTTCGAGCCAGGATTTCAAAACCCACACACAGCACTCCAGTGCAGCTGCATGAACACTCACATGATTGAGCACCATCGACTTACAGTACAGCAGGCAGTCAGCATGAACACTCACATGATTGAGCACCATCGACTTACAGTACAGCAGGCAGTCAGCATGAACACTCACATGATTGAGCACCATCGACTTACAGTACAGCAGGCAGTCAGCATGAACACTCACATGATTGAGCACCATCGACTTACAGTACAGCAGGCAGTCAGCATGAACACTCACATGATTGAGCACCATCGACTTACAGTACAGCAGGCAGTCAGCATGAACACTCACATGATTGAGCACCATCGACTTACAGTACAGCAGGCAGTCAGCATGAACACTCACATGATTGAGCACCATCGACTTACAGTACAGCAGGCAGTCAGCATGAACACTCACATGATTGAGCACCATCGACTTACAGTACAGCAGGCAGTCAGCATGAATACTCACATGATTGAGCACCATCGTCTTACAGTACAGCAGGCAGTCAGCAGCTACAAAACAGCACGATACACTGGTGCTGCACGAAACATTATTATATCTATTATTCATCTTGGGTTTGTGTGGATCGCTGTTCTCCACAGAGTACAAGAAAAGCATCACAGACCCAGGCAGCTGCTTCCTCACTTGAATGATAAATGAGCCTGATCTACACCAGCCACCCTCCCCTGATTGTCAGCACCTGATTGTTATCAAGAGCTCAATCCGAATAATCAGTTTGTGCCGCACTACCTGACAATACCAGAACTACAGTTCTGCTGGGCAGACAAACCGAGCTACACGTGAAACTTGGGTTCATATAGGCTATCTGGTATAATGATACCAGCTTCCAGTAAATGCAACTAGTCATTTTACATGCTTCAAAAAAGTTAGATTTTCATGTAACCTTAACAATACTGCAAGTACTACATCATTACTGAAAAGGGTCTTCACACCTTCCGAAACCTCACTGAAAGGGTTACGAGAGCAGTGAGCAGCTGAGGGGTCACCTCAAGAGAGGAGTGCAGGATTAACCCCGACACGCTCATACCAGAACCAGGCCAGCTTCAAACCAGCATGGACCTGCCTCATCACAGAAAGCAATATGGACCAGTAGTGCCATACTGTTAACAATGAATTGTAAAGCTGCTACATTGTGGAATGCTCTGCCTTCTTCTGTCAGGGAAGCTGGGACTCTTACTGTTTTAAATCAAGATTGAAAGCGTACTTTACAAAATAGCTTTTCTATCTTAGTATTCCTATTTTACCATCAACACTGCAATTTTTACATTTTTTATTCCAATTTTACAACTTTTTTTTGTTTTAGACTTTTAATGGTTCTATTTCTACAATCTAGCCTTTTATCTTAGTTTTTCTCATTTTTAATTTGTTTGATCAAATTCTGTAATGTAACCCCTGCCTAGAAGTTGCAAAGATAATAAAACCTTCAAGTCCCCCTCAAATGAATGAAGGATAACAGAGGCAGAGGTGCAGTTAAAAACAGAGTTTTTATTATCAAGTGACACTAGAATTGAATGAGGTATCAGACAGAATCTTCTTTACTAGCTAACAAAGATATGTTTATGCTCCTCTGATGTGCTGATAATATAAACTGTATCTCTATTAGAACCTCCCTCCGACCACACACCAACCAGGTAAACTTCAAAATAGAAAAATAAAAAAATAAACACACACACAGACAAGGAGCAAAGTGAACGTGTAAGGTAACACAGCAAAACTCAAAAACAACCAAATCATACCCCAATACAATGCTTTAAACCATAATAAATAACGTGGACACAAACTCAGTTTAAAGTGGCAATTTATCCCGATTGATAACAGTCGGAGGAACAAAGTTCCAACAACCAGAGTAAAACAATCTTCGACAGCTCTGATAAAAGGTATTCAAGTAGAATCTGTCTAATCGTGATGTTAAGTCTGTGAATTAGGCACCATGAGAGCGTGCACTAGTAAAAGAAATACAAAAACAAATATAAATAAAACACTGTCAAACGAAACAGTATACAATAAATACCGTTCAACAATAAAATACAAAACAACAGTAAGAGAAACACTGGCTGGCACTCCAGAATTCTCCAGACGGTGCACAGGAACAGACCCGCCCGTCCAAGCCGCAGATGGAACTCCGATCGGAAAACACAGCTGAGAGGAGGAGAGGAGAGGAGGAGAGGAGAGGAGGAGAGGAGGAGGAGAGGATTAAATAAACTAATCAGCCTTTCCTGAATACAGCCAGACCTGGCGTTTTATAGGTAAAAGCAATCAGGTGATAATTAATCACTAATCTAACTAGTTAAGGCTAAGCCACCTCCCCAGGGTCGTAATGTCCCACCCGCTACAGTATCAGACTGTAGGTAGCACTAAAACCAATTCCAAAATATTTTTTCCAATATTATAACAGCAAGAGAACATTCAAAGAGGAGGTTAAATGTCTAAGAGACACAAATGGCAAAATAATAGATGAAGAAAAAAAAATAGCAAATATATTAAATGATTACTTTTCACAGGTTTTTACAAAGGAGGACACGGACAACATGCCCGACATGTCGACCTGTTCCTATCCAGTTTTAAATAACTTTAGCATAACAGAGGCAGAAGTGTTAAAGGGACTAGGAGCTCTTAAAATAAACAAATCCCCCGGGCCAGATGAGATCCTCCCAATAGTACTCAAAGAAATGAAAGAAGTTATTTACAAACCGCTAACCAAGATCATGCAACAGTCTCTTGACACAGGGGTTGTACCGCCAGACTGGAAAATAGCAAACGTAATACCGATCCACAAAAAGGGAGACAAAACCGAACCAGGTAACTACAGACCAATAAGCCTGACTTCTATTATATGTAAACTTATGGAAACTATAATAAGATCCAAAATGGAAAATTACCTATATGGTAACAATATCCTGGGAGACAGCCAGCATGGTTTTAGGAAAGGAAGATCGTGTCTCACTAACCTACTTGACTTTTTTGAGGATGCAACATTGAAAATGGATAACTGCAAAGCATACGACATGGTTTATTTAGATTTCCAGAAAGCTTTTGACAAAGTCCCGCATAAAAGATTAATTCTCAAACTGAACACAGTCGGGATTCAAGGAAATGCATGCACATGGATTAGGGAGTGGTTAACAGGTAGAAAACAGAAAGTACTGATTAGAGGAGAAACCTCAAAATGGAGTGAGGTAACCAGCGGTGTACCACAGGGATCAGTATTGGGTCCTCTGCTATTCCTAATCTACATAAATGATTTAGATTCTGGTATAGTAAGCAAACTTGTCAAATTTGCAGACGACACAAAAATAGGAGGAGTGGCAAACACTGTTGAAGCAGCAAAGGTCATTCAAAATGATCTAGACAGCATTCAGAATTGGGCAGACACATGGCAAATGAAATTTAATAGAGAAAAGTGTAAAGTATTGCATGCAGGCAATAAAATGTGCATTATAAATATCATATGGGAAGTGCTGAAATTGAAGAAGGAACTATGAAAAAGACCTAGGAGTTTATGTTGACTCAGAAATGTCTTCATCTAGACAATGTGGGGAAGCTATAAAAAGGCCAACAAGATGCTCGGATATATTGTGAGAAGTGTTGAATTTAAATCAAGGGAAGTAATGTTAAAACTCTACAATGCATTAGTAAGACCTCACCTAGAATATTGTGTTCAGTTCTGGTCACCTCGTTACAAAAAGGATATTGCTGCTCTAGAAAGAGTGCAAAGAAGAGCAACCAGAATTATCCCGGGTTTAAAAGGCATGTCGTATGCAGACAGGCTAAAAGAATTGAATCTGTTCAGTCTTGAACAAAGAAGACTACGCGGCGATCTGATTCAAACATTCAAAATCCTAAAAGGTATAGACAATGTCAACCCAGGGAACTTCTTTGACCTGAAAGAAACAAGGACCAGTGGTCACAAATGGAGATTAGATAAAGGGGCATTCAGAACAGAAAATAGGAGGCACTTTTTTACACAGAGAATTGTGAGGGTCTGGAACCAACTCCCCAGTAATGTTGTTGAAGCTGACACCCTGGGATCCTTCAAGAAGCTGCTTGATGAGATTCTGGGATCAATAAGCTACTAACACCCAAATTAGCAAGATGGGCTGAATGGCCTCCTCTCGTTTGTAAACTTTGTTATGTTCTTATGTTCTTATGTTCTTAAGTTGTCCATTGTTTTGTGTGCGTGTACGTGTGCGTGTGCCTTTTTTTTTTTTTTTTTTTTTAAAGTATAGATCCTCAGTAATCCTTTGCACAGTGGACAGGCTCACCGAGAATGGAAATACCCAAACGGCAATGAAACGTGAGTAAGCAAGATTCGCAAGAACCAGACTTTTGCTGTCCGTTCAGTGGTTCTGACCGTACACGGCACAAATTTCCTTAAAACCGGATGTCAGGTCCAAACCCGGACAGTTGGCAACCCTACAGTGCACAGAAGCGGTGTAGCACCCAATTCAGTATCCCCCTCAGAAATCTGTATCCATGGCGCATTGCGCCTGCGTAAAATGAGATCGGATGCTGATTCTTCTTTTGCTCGCGTCTGAGGTCAAATACGAGTGATGTGGTGTGCACGCGCAGCAGTTGTTGGCTTCATTTTGCAATCATTTACAAACGTTTTCGACAGGACGACATTATTGATTTGTGAGGTGTATAGTCAGCTATGGTCTGTTTTCATTAAAAACGTATTTGACGTGTTCTTTAGTACGCAACCCGTTGAGTTAAAAACGATTTATTTATTTATTTATTTATTTGGGGTAATACAAGCCTACGTGATATTACTCGCAGCCAAAACAATATACTTCTCATTAGTCTAACGAATTAACGCTTAGTGTGTTAACTATGCAACTGACCTGTTATATAAACGATTGTGCTGATTTGAAAGTAGTCTTTTAATATATCTTTTGGATTTCAAACCTTTAAAGTGAATGATCACGAAAGTTTTCTCATGTGTAATGTGAGAATGAATTTAATGTTGTTGCTCTGTGCCTCGTGCTGTTATGTCTGGCATAAACATGACTCGTGTAGATTATATTAAAATGCATAATGTATTCGATATAACGTTATTGTTTACAGATATTTGTTTATATATTTATTTTATATACAGTACACACACACAAGATTGATATTGGGTGCATATACAGTAAGAAACAAGGGGTACCAAATAGAGAGCTGACAATATCATAGTCTATGACCGTATTATTTGGTACCCCCTATATGTTCCCTGCAGGGGTGCTTCTAGAAATGTCAGACTCCCATAGCATGTCTATCTATGCCACATTGTCACACACAAATGGTTTGAATGATATTGGGTGCATTTACAGAGAGAAACACTGGATTTTCTAATTAGCCAGAATTAAATGTGTTGATGTCTTAATTATGCTTTTGATCAGTTTATTGAGGATGTCTAAAATGATGGTGGAGGATGACCCAAAAGCATACTTGGTGGCATTTGTGCAGCTGGCTAACACCGTGTCATGGCCCAGAGAGTTCTGGGCAAGCCAGTTAGGACCCTGCCTGATTGGAGAGGCACAGGCAGCTTACCAGGATATATCTGACGACGACGCTGCTCAATATGACCTGGTGAAGCTAGCCATCCTCCGCCGTCTGAAAATTATGGAGGAAACCCACCGAGTGAGGCTCAGGGAGTACAAAAGGTCCCTGAACACATGCCCCAGGGTGGTGGCGCAACAGCTCTGTGACCACATGGTACACTGGCTCACCCCTTTGCTGAAAACGAGCACACAGGTGGGTGAGGCCATTGTAATTGAGCAGTTTTATCATGTGGTCGGTGCCGAGACCCAATAGTGGATACGGCGCCACAACCCCAACACCCTGGAACAGGCAGTGAAGCTCGCGGAGGACTTCGAGGACTCCCTGGTATCAGCCCAGATAGGGCTACTCACCGCTCACCACCCCCTCTCTCTGCACCTCCACCCCCACCCCTGGGACTGGGTCAACGACCTTCTAGACCGCTGGCTCCAATGGGCAACCTTGCCTTCCCTCCATGGAGACTAAGGTTGGCCCCCAGCTGGGGTAGAGGTGCTGCCCCTGCCCCGTTGCCATACCAGCAGGGAGACAGATATCTAACCCCTGTGCCCTCCTTTCCCCCTACCTGTTTTGGATGGAGTGTGACGTGGCAGCATGCAATCTGGCATCAGAAGCGGTGTTTGAGGGAAAATGGTTGGGAGGGGCCTTGTATTGTTAATGTGATTTTGGGAAATGTGAAAACCCATGCATTAGTGGACACAGGGTGTGGTCAGACCTTAATTAGAACATCTCTCTTGGGCGGTGTGATGTGGCAGCACCAAGGTCAGATGGCTATTTCCTGTATCCATGGAGACACGACAACATACCACAGTCAAAGTATATTTATCGGTCGGTCCGATAAAACGTCACCCGGTAGTTGGGGTGGTGGAAAGGCTACCACACCAAGTAATTCTGGGTCGAGACTGGCCAAACTATAGAGAATTGGTGAAATTAATGGCAGTCCCGACCGCACACGTAAACGTGGCAGAGAAAGACGAAAGGGAAATGATTGGTAATGTGTTTCCCTTTCAAACTGAAATGTTTTTTCCCCTGTTCCGCCTGAAAAAAAACAAATAAAGAGAGAAGGATGCAGAAATGGGAGGGAGCATTAATGAGACAAGGCTGGGGGCTGGTGGGAGCCTGCTACAATGGTAACAAACGCCAGTCAAACGGGGTTGGAACGCAGTGTGACCGAGAGGGCGAGGTTACTGGGCCATCCAGGGCAGATGTTACTCCTGCCCCTCTCCATATACCGGACATGTGGCACTCAAGCACGGACATAGTGTGGGGCCAAAATAACAACTCCTCACTAGTGCGCACTTGGGGACAGGTCCGGTCTATTGAAGGTAAGGATGTTGAAGGTGCTGGGGCACTAGTATTGCCACATTTCATTATCAAGGGGCAATTACTGTATAGGGTAAACCTTGCCACGGGCACAGGACAGCCTGTAACACAATTATTGGTTCCCCTGTCTTGTCGGCCCGAGGTCATGAGGCTGGCGCATGATATCCCTTTTGCGGGGCACCTCGGAGCTGACAAGACAAGGGAGCGGATATTGGCTCGATTTTATTGGGTAGGACTTCATAAAGATGTGTTGAAATATGTAGCCACATGCCCAGACTGCCAGCGAGTAGAGCAGGGTCGAGTGCGCCCGCCCCTTTGGCCCCACTGCCGATTATTTCCACCCCCTTTTGAACGCATCGCAACAGACATAGTCAGCCCTTTGCTACCTTCTGACTCCGGGTATACGCATATATTAGTAGTGGTGGATTATGCAACGTGATACCCGGAAGCAGTTCCATTGAGGTCCACTAGTGCCGCTGCGATAGCCAAAGAGCTGGTGCAGATTATGGCTAGAGTAGGGATCCCCAAGGAGATCATGACTGATCATGGAACTAACTTCCTTTCTAATACATTACAGCAAGTATACAAAATGCTAAAAATACGTCCCATCAGGTCGTCTGTTTATCATCCACAGACGGACGGTTTGGTGGAACGCTTTAAGCAGACCTTGAAGGCGATGCTGAGATGATTTGTAAATCAGGAGCAAAAACATTGGGCATCGCTTCTTCCCTACCTCCTTTTTGCAGTGAGAGAGGTGCCACAGAGTTCGACAGGGTTCTCCCCCTTCGAGCTCTTGTACAGCCGACAGCCTCGCTGCATTCTCGATCTGTTAGAGAGGGGTGGGAGGAGCACCAAGGCTCATCCAAAAATGTAGTGCAGCATGTGCTCCTACTCAGAGATTGCTTAGATTTGGTCGGTCGTTTGGCCCAGGACAATCTCAAATCGGCTCAGCACTGACAACAGCAGCATTACAACAAAAATGCATTAAGTCAAACCTTTCGACCTGGAGACAAGGTAATGCTGCTGCTTCCCTCCTCAGAATCAAAACTATGTGCTAAATGGCACGGGTCATATGAAGTGATTCGGGCTATAGGAATGGGGAATTGTGAAATTAGACAGCCCGATCGGCGTAATGAAAAATACATTTCTCATGTAAATTTATTAAAGCTCTGGCAGGCAAGGGAGGCCTTATTTATAGCCCCAGGCAATGTAGAGGATGATTTGGGCCCCGATCTAGAGACCTCTAGCAGAAAGGACATTTCGATGGGGGAACAGTTACTTCCTGATAAGCAACATTAGCTGCTTATGTTCATTGAGGAATTCAACAATGTTTTTTCTGACGTGCCCGGTAGAACTAACCTTGTTGAATATGTCATTGTCTCTCCCCCAGGTGCCACAGTGCGAGAGAGACCTTATCGGATCCCAGAAAGTCGACAAAGCGGCGTTCGCAAAGAGGTATGGGACATGCTCGAACTTGGGGTGATTGAGCCTTCCAGGAGTGAGTGGTGCAGTCCAATTGTGATAGTGGCCAAAAAGGACGGCACCACCCGCTTCTGCGTTGATTTCCGCAAGGTAAACGCTATTGCCAAGTTTGATGCATAGCCCATGCCTCGGGTCGACAAGCTTCTAGATAGACTGGGGACGACAAGGTTTATTTCCACTCTAGATCTGACGAAGGGATACTGGCAGATCCCGTTAACTTGTAGTTCTAGAGAGAAAAACGCATTTTCAACACCAGAGGGGCTGTTTCATTTCACAACCATGCCGTTTGGGCAACATGGTGCGCCCGCTGCCTTTCAGAGACTGATGGACCAGGGTCATGAGGGAGGGTATAAAATAGGGGCGTAGCAAAGTAATCTGTTCCTTTGTAAATGGTTAGATGCAACCTACAAGGAGTCCTTGTTACAGTCTTGAAAACCGTGGGTTTTGTCTTGTGTGTTAGTGTTTGTTATACCTGTCTGTTTGTCTTAAACTAGACTACCCATAACACGATCCGGAGCTGTAGCGAAAGCCAGCATCAACCTGGACATCACTTTCACCCCAGCATTTCATGGAAAACTGTAATACACCACTTGCACTTATTCACTATCACTAGGAACTGTGCTTGTGTTTTGTGTTTAGTGTTGGTGTGTAAAACTGGACTGGACACGGGTCAAACCCGGGGATTGCAATTACCGAGTGATACACGCCGCTGTATCACTCCATCATTATTATTTACAGGTGTTTGCCATAAGGCTCTGGACATGTTAATAAATCAATGAACACCCTTTCACCTGGAAATCATTCTGTTTTGTGTCCGCTCTGCACTGCACACACCTGTTATCACTCACCACTTTGCCACAGTGCCAATGCATATGCCATGTTGAACATAACGCACTGCAGTGTATGGCGATATCTTTGTTCACAAACACAGCAAAGTCTGTCATTCCTGCAGACGTGTAAAAACGGTGGCCGCTACAGTCTGAAATTGCAAAATTCGGACACAGAAGAAAGTAGCTTTAAGTTTTACAATACCTGCTGATAATATATTTCTGAACAAATCCAGCACTCAGTCAGTAGCCCTGCAATGTGCGTGTGGGTTGGGTGGGTTAACTAGTACTGTTGTAGAGAACTTGGGGCGTCGTCCTCCTACTCCTCTCTCTCACTGTATGAACGCCTCCTACTGCAAATACTGTGAAACTCAAGGAAACTTTACCAAATTTCATGCAACTTTTTAAAACGTGTTGGAGTTTGTCTTGCTTCACACAATCTAAAGCTAAGGGAACACAAACCCCCTTTTCAGGAGCAAGGGATTGAAACTTGCTTCTGGGAGACCTACTTTGGGGTGTGACATGTAGTGGCCTTAGTCTCCTGAAACCAAGCTAGAAGCCATACAGAGGCCAACATACCTGATTTCCAGAAACCGGTGGGAAAACATTTTAAAATAACGAATAGCTAGTGGAGTCATTTCAACAGTACATTTTATTTTGTTAGTTTGTTATATTCTTTGAACATGCGGCATACTTCCAACAGATACACAATTATGCAACATAAAATGAAAGGTTTGATAATTCACATTTAATCAGTGAATACTTTAGGTTATATGGTAATTCACATTGTTAAGGCTTTTCAGACTTCCCCAGGTCTTCACAGCTTTTCACAGAAGCTTTTCACAGTTATGCGTAATACAAACAATAGCACAGTACATTCACAGTACCCTAATCCTGCACCTCCAGTGCAGAGGGCCTGTTGACCAGACCCCACCACACTCAAAGGGGATATTGACACTGTGTGGCTCATTTGCAGCAGCCCCCTTTTATAACAATAGATTATTTGTTCTTCATAATGGATTTTCAGTTAGTCTGCCTGCTTTTGCTGAACTGAGACTTCACATCTTGTTTGCACGGGAGTCCTTTATCTAATAGCAGCTTTCACCAGCTTTCACCAACACGGGCCCATTGTGAGTCCAGACTCAACACAAAGAAAAATACCATAGTGCCATCCAAAAACACTATAGTTTACAGTAGTATCCTACAATAAGTGCTATAATAAACTATATACAGTGCTATAGTATTTCCTTATAGGGGTGCACTACTCAGTAAGACAGGCATGTACCACTGCAGGGTGACAGTAAAAGAAGAGACTTGGGGCCGTGTTTTCAGAGTGTTTACTCCAGTCTTTAACTCATTCCTATTTTTTGGAAAGATGAAAATGAAACAGCAATGTACCAAACTAACTTAGAAACAAAGAACTTTGAGATACCTACAGTTACACGGCTTGGGGGTTGAAGGATAGTTTTGTAAAGTCAATAAGGCGTTTTCTCCTTTTAAAAAACGGGACTTACTTAAAGACAGGAGTAAACTCTTTGAACATCCCTGGCCATATTCACAAAGCAGATATAACCCTGCTACTGTTACAGAACTAGCATACAACCAAGGCACATATGAAGCTCTTACAGTAAATGAACTGATACGGTTTATTTGATGCTTTTAAAGAAGTGTTGACTTGGCATGGTGGTAAATGTTTTGTAAATATATCCAGACTGATCTAAACACCACCGCATGTTAGATCTGTATTAATCCAGCTGGGCTCCCCTCACTCTCCCCCCTCAGGGGTGATTTAGAGACCTGCTTATAAACAATGCTACACACAATTCAAAACTCAGTGGAGTCTGAAGAGAGTCCTGGGTCTGTAGCATACAGGCACTCTGTCTAACCACCTGAGAAGATAGCACAGGGAGCGAGAGCTACATCAGAGCTCTTAACTGTGGTGTAGTGGAGCTGGAGCGCCCGAAACTCCTATCCGGGATGATTTTCTATAGGCAGAGGTGGTGTAGTGGAGCCGGAACTCACATGATAGGCAAATTAAGTCACATGACTCTCCCGCACAACTATGGTTCACTCAGTAGGCATCTTGATGCAGTGAAAAGAGCATTAAGAACTTCTTCTATTACTAACTACTTCTTTAAGAGGCTAGAAATGCTGACAAAGACGACAGCAACAGAGCTTGAACTACGACTGTGTCGAAATGAGTAAAATGCATTAGATAATATACAGCTGTGGCCAAAAGATATGCATCCCCTTATAGAATCAACTAATTTTGCTTCATAAAGTCGAATGAAACCTGTTGAATGATGTTTCGTTAACATTTTGAATTACACACCGCTTTGTAGTTTTCTATATACTTAACGAAAAACTGACACAAATTGAAAAATGTGACATTTCCAAATCTAACATGAAATACTGTGCTACTATTAAAATTCTAGGTGAAGCAAAACTATTGGCCATAGCTGTATGTGTTACTTGAAGTTCAATAGACAAATAAAATGAGAATTTGTACAATAATTCTTGTTCAAGAAAATGAATATTTGAGTGGCACTCCGGTCCCTTCAGATTTAGAACCACACCACTGGCGCTTATAATTCACACCAGGAACCCTGACTTGTGTTGAGAAGAAAAGGATGGATCATTAGCACTGGTTTCAAGCGTCAGGCCCGCCTTTACCTCTTTCCCCAGCTTGTCATGTTTTTAGGTTCCTGTACAGGGAATGTGCTTTCCCTTAAGGAACGTTCAGAAAAGCAGCCTGGATGTTGGAGGACATGTCTTGATGCACTGCAGCAGGTAGAAAGCTCTCTTCTCTTGCTCTGGCTGCTCCAGGTTCAGGCCCAGCAGGGGGAGGGCTGGGCTGGGGCGTCTTGGGGGCTTTGAGTCTCTTCAGCATCGCCATGGTGACCAGCACGAGGACAGCGACAACGAAGAGAGATACAACAGCAGCTGCAGGACGAGCAGGACAGACATGAGAGGTCATTGCATCTGAATAGTGGAACTGTCCCCGCCCCTTCAACAGCTACTTTCCTATCATTAACCAACCAGATTCTTCCCCTGTTGACTGACATGCTTTCAGCCAGTTATACGTTGTGACCCAGAAGAGACTTCCCCAGAGCAAGACATGGTAACTATGGACATGCTTTAACCCAGTCTAGAACCATATATCGTGAAAATGAAACTGCTGTAAATGTGTGTTTCTTTCGAAACTGCACATTTGAGACTGCAACAAGCCCTCTAGGAACGGCCCAGTATAAACACTGTGGTGCTTCTCATGGGAGCAGCTACAGGCCCAGATGCTCTTACCGAGTATGAGGGGAGGGCGGTTCGGCTTGGTCAGATCTGCAGTGACCTGCAAAAACAAACAAGAAAAGAATTAGAGAGCCAGAAGCCAGAAACCCCTCCCCTTGCTGGTCCAGCTCCTTGCTGCAGCAGACTGTGCACCTCTGTTACATTACTGCTTGTCTGACAGCTAAGCTCTGTCCATTAATCCATGTCTATTGGCAGGCAGAGTAGAGCCTTGACAGCCCTGAAGATCGTGTTGCTGTTTCTTCTTCAATCACCACAGCCTTCCGCACAACGTGCTGGACAGCAGCTAGCCTCTTCCACAAGTGCTGCAGAAGTTCATGTGTGCACTTTTAGGTGGTTCTCAAATGTTTTCTATTTGGGGACTTAGAAATTATAGAACTACCTAAATTCAGATTTTATTTATATAAACATAAATGTAACCCAAATCGGTCAGTATGAGGTCCCTAATCTCTGGTAAAGGACCTTGAATGTTGTCATTCAAACTATGTTTAATCTCTGTTCCAAATCAATACGTAAATACAGTAAAATACATAAATACAGTAAAATACGTAAACAAGGGCAGCAGCGTGGAGTAGTGGTTAGGGCTCTGGACTCTTGACCGGAGGGTTGTGGGTTCAATCCCTGGTGGGGGACACTGCTGCTGTACCCTTGAGCAAGGTACTTTACCTAGATTGCTCCAGTAAAAACCCAACTGTATAAATGGGTAATTGTATGTAAAAATAATATGATAT
This sequence comes from Acipenser oxyrinchus oxyrinchus, assembly GCA_030684275.1. Classification (NCBI taxonomy): domain Eukaryota; kingdom Metazoa; phylum Chordata; class Actinopteri; order Acipenseriformes; family Acipenseridae; genus Acipenser; species Acipenser oxyrinchus. The sequence goes on along the minus strand of CM060247.1, from coordinate 747,040 downwards.
CTTGTAACAATTGTAAGTCGCCCTGGATAAGGGTGTCTGCTAAGAAATAAAATAATAATAATAATAATAATAATAATAATAATAATAATAATAATAATAAAGTATTCATTTATGCATTTTTCCTTTTTTTCCGCTTGACGAAAGAAAATCTCTAGTAAGTCTGGTTCCTCGCTGTCCTATACGTTCAAGCTATCTATTTAGATTTAGTTTAGCAAATTCAAGAACAGTGTTCACTCTCAGCAGCAATACAGTAACCACAACAGCAACAGCAACTAGTGTACGGTTTGAAAGAGTCTGAGGTGTAACAGTGCAGCCTGTCATTCACCTGCACTAAGAGAGTCTGAGGTGTAACAGTGCAGCCTGTCAGTCACCTGCACTAAGAGAGTCTGAGGTGTAACAGTGCAGCCTGTCAGTCACCTGCACTAAGAGAGTCTGAGGTGTAACAGCACAGCCTGTCAGCCACCTGCACTAAGAGAGTCTGAGGTGTAACAGTGCAGCCTGTCAGTCACCTGCACTAAGAGAGTCTGAGGTGTAACAGTGCAGCCTGTCAGTCACCTGCACTAAGAGAGTCTGAGGTGTAACAGTGCAGCCTGTCAGTCACCTGCACTAAGAGAGTCTGAGGTGTAACAGCGCAGCCTGTCAGTCACCTGCACTAAGAGAGTCTGAGGTGTAACAGTGCAGCCTGTCAGTCACCTGCACTAAGAGAGTCTGAGGTGTAACAGTGCAGCCTGTCAGTCACCTGCACTAAGAGAGTCTGAGGTGTAACAGCACAGCCTGTCAGCCACCTGCACTAAGAGAGTCTGAGGTGTAACAGTGCAGCCTGTCAGTCACCTGCACTAAGAGAGTCTGAGGTGTAACAGCGCAGCCTGTCAGCCACCTGCACTAAGAGAGTCTGAGGTGTAACAGCGCAGCCTGTCAGCCACCTGCACTAAGAGAGTCTGAGGTGTAACAGTGCAGCCTGTCAGTCACCTGCACTAAGAGAGTCTGAGGTGTAACAGTGCAGCCTGTCAGTCACCTGCACTAAGAGAGTCTGAGGTGTAACAGTGCAGCCTGTCAGTCACCTGCACTAAGAGAGTCTGAGGTGTAACAGTGCAGCCTGTCAGTCACCTGCACTAAGAGAGTCTGAGGTGTAACAGTGCAGCCTGTCAGTCACCTGCACTAAGAGAGTCTGAGGTGTAACAGTGCAGCCTGTCAGCCACCTGCACTAAGAGAGTCTGAGGTGTAACAGCGCAGCCTGTCAGTCACCTGCACTAAGAGAGTCTGAGGTGTAACAGCGCAGCCTGTCAGCCACCTGCACTAAGAGAGTCTGAGGTGTAACAGCACAGCCTGTCTTCATAGCCACCTGCACTAAGAGAGTCTGAGGTGTAACAGTGCAGCCTGTCAGCCACCTGCACTAAGAGAGTCTGAGGTGTAACAGTGCAGCCTGTCAGTCACCTGCACTAAGAGAGTCTGAGGTGTAACAGCACAGCCTGTCAGTCACCTGCACTAAGAGAGTCTGAGGTGTAACAGTGCAGCCTGTCTTCATAGCCACCTGCACTAAGAGAGTCTGAGGTGTAACAGCGCAGCCTGTCAGTCACCTGCACTAAGAGAGTCTGAGGTGTAATAGCGCAGCCTGTCAGTCACCTGCACTAAGAGAGTCTGAGGTGTAACAGTGCAGCCTGTCAGCCACCTGCACTAAGAGAGTCTGAGGTGTAACAGTGCAGCCTGTCAGTCACCTGCACTAAGAGAGTCTGAGGTGTAATAGCGCAGCCTGTCAGTCACCTGCACTAAGAGAGTCTGAGGTGTAACAGTGCAGCCTGTCTTCATAGCCACCTGCACTAAGAGAGTCTGAGGTGTAACAGTGCAGCCTGTCAGCCACCTGCACTAAGAGAGTCTGAGGTGTAACAGTGCAGCCTGTCAGTCACCTGCACTAAGAGAGTCTGAGGTGTAACAGCGCAGCCTGTCAGTCACCTGCACTAAGAGAGTCTGAGGTGTAACAGTGCAGCCTGTCAGCCACCTGCACTAAGAGAGTCTGAGGTGTAACAGTGCAGCCTGTCAGTCACCTGCACTAAGAGAGTCTGAGGTGTAACAGCGCAGCCTGTCAGCCACCTGCACTAAGAGAGTCTGAGGTGTAATAGCGCAGCCTGTCAGTCACCTGCACTAAGAGAGTCTGAGGTGTAACAGTGCAGCCAGTCTTCATAGCCTTCCTGCACTAAGCTTCCCCTGCCTTTAACAGACATCACTCCCAGTAATGATAATGGTGTTTAAATACATTAGAAGCAGAATGGACTGCTTGGATACGGTCACTCACAATGAAGGAGCGTAGCCGGTCCAGCAGACAGGAAGCTGCCGCCTTGCCAGGAAGTTCTTCAGGAATGTCTTGCTGCAGTCACTGAAGAGGGGGTTGAGTGTTGGGAAGACCCTGAAATAATCAGAATTGATGTTATTATTATTGTTCTAGTTATTGTTAGGGCTATTGCAGGGATGAAAATAAGACTCCCAGGGCATAGTAGTGGAATCCATTCCTGGTTTTACTACGAGTTTAATAAGACACACTGCAGCTTGTTACTGTACCTACACAGAAGCTCGTAGGAGTCGTATTTCTATCCCTGTATATTATTATTGTAAAACATGCGATATGTTAATACATGGTGGATAGAGAGTCTCTTATCACTACAGAAAATACAAAAATTAAATTATCCAGGATGATTAGCAGACGCACTGGAAGAATGATGAGACGTACTGGGAGAATGATGAGACGCACTGGGAGAATGATGAGACGCACTGGGAGAATGATGAGATGCACTGGGAGAATGATGAGACTCACTGAATGATGAGACGCACTGGGAGAATGATGAGACGCACTGAATGATGAGACGCACTGAATGATGAGACGCACTGAATGATGAGGCGCACTGAATGATGAGACGCACTGGGAGAATGATGAGACGCACGGAATGATGAGACGCACTGGGAGAATGATGAGACGCACTGAATGATGAGACGCACTGAATGATGAGACGCACTGAATGATGAGGCGCACTGAATGATGAGACGCACTGGGAGAATGATGAGACGCACTGGGAGAATGATGAGACGCACTGATGAGACGCACTGGGAGAATGATGAGACGCACTGAATGATGAGATGCACTGAATGATGAGACGCACTGGGAGAATGATGAGATGCACTGAATGATGAGATGCACTGGGAGAATGATGAGACGCACTGAATGATGAGACGCACTGGGAGAATGATGAGACGCACTGAATGATGAGACGCACTGAATGATGAGACGCACTGAATGATGAGACGCACTGGGAGAATGATGAGACGCACTGAATGATGAGATGCACTGAATGATAAGACGCACTGGGAGAATGATGAGATGCACTGAATGATGAGATGCACTGGGAGAATGATGAGACGCACTGAATGATGAGACGCACTGGGAGAATGATGAGACGCACTGGGAGAATGATGAGACGCACTGAATGATGAGATGCACTGAATGATGAGACGCACTGGGAGAATGATGAGACGCACTGAATGATGAGACGCACTGGGAGAATGATGAGACGCACTGGGAGAATGATGAGACGCACTGGGAGAATGATGAGACACACTGAATGATGAGATGCACTGAATGATGAGGCGCACTGAATGATGAGGCGCACTGAATGATGAGGCGCACTGAATGATGAGGCGCACTGGGAGAATGATGAGACGCACTGAATGATGAGACGCACTGGGAGAATGATGAGACGCACTGGGAGAATGATGAGACGCACTGGGAGAATGATGAGACGCACTGAATGATGAGGCGCACTGAATGATGAGGCGCACTGAATGATGAGGCGCACTGAATGATGAGACGCACTGGGAGAATGATGAGACGCACTGAATGATGAGATGCACTGAATGATGAGGCGCACTGAATGATGAGGCGCACTGGGAGAATGATGAGACGCACTGAATGATGAGATGCACTGAATGATGAGACGCACTGGGAGAATGATGAGACGCACTGAATGATGAGATGCACTGGGAGAATGATGAGACGCACTGAATGATGAGACGCACTGAATGATGAGACGCACTGGGAGAATGATGAGACGCACTGAATGATGAGGCGCACTGAATGATGAGGCGCACTGAATGATGAGACGCACTGGGAGAATGATGAGATGCACTGAATGATGAGATGCACTGAATGATGAGACGCACTGGGAGAATGATGAGACGCACTGAATGATGAGATGCACTGGGAGAATGATGAGACGCACTGAATGATGAGATGCACTGGGAGAATGATGAGACGCACTGGGAGAATGATGAGACGCACTGGGAGAATGATGAGACGCACTGAATGATGAGATGCACTGAATGATGAGACGCACTGGGAGAATGATGAGACGCACTGAATGATGAGATGCACTGGGAGAATGATGAGACGCACTGAATGATGAGACGCACTGGGAGAATGATGAGACGCACTGGGAGAATGATGAGACGCACTGGGAGAATGATGAGACGCACTGAATGATGAGACGCACTGAATGATGAGACGCACTGGGAGAATGATGAGACGACTGGGAGAATGATGAGACGCACTGGGAGAATGATGAGACGCACTGGGAGAATGATGAGACGCACTGGGAGAATGATGAGACGCACTGAATGATGAGACGCACTGAATGATGAGACGCACTGAATGATGAGACGCACTGGGAGAATGATGAGACGCACTGAATGATGAGATGCACTGAATGATGAGGCGCACTGAATGATGAGGACGCACTGAATGATGAGGCGACTGAATGATGAGACGACTGGGAGAATGATGAGACGCACTGAATGATGAGATGCACTGAATGATGAGACGCACTGGGAGAATGATGAGACGCACTGAATGATGAGATGCACTGGGAGAATGATGAGACGCACTGAATGATGAGATGCACTGGGAGAATGATGAGACGCACTGGGAGAATGATGAGACGCACTGGGAGAATGATGAGACGACTGAGATGATGAGATGCACTGAATGATGAGACGCACTGGGAGAATGATGAGACGCACTGAATGATGAGATGCACTGGGAGGAATGATGAGACGCACTGAATGATGAGACGCACTGGGAGAATGATGAGACGACTGGGAGAATGATGAGACGCACTGGGAGAATGATGAGACGCACTGGGAGAATGATGAGACGCACTGAATGATGAGATGCACTGAATGATGAGACGCACTGGGAGAATGATGAGACGCACTGGGAGAATGATGAGACGCACTGGGAGAATGATGAGACGCACTGGGAGAATGATGAGACGCACTGAATGATGAGACGCACTGAATGATGAGACGCACTGAATGATGAGACGACTGGGAGAATGATGAGACGCGACTGAATGATGAGACGCACTGAATGATGAGAGCGACTGAATGATGAGGCGCACTGGGAGAATGATGAGACGCACTGAATGATGAGACGCACTGAATGATGAGACGCACTGAATGATGAGACGCACTGGGAGAATGATGAGACGCACTGGGAGAATGATGAGACGACTGGGAGAATGATGAGACGACTGGGAGAATGATGAGACGCACTGGGAGAATGATGAGACGCACTGAATGATGAGGCACACTGAATGATGAGACGACTGAATGATGAGGCGACTGAATGATGAGACGCACTGGGAGAATGATGAGGCGACTGAATGATGAGATGCACTGAATGATGAGGTGCACTGAATGATGAGGCGACTGGGAGAATGATGAGACGACTGAATGATGAGGTGCACTGAATGATGAGGCGACTGGGAGAATGATGAGACGACTGAATGATGAGACGCACTGGGAGAATGATGAGATGCACTGGAAGAATGATGAGATGCACTGGGAGAATGATGAGATGCACTGGGAGAATGATGAGAAGCACTGGGAGAATGATGAGAAGCACTGGGAGAATGATGAGATGCACTGAATGATGAGACGCACTGAATGATGAGATGCACTGGAAGAATGATGAGACGCACTGAATGATGAGACGCACTGAATGATGAGATGCACTGAATGATGAGATGCACTGGAAGAATGATGAGACGCACTGAATGATGAGACGCACTGAATGATGAGACGACCTGAATGATGAGACGCACTGAATGATGAGACGCACTGGGAGAATGATGAGACGCACTGAATGATGAGATGCACTGGGAGAATGATGAGACGCACTGGGAGAATGATGAGACGCACTGGGAGAATGATGAGACGCACTGGGAGAATGATGAGACGCACTGGGAGAATGATGAGACGCACTGGGAGAATGAAGAGCTCCAGCCTTACCAAGTGTTCCCTGCGAGGAGACACTTTCCAAAGCGAGCGCCACAGTGGCAGTCTTGGGTGTCGTGGAACATTCCCAGGTTGTGTCCACTTTCGTGGGCCATGTAGTTGGACAGCGCCACGGTACTGACACCCAGGTTCTGGGGTCAGAAAAAACAAGAAAAGAAAATTGTTAGCAAAATAAGGTCAATAAGGCTTATTGTATCATAACGTTATTTTAAAAACTGTAAAATGGTACTTTTGTGTGTGTGGTTTACCTGAATGACTCCTCCGCTTGTGCTCGGAGAGCACATGGTCGATATAGTAGCTTCACCGAGCACATACTCCTCGAAGTGAACCCCACTGTGAACAAGAAGAAAAACATCACTGAGCAACACAGAGACTGCGATGCACCAGACCAAGCCTTGCTGAGGGAATATTTACACCCAGGCAGCATGAGTTAACACAAGTCCAGATCACCAGGGCATGCTGCTCCATTATTTCACTGATGCGTAGCGAGCAGTGCTGTGTGATGCACTCCGGTTACAGATTCGTCCCCTGTCAGCGAGATGAGAGCAGGTGAAAAGCTCTATGACCACGAATGCAGACGAGCCCGGCTCTTTTGCAGTGTGATCAAGACACTCTCTTGTGTTGTGTAGAGTTGCTGATTTCCGCCCAGCCTCCACCCTGCTTCTCTGGAAACACTTGGGATATCAAAGCTCACAGTTCCTTCTGTCTGTGTAGTCTTTACAAAGGGCAGACTCAGTTAAATCCACGTCCAGCAGTGCGGGGATGAAGGCATGTTTATGGATTTGTGCTTTTGCTGTACATTAGACGAATGACTACCTATGAAACAACCCATATAAAGTGTAATGCACAGCGATGCTCAGCCTGTGTGGTTACCTGACAAGCTGCACGTTGTCGTGTTGTGCTCGGGGGACGAGCTCTGTCTCTTTCCACTTGAGGAAGTTGGCCAGGGTCTCAGTGGAGGAGTGGGTGACCTGCGCCCTGTCCTGCTCTGTCCAGATCTCAATCCCTACCAGGAACACCCCCATGTCTAACTGGCTGTATATCTGAGACAGAGAGAGAGAGGGAGCAGGGGAGAGGTTAGAGTCTGTACAGGACCTCAGGATACTGGAAACAAAACAACAACCAAGTGGCATACATGCAGAAAGACAGGCCAGGCTGTTCAGCAACGGGCCAGCTGAGAGAATTCCAATACTGAACTTGATTTAAATCAGCCTAACCCTAATCGAAAGCATGCCGTACACTTTTACACCTGCCTGTCTTTCAGCACCAGGTAAAGAGCATGGCCTGTCTTCCTGCACCTATGCCAACCAGGCATTATATTATATACAAACAAGAGGAGGCCATTCAGCCCATCAATGCCCATCTAGTAGCTGTGGATGTTTTTGTATGTTTAGTTGATGAACAGCTGTCTAAGTTCTGGTATGTTTAGGTGATGAACAGCTGTCTCAGTTCCCTAGATTAACCAACAGGGGGCGCTGCCTTCCAGCTTGTCGACAGCGAGAATAGTCTCAATCCCATAATGAAAATGGGTCATAATATCATCAAGGCACTTCTTTTATACATGTAACAATTCATGAGAATATATCATGGTTCATAATATATACCGAGCATCAAAAGAAACTTATCACTATTATAACACATTTATTTTCAAAAACAAATAAGGTGTATAAATGATGGACATTGACAAAATGTTTTTGGTTTCTTTTTAATCACTCGATACAATATGCCAATATGCCACATCTGTCAAGAGAGCAGCGCCTTCGTGCAGTCAGCATGTGGAGGCTGGACTAGGGCAGCGCACTGTGGCTCTCCGTCTTGGGTGCTCACAGCCAGCAATTTCAAACCTGGCGAGACGGTATAACCAGACACACACTGTCAGTGACAGGCCACAAACTGGGAGACCAAAAGTCACAACACCTGCCCAAGATCAACAGATCATTTTACAACATCTTCGTGATTTTAATTATTAATCAGCACAATAAAAAGTCTGCTGTAAAACAGAGTTTGTCATTTTTCGATCACATAGTGATAAGTTTCTTTTGATGCTCAAATGTAAGTGACAAATTTCTTCTAATGCGCAGTATGTATATACTGTATATATATACATATACACACACACACACACACACACACACACACACACACACACACACACACACACACACACACACACACACACACAGTGGTAGTTACAAGTTTACATACCCCAATGAAAATTTATAATTTCTTGAAAACAAATAATTATACGAAAAATCTTTTGTAGCAAAAGTTTTGCCTTTGTGGAGGAGGAAAAAAGTTACAAGAAATAGATGTTTACAAATTATTTATTTCAGCAATTTTTTCTTGCAAAACTCCAAAAATGCTAATTCAAAAGTATTCATACCCTGACAAGGAAAATGAAATTAATAGCTAGTTGAGGCACCTTTAGCAATAATAATCTCTTTTAAATGATTAGGATATTTGTCAATGAGTTTTTGGCATGATTCTTTGGTGATTTTTGACCATTCTTCAATGCAAAATTGTTCCAGTTCATTCAAATTCCAAGGACTTCTCTTGTGCACAGCCTTCTTCAACTCATACCAAAGATTCGGAATCGGATTTAGATCAGGACTTACACTAGGCCATTCCAGAACCTTGATTTTATTCTGAAGTAGATTTTGATGTGTGCTTTGGATCGCTGTTGTGTTTGGAATGTCCAGTTGTGCTTTAAACCAAGTTTTGTTGCGGAGGGTTTCAGATGATTGGCCAATATCTTTTGGGATGATATGGAATCCATTTTACCATGTATTGGAACTACATTTCCTGTGCCATTAGAGGAAAAACAGCCCCATAGAAGGATATTACCACCTCCATGCTTGACAGTAGGTATGGGGTTTTCTTTGTACGCCTCACCAGACTATCAGCGTGACCAATAGCTCGGTTTTTGTTTCATCACTCCACAAAACCTTTGACCAGAACTCATATCCATCATTCAAATGTTGTTTTGCAAACTTTAAGCAATTGTCCTTGTGACTTTTTCCAAAGAATGTCTTTTTCCTTGGCCTGCAATCATTGAGATCTTCACCATGCAATACTCGCTCTATGGTTGAAATGGAAACCCCAGTCCCACTTGCAGCCAATTCACTTTCAATATCTTTGGCAGTCAATCTTGGATTGTTATTAACCTTCCTCACAATTCTTCTACTTGTTCTTGGTGAAAGAACCTTCTTTCTTCCAGACCGAGGGAACGTTGTGATAGTACCATGAGTCTTGTACTTCTTGATAATAGAAACAATAGTTGAAATTGGGATACTCAAATGCCTGGAAATCTTCTTGTATCCTTCTCCAGCTTTTTGACAATAAATAATTTTCTGCCAAACTTCTATTGGTTTCTCAGTGCACTTGTGCATGATCTGGTTCAACAATGATGCATAACTGAAATGACTTTGAGACACAAGAACACTGCCTGTGTAAAACCTAACGACATGCACAGGGCACACACATTCCCCGCCAGTAAAGCTGAGGGAACACTATGCCACTCTGCAGTTTGGAACTGGTTTCAGGAGACTAGGTTTCACTCCAGGTCTCGTGGAACCAGGTTTCAAGCTACTGTTCTTGAAAATGCGGCTTTGCGTTCCCTCAGCTTAACACACAAAAACAGAAACAGTAAAACAGGGCCTTGAAATTAGAGAATAAACTTCTAAACTTCTTGAAATCAGGTGAAAAAATGTTTCATGAACTGCAAACCTGATTGACTCAAAATCATTTATCTTAAAAAAATCTTTATAAAAAAATCAGTCCTTAAAAAGCATTCCTCAAAGTTTTGTGGACAGAACCATCGTCTTAAAGAGTAAGCAGCAGGGTTCTGAGAAATATATAGCGTCCCCGTGCCCAAGTGCTGCTGCAACTGTTTAAATAACATACCTGGCATTTCTCTTTTCATTGTTAACATCCTGACAACTTTTTACACTTAGAACTTTAAAGTCTGTAAAAGCTCTTTTCAAAATGGCCGCTCTAGCGCACTGGGGTTTGAGATCTGTCCTCTAAATCACTGCAGGAAGAGCGATTTAAAAAATAAATAAAAACATAACAAGTGCTCTGGCTTTTCTGTTCCGTACCACATTATGGATGCGTTATGGCTGTGTTACCTGTTTGACAATGTGGGCGATAATCCTTACAAAATCAGTGCACTAGAGCAGACATTTTGAAAAGCACTTTGAAACAGACTTTGCAGAGACAATGTTTGCATGCGTACCTGACGCAGGTGGTGTGCGATGGAGATCAGGCTCCGTCTGGTCCTCTCCACATCCCTCCCCTGTCTCCTGAACTGCAAACACAGGCCAGCGGGTCTGATTGTTAATCATCATTAAAACACATGAAAAACCGTAGCTTACTCATGCAATGAGCAAAACCACGGGTGATATAGAGATATAGAGGTGTAGCTACCATAACAAATAAACTGAATGGAATGCATGTGAGCCACTTATCATCCAGAACTACTGAGCACCAAAGAGCTACATTTAGAAAAACTGAACAAACATAAAGAGACTGCAGAAACTGAACAAACATAAAGAGACTGCAGAAACTGAGCAAACATAAAGAGACTGCAGAAACTGAACAAACATAGAGACTGCAGAAACTGAACAAAGATAAAGAGACTGCAGAAACTGAACAAACATAAAGAGACTGCAGAAACTGAACAAAGATAAAGAGACTGCAGAAACTGAACAAAGATAAAGAGACTGCAGAAACTGAACAAACATAGAGACTGCAGAAACTGAACAAACATAAAGAGACTGCAGAAACTGAACAAACATAAAGAGACTGCAGAAACTGAACAAACATAAAGAGACTGCAGAAACTGAACAAACATAAAGAGACTGCAGAAACTGAACAAACATAAAGAGACTGCAGAAACTGAACAAACATAAAGAGACTGCAGAAACTGAACAAACATAAAGAGACTGCAGAAACTGAACAAAGATAAAGAGACTGCAGAAACTGAACAAACATAAAGAGACTGCAGAAACTGAACAAACATAAAGAGACTGCAGAAACTGAACAAAGATAAAGAGACTGCAGAAACTGAACAAAGATAAAGAGACTGCAGAAACTGAACAAACATAAAGAGACTGCAGAAACTGAACAAAGATAAAGAGACTGCAGAAACTGAACAAAGATAAAGAGACTGCAGAAACTGAACAAACATAAAGAGACTGCAGAAACTGAACAAAGATAAAGAGACTGCAGAAACTGAACAAACATAAAGAGACTGCAGAAACTGAACAAAGATAAAGAGACTGCAGAAACTGAACAAAGATAAAGAGACTGCAGAAACTGAACAAACATAAAGAGACTGCAGAAACTGAACAAAGATAAAGAGACTGCAGAAACTGAACAAACATAAAGAGACTGCAGAAACTGAACAAACATAAAGAGACTGCAGAAACTGAACAAACATAAAGAGACTGCAGAAACTGAACAAACATAAAGAGACTGCAGAAACTGAACAAACATAAAGAGACTGCAGAAACTGAACAAACATAAAGAGACTGCAGAAACTGAACAAACATAAAGAGACTGCAGAAACTGAACAAACATAAAGAGACTGCAGAAACTGAACAAACATAAAGAGACTGCAGAAACTGAACAAACATAAAGAGACTGCAGAAACTGAACAAACATAAAGAGACTGCAGAAACTGAACAAACATAAAGAGACTGCAGAAACTGAACAAACATAAAGAGACTGCAGAAACTGAACAAACATAAAGAGACTGCAGAAACTGAACAAACATAAAGAGACTGCAGAAACTGAACAAACATAAAGAGACTGCAGAAACTGAACAAACATAAAGAGACTGCAGAAACTGAACAAACATAAAGAGACTGCAGAAACTGAACAAACATAAAGAGACTGCAGAAACTGAACAAACATAAAGAGACTGCAGAAACTGAACAAACATAAAGAGACTGCAGAAACTGAACAAACATAAAGAGACTGCAGAAACTGAACAAACATAAAGAGACTGCAGAAACTGAACAAACATAAAGAGACTGCAGAAACTGAACAAACATAAAGAGACTGCAGAAACTGAACAAACATAAAGAGACTGCAGAAACTGAACAAACATAAAGAGACTGCAGAAACTGAACAAACATAAAGAGACTGCAGAAACTGAACAAACATAAAGAGACTGCAGAAACTGAACAAACATAAAGAGACTGCAGAAACTGAACAAACATAAAGAGACTGCAGAAACTGAACAAACATAAAGAGACTGCAGAAACTGAACAAACATAAAGAGACTGCAGAAACTGAACAAACATAAAGAGACTGCAGAAACTGAACAAACATAAAGAGACTGCAGAAACTGAACAAACATAAAGAGACTGCAGAAACTGAACAAACATAAAGAGACTGCAGAAACTGAACAAACATAAAGAGACTGCAGAAACTGAACAAACATAAAGAGACTGCAGAAACTGAACAAACATAAAGAGACTGCAGAAACTGAACAAACATAAAGAGACTGCAGAAACTGAACAAACATAAAGAGACTGCAGAAACTGAACAAACATAAAGAGACTGCAGAAACTGAACAAACATAAAGAGACTGCAGAAACTGAACAAACATAAAGAGACTGCAGAAACTGAACAAACATAAAGAGACTGCAGAAACTGAACAAACATAAAGAGACTGCAGAAACTGAACAAACATAAAGAGACTGCAGAAACTGAACAAACATAAAGAGACTGCAGAAACTGAACAAACATAAAGAGACTGCAGAAACTGAACAAACATAAAGAGACTGCAGAAACTGAACAAACATAAAGAGACTGCAGAAACTGAACAAACATAAAGAGACTGCAGAAACTGAACAAACATAAAGAGACTGCAGAAACTGAACAAACATAAAGAGACTGCAGAAACTGAACAAACATAAAGAGACTGCAGAAACTGAACAAACATAAAGAGACTGCAGAAACTGAACAAACATAAAGAGACTGCAGAAACTGAACAAACATAAAGAGACTGCAGAAACTGAACAAACATAAAGAGACTGCAGAAACTGAACAAACATAAAGAGACTGCAGAAACTGAACAAACATAAAGAGACTGCAGAAACTGAACAAACATAAAGAGACTGCAGAAACTGAACAAACATAAAGAGACTGCAGAAACTGAACAAACATAAAGAGACTGCAGAAACTGAACAAACATAAAGAGACTGCAGAAACTGAACAAACATAAAGAGACTGCAGAAACTGAACAAACATAAAGAGACTGCAGAAACTGAACAAACATAAAGAGACTGCAGAAACTGAACAAACATAAAGAGACTGCAGAAACTGAACAAACATAAAGAGACTGCAGAAACTGAACAAACATAAAGAGACTGCAGAAACTGAACAAACATAAAGAGACTGCAGAAACTGAGCAAACATAAAGAGACTGCAGAAACTGAACAAACATAAAGAGACTGCAGAAACTGAACAAACATAAAGAGACTGCAGAAACTGAACAAACATAAAGAGACTGCAGAAACTGAACAAACATAAGAGACTGCAGAAACTGAACAAACATAAAGAGACTGCAGAAACTGAACAAACATAAAGAGACTGCAGAAACTGAACAAACATAAAGAGACTGCAGAAACTGAACAAACATAAAGAGACTGCAGAAACTGAACAAACATAAAGAGACTGCAGAAACTGAACAAACATAAAGAGACTGCAGAAACTGAACAAACATAAAGAGACTGCAGGAAACTGAACAAACAAAGAGACTGCAGAAACTGAACAAACATAAAGAGACTGCAGAAACTGAGCAAACATAAAGAGACTGCAGAAACTGAACAAACAAAGAGACTGCAGAAACTGAACAAACATAAAGAGACTGCAGAAACTGAACAAACATAGAGACTGCAGAAACTGAACAAAGATAAAGAGACTGCAGAAACTGAACAAACATAAAGAGACTGCAGAAACTGAACAAACATAAAGAGACTGCAGAAACTGAACAAAGATAAAGAGACTGCAGAAACTGAACAAAGATAAAGAGACTGCAGAAACTGAACAAACATAAAGAGACTGCAGAAACTGAACAAACATAAAGAGACTGCAGAAACTGAACAAACATAAAGAGACTGCAGAAACTGAACAAAGACAAAGAGACTGCAGAAACTGAACAAACATAAAGAGACTGCAGAAACTGAACAAACATAAAGAGACTGCAGAAACTGAACAAAGATAAAGAGACTGCAGAAACTGAACAAAGATAAAGAGACTGCAGAAACTGAGCAAACATAAAGAGACTGCAGAAACTGAGCAAACATAAAGAGACTGCAGAAACTGAGCAAACATAAAGAGACTGCAGAAACTGAGCAAACATAAAGAGACTGCAGAAACTGAGCAAACATAAAGAGACTGCAGAAACTGAGCAAACATAAAGAGACTGCAGAAACTGAACAAACATAAAGAGACTGCAGAAACTGAACAAACATAAAGAGACTGCAGAAACTGAACAAAGATAAAGAGACTGCAGAAACTGAACAAACATAAAGAGACTGCAGAAACTGAACAAAGATAAAGAGACTGCAGAAACTGAACAAACAAAGAGACTGCAGAAACTGAACAAAGATAAAGAGACTGCAGAAACTGAACAAACATAAAGAGACTGCAGAAACTGAACAAACATAAAGAGACTGCAGAAACTGAACAAAGATAAAGAGACTGCAGAAACTGAACAAAGATAAAGAGACTGCAGAAACTGAACAAACATAAAGAGACTGCAGAAACTGAACAAACATAAAGAGACTGCAGAAACTGAACAAACATAGAGACTGCAGAAACTGAACAAAGATAAAGAGACTGCAGAAACTGAACAAACAAAGAGACTGCAGAAAGACTTCTAGTCGAAACAGCTGGCATTGAATTTAAGAAGTTTCTTTTAGTATTTCTAAATACATGTTATCATGTAAAATCATATCCACATACCTGACTGTTATTATTATAATATGTATTATTAAGAATATGATGTGAGCAGGCCTCACCACCGCTGTGTCAGCCACCAGGAACAGCTCGATGTTGTATTTGTATTGCTTGACCTGTGAACAGAACGCATGTGTTACTATAGTACCTATCTGTACTACCTGCTGTTAGATATCAAACCTGTACACTAAATATACCTCCATATACACTGCTGCAGGTACTCAATTAAAGTGACTGTACCTAACAACATACATATACCTCGTAGCTCTCAGCTGTATAGGTTCTTGCACTTACTGGGTGATTTCACCTGGATAGCAAAACTGTCCTCATCCCTTCAGGGCCTTTCCTTTAAAGGTCACCTATTAACTATTAATAACCAGCTAACAAACATATTGATATGTTAATTGTTCTATTAGTATATAACAGGCCAGCTAAAACTGCGAACATCAGAGCCCTGTGGATTATCAATTCGAAGTCGATCATATATTTGAAATGGGTTCAGATTGTTGCTGTAGTAATGTTTAGCAAATTAAATCAGGTTTTTATTAGCAGGAGTTGTAACCACAATGCACAAGAGGCAGGCTCGTCTGCACTCGTGGCTATAGAGCTGTTAACCTCCTCTCACTGACAGGGAACACAATCTGTATCGGCTGTGCATCACGCAACACTACCCCGTTACATGAGTTTAGAGAGATCTTAATGTAGAACCCTTCGCTCAAAATGAACAACGTTTGTTAACAGTTAATAAACTAAACAAGTGGCCCTTAAAATAAAGTGTGGCCCTAACACGGAAGACAGAAAAGAAAGACAACTGAAAAGGAACTGAATGGAAATGAAGGCATGGAGATGCAAGTCTTACTGGTGCAGCAGCTGGGTCTCCTGTGGGTGAGGTGTCCTGTGTGCTGAGCTTCACAGCTCCTCTCCTCCTCCTGCGCTGGCTGGACCTGCTCACCCGGTGCCTGGAGCTGCCCTCCGTCTCGGGGGACACCGTGTAGGTGTCAGGTCCCAGGGTCAGGTACCCACTGAAACACACCCACAAGCACCCTCACATGAGCACAGGCAGGGACTTTACAATGCTTTCCTATGCTTTACCATGCTTTCACTGTGTTTTATAACACTTTGCTGTGGGAAACTTTTATAAGGGATCAGATCTGAGTCAACCAAGCAAGAACCTAACGTCCCAGCCGTGGATCTGTCTTAGGTACTTCTTCAGTCTTCAGTTTAATGATGTAAGCAGCAGTGGTATTAAGATCCACCAGTATTTATTAGATCAGCTGAATCTTTACTTTTTATCTACCCTCAGGCGACCCAATTTCCAAAGCTCAGAACCAGGACGCTTAGATTACTTATATATTTATTTATTTAAGCATGCTTCCTATTTGAATATATATTTTTTAATCACAATTACTGTTTTCGCATTAAACTAACAAAAAACAGCCTCTGACTGCTGCACAACCACTGCACCTTCCCTTTCCAATTCGTGCCCATGTTAAACTACATGTAACAACAAAAAAGTTCTACTATTTCTACCCTCATTCTGCATGCGTTTCATTTATGATAGCAACCTATAGAAATATATTATTCTGGAAGCATATTTTACCCTGATTGATGATCATTTGTGTAATTAATGTAAGGCGTGCAATCAGGACTTTGTTACGGTCTGGGGAATGATGTCAGGACACCGGGACAGTTTCTGGGGAAAGGGGACAGTCCCAGTAAAACCAGGGCACCTGGTCACCCTAATCTACCTCTGCTCTGCTGTTCTGGAAGGTTGCTGAGGGTGTGCCTTTGCTCAGAGACTATGGTACCTACAGTGGATCACCAGCTCAATCACTGTGCCCAATAATCAATGCATCCTTACCTGAGCCCCTGGCAGGTGCAAAGAGCCACACGCGAGTCCCTGAGCCCCTCCACCCAGCCTGTGTAGCAGCAGTGGTTCTGGAATACACAGTTCAGACAATGAGGATTCAATTGATCGGTACACCGTGCTTTCACACATCATTCCTCTGCAGGGAATACATGGTAGTAGTACAGTGCATAGTAAAAGAACATCACATTTAAAGAGCAACTTGATAGGCTCAGGTTATTCTAACTAATGGCGTCATCTTCTTGATTAGATTCACTTTGTATAATTTTCTGTTTTAGTCGCCACATCCTGGGGAGTTCAAGCACCACTGAGGCACTCAAACAGGTCTTCTCTCCATTTTCTAAAACTGAAAAGTACCCCTGTGGCCTCTTTAGACTCTTAAACATGCCTTCTCTCGAAGTACACCTGGTATCCCAGAGTGTAACCATTAACCTGTCCCCCCTGCAACACTGTCTCCTATCACTGGTATAGCCCTAAATCTGAAGGTACCGGAATGCCACTTAAATAATGATTTTCTTAAACAAGAATTATTATACAAATTCACATTTTATTTGTGTATTGAACTTCTAGTAACACATATAATAGGTAATGAATCTGTCTAGTTTCTACACACGGTCATAATCGATGCGCTGTTGTGCCATTGTCTTCGTCAGCCTTTTTTGCCTTCTTAAAGAAGTAGTTCATAAGAGAATGCTCTTTTCATTGCTACAGACTGAATCAGACAGTTGTGTGGGAGATGCGAGTCATGTGACTTAGCTTGCCTATTATGCGAGTTCTGGTTTGATTACACCACTGCTGCCTGTTCCATGTGGTATTTCTTATGGATGTATTTACTGCATCCACTGGGGTCTGGAAGTGATGCAGGGGGACATGTTAATGGTTCCACTCTGGTGTACCGGCTGTACTTGGAAAGAAGACATGTTTCAGAGTTCAGTTACGACCACATGGGTACCTTTCAATTTTAGAAAATTGCCAGGATGTTATGATTGAAAAACAAAATGATATACAAAGCAAACAGGAAGAAGACGACACACACTGTGCTTCTGTTCCACTGTGCCTCTGTTCCTCTGTTCCACTCTGCTTCTGTTCCACTGTGCCTCTGTTCCACTGTGCCTCTGTTCCACTGTGCCTCTGTTCCATTGTGCTTCTGTTCCACTGTGCTTCTGTTCCACTGTGCCTCTGTTCCTCTGTTCCACTCTGCTTCTGTTCCACTGTGCCTCTGTTCCTCTGTTCCACTCTGCTTCTGTTCCACTGTTCCTCTGTTCCACTGTGCTTCTGTTCCACTGTGCCTCTGTTCCACTGTGCCTCTGTTCCACTGTGCCTCTGTGCTTCTGTTCCACTGTGCTTCTGTTCCACTGTGCCTCTGTGCTTCTGTTCCACTCTGCTTCTGTTCCACTGTGCCTCTGTTCCACTGTTCTTCTGTTCCACTGTGCCTCTGTTCCACTGTGCTTCTGTTCCACTGTGCCTCTGTTCCACTGTGCTTCTGTTCCACTGTGCCTCTGTTCCACTGTGCCTCTGTTCCACTGTGCCTCTGTGCTTCTGTTCCACTGTGCTTCTGTTCCACTGTGCCTCTGTGCTTCTGTTCCACTCTGCTTCTGTTCCACTGTGCCTCTGTTCCACTGTTCTTCTGTTCCACTGTGCCTCTGTTCCACTGTGCCTCTGTGCTTCTGTTCCACTGTGCTTCTGTTCCACTGTGCCTCTGTGCTTCTGTTCCACTGTGCTTCTGTTCCACTGTTCCACTGTGCTTCTGCTCCACTGTGCCTCTGTGCTTCTGTTCCACTGTACTTCTGTTCCACTGTGCTTCTGTTCCACTGTGCCTCTGTGCTTCTGTTCCACTGTGCTTCTGTTCCACTGTGCTTCTGTTCCACTGTGCCTCTGTTCCACTGTGCCTCTGTTCCACTGTGCCTCTGTGCTTCTGTTCCACTGTGCTTCTGTTCCACTGTTCCACTGTGCTTCTGTTCCACTGTTCCACTGTGCTTCTGTTCCACTGTGCCTCTGTTCCACTGTGCTTC
Organism: Acipenser oxyrinchus oxyrinchus; assembly: GCA_030684275.1. Taxonomy (NCBI): domain Eukaryota; kingdom Metazoa; phylum Chordata; class Actinopteri; order Acipenseriformes; family Acipenseridae; genus Acipenser; species Acipenser oxyrinchus. The sequence continues at coordinate 727,849 of CM060247.1, read as the reverse complement.
TGTTCCTCTGTGCCTCTGTGCCTCTGTTCCACTGTGCTTCTGTTCCACTGTGCCTCTGTGCCTCTGTTCCATTGTGCTTCTGTTCCACTGTGCTTCTGCTCCACTGTGCCGCTGTGCTTCTGTTCCACTGTGCTTCTGTTCCACTGTGCCTCTGTGCCTCTGTGCCTCTGTGCCTCTGTTCCTCACCATGCTGCCAGTTACACCACCAAGCATGGCGGACACAAGCACCGATCAAATTAATCTCCAGTCCAGCTACACAGCTCATGGCAAACAGGAATACGATACTGGCTGACTTCTGAGAGCCTATAATGAGATCAGAACAATGTACTGCTCTCCTTCCAGTTCCATCCCTCTTATTAATGTCTTTGCTCCATTGTGTAATGAACTGGAATCTCCTCCCATTGAACTGAATGGAATGGAAAGGCAAGGGCTGGATGCGAACCGCAAGCCATACGATTCAAAGCCTAACATCTTACCATTCAACGAAAGAGCCAGCTCTGTAGCTGAGAGGTAAGAGGTAGGTACAAGTCTTATGGTGATGTCAGTATTATTAACACATCAGCCGCTAGGACGAGATTCATTAGAAATCTCTCAGTCAGTACAACAGAAAGAGTTAGCATGGGGGTAGGGTTAGGGTTACAAAATGAGGGAATCAGGCGTATGAAAGAGCTGAGCCTGGCTTCATACCAAGGGGTGGCGCTGTTCTGAGAGGAGGGAGCTGTCCGGTGAATAACGGTGTTCAGTGTAGGGTTCTGTCAGCAGATCCCTGTGGAGACATGCATACTGGTTACAAATCCCTGTAGGGATTTCCTTTGCTGTTTCTGCTTACATCATTGTTGAGCTCAAACAGACTTTCTGAAGTGAGGTGGGGAAGCATATTAGTGTTGCGCACTGAAGCCTGTGCAACACTGATATTCCCCAGCTCACTTGGTTTTTATAGTTAGCAAGGCATATCATGATTTAAGCAGAAACGCATGGTTAAGCATATGTAAGCATTGTAGAACACAGAGGGGTATGGTAAAGCATATTAAAAATATCGCAAACCAGGGTAACTTATAGTAAATATATAGTATAACCCTGGAGAATGGGAGGGGACGACTGCACGATTAGACGTAGACTTTTAAAGGGACCATGCAGAACAGGTGGAAAGTAAGAAAATTATGTTGGGGGGCATTTGTTGCCCGTTTTACTCCAATCAGACCGCTTGCAAGCTAAATATTTATAAATATGATCACAAAATTATTATTATTATTATTATTATTATTATTATTATTATTATTATTATTATTATTATTATTATTATTATTATTTTTATTTTTTTTAATAAGAATGCCTGTCTCAAAGGAGTAGCACCTCTGCATAGAAATGTTGCTTTTCTTCCATATCTGAACAACATATTTATAGATATCATGTGTCAAATGATATATGCAAATATTGCAGAGAGGTTATATAAAGGCTATCACAAACCACATCAGTTGTAAGCAAACAAAAAACAGTCGATTCCAAGAAGCCGTCCACATTCCTCTGTGTGCACCAGATTGTAAATCCAGATACTGGCTTCACGGGAGATCAGGGACCTGTCTCACAGCCTCTGTACTGCTTGACTCCTTCAGGTGCAAGAAACCGGGACCTCCGAACGGAATGTAACAGTGATATGTTTTTTAAGCAATACTTTAAAAATAACTCCATTAAAAAGAACGAGGGAGAGCTGGGAGGACGTTCAGGATAACAAGCCGCTGGGGTGAGCATGGATGCCGGGCTGGGAAGTAGGAGCGACAGTAGGGGGTTTTGAGCAACTGCGACTTTGGTTGTTATTTTTATCAAATCAAATTTTATTTATAAAGCGCCTTTCATGGCAAGCCATCCCAAGGCGCTTTTAACATGAAAAAAGCCATTTGGAAGTACATTTAGTACAATAAAAACAATATAAACAATAAAAACAGCAAAAGAAAACAACTTTTTAAAATTGTTGCACGGTGATGTGTGCGTGCAGGGGTTGCACAGTGGTGTGTGTGTGCTGGGGTTGCACGGTGGTGTGTGTGTGCTGGGGTTGCACGGTGGTGTGTGTGTGCAGGGGTTGCACGGTGGTGTGTGTGTGCTGTAGTTGCACGGTGGTGTGTGTGTGCTGGGGTTGCACGGTGGTGTGTGTGTGCAGGGTTGGCATGGTGTGTGCAAGCGTGCAGGGTTGGCATGGTGGGTGTAAGCATGCAGGGTTGGCATGGTGGGTGTAAGCGTGCAGGGTTGGCATGGTGGGTGTAAGCGTGCAGGGTTGGCATGGTGGGTGTAAGCGTGCAGGGTTTGCACGGTGGTGTGTGCGTGTAGGGGTTGCACGGGGTGTGTGCGTGCAGGGGTTGCACGGGGTGTGTGCGTGCAGGGGTTGCACGGTGCTGTGTGCGTGCAGGATTTGCATGGTGCTGTGTATGCATGTAGGGGTTGCACGATGGTGTGTGCGTGCAGGGTTTGCATGGTGGGTGTGTGCGTGTAGGGATTTGTGACAGTCTGGCTTGCAGTGGTGACGTCACGGACCAGGAAGTAACTGAAACCACAACAATGGATGGGCGGGCTTAAACTGAACGCAACGGCGTTCAGTTGCTTTATTAATAAACAAAACAAAATATTTAACAAAACAACAAAACAAAGGGCACGAGGCCAAACGAATAAACAGACAAACAAGTAAGTGGCGTGCTGGCTGAACTAGCACGTTTTAGCAATTGTTTTATGTCGTCTCTCTCCGCTCTCTCTGCTCTCTACTCCAAAACACCACCAACTAAGAACAGACAGCTGCAGGTTCTTATACTCTGGCGAGGGGTTAACTAGCTGTTAATTATCTTATTACCCCTCGCCACAGTCTGCATCGCGTTTAGGTAAGGATGCATGACTGTCAGCTAGTTAAATAATCAGTAGCTGATCAGTCATGCACCCTCACGAGGTTTTTAAATATAAATAATAATAAATACGCGGCGCTGTTATCCGCGCCGCAAACAATAATACAAATAATAATAATGGGGCGGGACACTCCGCCACAGGATTGCACGATGGTGTTTGCGTGCAGGGGTTGCACGGTGGTGTGTGCGTGCAGGGTTTGCATGGTGGGTGTGTGCGTGTAGGGATTGCACGATGGTGTTTGCGTGCAGGGGTTGCACGGTGGTGTGTGCGTGCAGGGTTTGCATGGTGGGTGTGTGCGTGTAGGGATTGGACGATGGTGTTTGCGTGCAGGGGTTGCACGGTGGTGTGTGCGTGCAGGGGTTGCATGGTGGGTGTGTGCGTGTAGGGTTTGCACGATGGTGTGTGCGTGCAGAGGTTGCGCGGTGGTGTGCGTGCGGGGTTGCATGGTGGGTGTGTGCGTGCCGGGTTGCATGGTGGTGTGTGTGTGCAGGGGTTACATGGTGGGTGTATGCATGTAGGGGTTTCACGGTGGTGTGTGCATGCAGGGTTTGCATGGTCGGTGTATGCGTGTAGTCTTGGCATGGTGTGTGCAAGCGTGCAGGGTTGGCATGGTGGGTGTAAGCGTGCAGGGTTTGCATGGTGGGTGTAAGCGTGCAGGGTTTGCATGGTGGGTGTAAGCGTGCAGGGTTTGCACGGTGGTGTGTGCGTGCAGGGGTTGCACGGTGCTGTGTATGCGTGTAGGGGTTGCACGATGGTGTGTGCGTGCAGGGTTTGCATGATGGTGTGTGCGTGCAGGGTTTGCATGGTGGGTGTGTGCGTGCAGGGTTTGCATGGTGGGTGTGTGCGTGCAGGAGTTGCACGGTGGGTGTATGCATGTAGGGGTTGCATGGTGGTGTGTGCGTGTAGGGGTTGCATGGTGGGTGTATGCATGTAGGGGTTTCACGGTGGTGTGTGCATACAGGGTTTGCATGGTGGGTGTATGCGTGTAGGGGTTGCACGGTGGTGTGTGTGTGCAGGGGTTGCAATGTTTTCTGGGGAAAGTAAAAAATACATTAACTTTGATTCATGTACTAAGAGTTACTCTTAAATGAATTCACGATCCAGTTCTCATGTACTTTATGGTAAACTGTGCATGCATGACTTAGAAACTCAACTGTCAGCTGAGCAGAATATCCCAAAAACTGGGCTGAAAACCAGAGAGGCCCAGAATTTGGAACATTATAAAAGCAAAGCAGTCTATATGTAAAACTGTGATTACATTAGAGTGAAACTAATGAATCCTGTAACAAAACTGTAATAGTGGGCAGGAGATTTTATATATATCCCCAGGGGATGCAGGAATCCCAGGGGATGCAGGACATTTCACAACACTGGCAGCGGCTCTGCCTGTAGTGAGAGATCTAGAATGGCTCCTATGTGATAGTTTAGCCTGTAATATGAACATCCATTGCATTGCATTCTTTTGATAGGATTATTTAGTCAATGGAATATGTGCCCAATGCTTGGTATCTGAACTCCATTGGAGGTGAGATTGAGGACTCGCTAGGTTTTGTTTTGTTTAGTTGGAGCACCGAGTTATTTTGAATATACGTTGTTGATTGAGTCCTCAACCACATCTCCAATTCACCAGTGTGACTAACTGGATTGTTTTATTCTGTTTAGGTGCCTTTCAGTGCTTAACTAATTGTGATGCTGATGTGTGAACAATGGTGTCTAATTTGTGTAGCTGGTAACTAATAAGCCTCTGTTTTTCCGAAGCCCTGGGAAAAAAGGATCCGTTTTGATATATTGTCTTTTTGTAAATGCGAAAAGCATATTTTACCTAAAATATAAACGGTGAATTCCATTGTGCTTGTCCTCCTGCTGCTTTCCTTGTGGTTCATGCAGTGCTCTTTCCCAATAAAAGAACCTGTGCTATTTAACTCAGGCAAAATTGGCAAACGTTAAATTGTTGATGCTCTCTTTCTAGAGCTGGCGTAGTAGGATTACTGCACAGCATGGTGGTGACTTAGCCTGTGAGGAGTTGCCTCAGTGAAGCCGTGCACCCTCGTTTACTGGTTTGGCTGCGTAACCTCCTCCCCCCCACCCCCTCGTTACAGGAAGAAGGTTGTTAGATGTTTAAACTCTCTTTAGAAATCCTATATTCATTGAATAGGAGACATTGACAATATTACTACCACAGTATTGACAACTGATTAATATTGTGCGTCTATTGCAGTAATCTTATATCCTGGTATCTAGTATCCTGGGAAGGCATATTGAATTCCGGGGAGGATCCAGGGAAAGCATGGACAGGCAGCGACCCTGAGTGTGCTCCTTCTCTTCCCAAGCCCCTCTGTGTGGAACCAGCTGCTGGACCCCAGGACTGCTCTGTCTTTCACTGCCTCCCGCTGCCTCCTCCAGACCCGTCTGTTTACACTGTGGATCTCTACTACTGGACTTCCCTGATCTACACACCTCATTACTGGATCCTCCGCTAATGCACTTCCCATACACTAGTGCACTACAGACAGAACTTGTTGTAATGCTAACTTGTTGCATCCTAGTTCACATTGCATTTTAGTAGTATTATTTTATTAAGCTTGCATTGTAACCCTGGACTGCCCTGCAACACATGTAAGTCACCTTGGGTAATGGCGTCTGCCAAGTAAATTAAATTAGTAACAATAGCTGCGGATGAACTAGTACGGAGTGTGAGTCAATGGGCCGTTTTCATGGCTGCTGCACTTACAGTGTTTTCTCCAGGTGGATGGTATGGTTCTTCCCTGACAGAAGCATGGACAGCTGCAGCCAGAGCGGAAACTCACTCTACAGCACCGGGGAAAGAAAGATTGAATCAACATCTTAGAACAAGAACCTCTGGGGCTGCTACAGCCTTCAAAATGAAAGTTCACAAGGCGAGGAAGGGTTTATTCAACAGGTCAGCTGCAGGGGGCTTAGCTTTATATTCAAAAATACCTGCCATGGAAATTAAACATCGTCCAACCTTTTTAGGGAACAAAGAGCCATTCCGATTATCAGGTAGGGCTATCATATGACTCCATATACACTAGTACAGTTAGGAACCGTTTTCAGCTGACACCCTAGTGCATTGTGGTGCATGCAGTCCTGCTGTGAACGGTAGCCGAGGCAGGCAAAACGTACCCGAATGCATTGCCACGTAAGTTGAAAAGCCTGAACTGTCCCAAACTGGTATGGTAACCCTCAGCCATACCTAAAGTGCCATACAAAAGTTGACAGAGTTGTCCCTGTTTATTTAGCTATCTAACTTGAATATCAACAACATGGCATTTGGAAAAGAGTGAAGTGAAGGGCACTTGTACAGTAAAATGCAATACTAGTACAATCTTCTGTTAACCTGGTCAGTCCTCAGCCCTCACTCACCTCTGCACTCTGCCCACTGGATTGCAGCACTGATATTTCCACCGTCTGGGATTCTATAGAGCGCCCCCCTGTGCTCAGCCTGCAGCAGTGTACTGCAAGTTGAAGAAGGAAGAGCTGTTAGAGTAAGATCCTTACAGATCAGGGTCCAGATATTCAAAGCGATGCGCAATCTCCGCGCACAAATTAATTCTTTTGCAGAAAAATTGATATTTTCCAAGACGGCACAAAACAGTTGCGCGAAGTTGGAAAACAGCAGTTTTTTGCTCAATTCTTAAATGTTTTTGTGCCTCGCAAAAACCACCTGCACATTCAATACCAATACAGCAGAAATACACAAGAGCTACGTGTGAATGCGCAGAATTGGAATACTACACGACAATGGACTGTTAACAATACCCCGCCAAGCAGCTATCATAGGTGTACAGTACATACCAATATTCCTCAGACGAGTCTACACTCACATGGAACCTGCACATGGAATGCAGAATCACAGCTCAACACACATCGGTAGCACTGGCACCCCCAGTTGCATGCCCACCCCCACAAATATATAAATAAGCTACTAAATGGAGAAATGAAACAATGGACCACAGGACAGTGTAGACTATTCAACATATAACTTAAACAAAAATATACTGTAGCGACTTGCTAACTGGGTAAGTGTGAACATGAAGGAGATATCTCTGAAGCATCAAACTCCACTCTATTTTACAGAAACGCGTCTGTCAGCCGGTGTTCTGAGCAGCTCTCACCCGTGCTCTTTACACTATACATAAACATATTTACAGAAACGCGTCTGTCAGCCGGTGTTCTGAGCAGCTCTCACCCGTGCTCTTTACACTATACATAAACATATTTACAGAAACGCGTCTGTCAGCCGGTGTTCTGAGCAGCTCTCACCCGTGCTCTTTACACTATACATAAACATATTTACAGAAAGGCGTCTGTCAGCCGGTGTTCTGAGCAGCTCTCACCCGTGCTCTTTACACTATACATAAACATATTTACAGAAAGGCGTCTGTCAGCCGGTGTTCTGAGCAGCTCTCACCCGTGCTCTTTACACTATACATAAACATATTTACAGAAACGCGTCTGTCAGCCGGTGTTCTGAGCAGCTCTCACCCGTGCTCTTTACACTATACATAAACATATTTACAGAAACGCGGACTGTAAAACAAACAAACCCACAATGCTGAAAACACTACTCTATTCAGAAGCCTGAAGACGGGAATCTCAGCATAGAGCCAGCCAAGAACGCTGCCTGTGGATCAATCAATCAATATTTATTTTATATAGTGCCTTTCATAGTGGATCACCATCACAAAGCGCTTTACAAGATAGTGAGGAACAATGCATAATAAATTAAATAGTGAAATACAGGGCATAGTACATTAAATACAAACAGTAAAAAGGGAACTGCTCATACTCCTGCTGAAAGCCCCTTCCAACTGCCCCCACTCACCACACCCCCTGCTCCTACCACCCCTGTATGGCAAAGTCAAAAGCACGGAATCGAGATCATTCTAATTCATTTGCATTTTCTTTTGCTTTCTTGTTTTCTGTTACAGTACCATTCGTTTTTTTTTTTCTTTCTCAGTGTTAGCCGTGATCCCGCTTATCAAACCACTATTGCTCCGTGTCTGGACTGATCTGATTTTTATAATGTGGTTGGTTTTTTTTGTAAGAACTGTAAGTCGCCCTGGATAAGGGTGTCTGTTATAAGAAAATACACACATGCATTAACAACAACAACAATTAATAATATTAATAATCCAGCTGGAATCACCTATTTTTATAGCCTATATACCGATTATATATATATATATATATATATATATATATATATATATATATATATATATATATATATATATATATATATATATACGTGACAAACCTGGGGGGCAATTCATTCAAAATAAATAAAACGGGCTGAACGGGCAGTGGAATAAGAAAGGAGCACCTTTCGTACATTAACTTTACATTCAAAATGCGACAAAATGTGCAAGGTAAGGAGGTGCAAACTGTTGCTTGATCGATCTAGGGTTGATATGCTGCTGTATGTGTCTATTAAAGTAAAGCTTTCCTGCATTATACAGGTCGTTGTTTAGTATCTGCCGGCTCGGTCTGTGTTACACACCGACGGTATGTACTGTGATACCGTGCTGTACTCTTGATTCTGTTTTGGGAGTTATTCTTTCAGCTAGTGATTAGTTTTCTTTCGGTCCGAAAGAACGATCATGATGTCAGCTTCCCTGTTTATTTTTTAAACGTGTATTAGCACTAGCGATGCTGCTATCACAATCGTTCTTTTGACTGTAATTATTATATAGATGTAGACGGAACCTTGTATGATCGCTGGGTGTTTTCCATTGCTGCAATTCACTTCAGTGATTGGGTGAGTGTGTGCTGGAGTGATGTGCGCGGAGTTAAGGCTTGTTTTTTAAAAGCGTTATGTTGTGCCTCGCAAAACTAGTTTTGTGCTTGGCGCATAGTTTCGAACGTGGCAATAAAACAGTATTATACTGTATCTCTAAACCACTGTGCATAAATATTACATTTTTGTTTACAGCTCAAAGTGAACTGCAGATAACATTTAAAAAAAACATATTAGGCCCGGCTGCATTTTAGTAACAGCAATGGATATTGCTTACTTGCAAAACAAAGAAAGCACAAGTCTGCAGAAAATGCAAAGCGACAGAAAGATATACCGAATCCCTTTGGATAATTTCCATGTTCGCTTTAATAAAAACGTGTATCATTGTTAGTAGTTATTATCTTGAGGTAAACATTTTAAAAGGCACATCATTATGCGGAGATGGGAAGTAAACGTTAACGTAAACATTTTTTACACGCTATTTTGTATTATTTATACTGACTTTGCCGAACAGAAAGCGCATACGACTGTTTCCAAACACTTACTAAACTATGGCGGAGTCTGCAGTACATATTTAATATATGAATCAGTCAAGAAAATAAGTGAGGCAAGGTTGGATAGCAAATATGACTTTATATATTTTGTTTAAATATAGCTGGTACAGCAAACGTAAATAAATAACAGCACATGTTTTTGAAGTTCATACCACATAGTTATCAAAGTTTTTCTCCATCTGCGTCTGGTTTGTTGTGTTACAACCTGAAATCTTGATGCTTTTAAATTGGAATTTTTCCCCCTTTGATTTACACAACCTACTCAACACTTTCAATGTGTGAAAAAACAAATCAATTAAAAATAAAAACCTAAAAAGTCTTTATTAGATAAGTATTCACCCCCTTTGCTATGACACTCCTAAATAAGCTCAGGTGCAACCAATTGCCTTCAGAATTCACACAATAAGTTAAATTGAGTCCATCTGTGTGCAATAAAAGTGGTTCACGTGATATCAGATTAAATACACCTGTCTCTGTAAGGTCCCACAGTTGGGTAGTGCATTCAAAGCAAAGATACTACCATAAAGACCAAGGAGCTTTCAAAACAACTCCAGGATAAAGTTGTGGAAAGGCACAGATCAGGGGAGGGGTATAAAAAGATTTCAAAGGCATTGAATCCCTTGGAGCACAGTCAAGCTGATCATCAAGAAGTGGAAGGTATACGACACCACCCAGAATCTGCTTAGAGCAGGCCGTCTTCCCAAACTGAGCAGCCGGGTAAGAAGGGCATTGGTCAGAGAAGCCAGCATGAGGCCAGTGACAACTCTGAAAGACCTACAGCGTTCCATGGCTGGGATGGAAGAAACTGTCCATGTGTCAACAATAGCTCAGGTACTCCACAAATCTGGCCTGTATGGAAGAGTGGCAAGAAGGAAGCCATTTCTGAAAAAAGCCCTGCTTGGAATTTGCAAAAAGGCATGTGGAAGACTCTGAAAAGATGTGGCAAAAGATTCTGTGGTCAAATGAAACAAAAATGTAACTATTTGGCCTAAATGCAAAGTGTTATGTCTGATGCAAACCCAACACAGTACATCACCCAGGTAACACCATCCCTACTGTGAAGCATGGTGGTGGCAGCATCATGTATGTATTTGCTTACAATTGTAAGTCGCCCTGGATAAGGGCGTCTGCTAAGAAATAAAAAAAAATAATAATAATAATAATAATAATAATAATAATAATAATAATGCTATGGGGATGCTTTTCATCGGCAGGGACTGAGAAGCTTGTCAGGGTAGAGGGCAAAATGGATGGAGCTAAATACAGGCAAATCCTTGAGGAAAACCTGCTTCAGTCTGCAAAAGACCTAAGACTGGGATGGAGATTCACCTTTCAGCAGGACAATGACCCCAAGCACACAGCCAAAGCGACACTGGAGTGGCTTAAAAACAAGAAAGTGAATGCCCGGACTTGAATCCGATTGAGAATCTGCGGCAAGACTGGAAGATTGCTGTCCACCACCGATCCCCATCCAACTTGACAGAGCTTGAACAATTTTGCCAAGAAGAATGGGCGAATATTGTACTATCCAGATGTGCAAACCTGGTAGAGACTTACCCCAAAAGACTCACAGCTGTAATTGCCGCCAAAGGTGGTTCTACCAAGTATTGACTCAGGGGGGTGAATACTTATCTAACCAAGACATTTCAGGGTTTTTTTTATTTTTCATTAACTGTTGTTTCACAAAAAAAATTCTCTTGCCTCTTCAAAGTGTTGAGTAGGTTGTATAAATCAAAGGAAAACAAATCCCATTTAAATGCATCAAGATTTCAGGTTATAACACCGCAAACTGTGAAAACATCCAAGGGGGGTGAATACTTACTATAGGCACTGTGTATATATTGAATTATCACTAAAACAAGCTGTAAACTTGATTTATTTGAAGTATTAAGCTGTCATGCACATTCTAATGCGTCTTTGTGTAAACTGTAGACAGTGCAGTTTATAGCTATACTTCAGCACACAGAAGTTGCATATCTGCATTGCACCACATAGCGTAATTATTAATAAAGTTAATTCTGTTATTATAAACAGATGCTCATTTCTGCACAGATTGGTTTCTATTCCAGGGGTCACAAATGGAGATTCAGGGGTCACAAATGGAGATTAGATAAAGGGGTATTCAGAACAGAAAATAGGAGGCACATTTTTACACAAAGAATTGTGAGGGTCTGGAACCAACTCCCCAGTAATGTTGTTGAAGCTGACACCCTGGGATCCTTCAAGAAGCTGCTTGATGAGATTCTGGCATCAATAAGCTACTAACAACCAAACAAGCAAGATGGGCTGAATGGCCTCCTCTTGTTTGTAAACTTTCTTATGTTCTTATATTCCGGGTACCAGCGTTTTTTTTTTTTTTTAATGGGAAGCAAAATTAATAATAATAAACCTTCCTGTTAGATTAATATCCGTAGAGCAGAATTGCCTGTATCAACTGTTGCACCAGCATATAGAGTATCTGCTCATGTGTGATTTTCAAAATTAATTTTCTATACTTGCAGAAGTTTTATTATTATTATTATTATTATGAGTAGTGCCATCATTGTATTAATTCAAATTGCAAATAATTACGGTATAAGAAATTAATAATCAACATTATCAGCCTACCTGTGTGGCAGAGAATCACAGTGGAAAGGAGAGCCATTAGTCTGGACACAGTCCCCATTTTCAGTCTGTTTGTCTCACACCTGTTTGTCAGCAGTATTTATTTCAACCCTTTTTTTTCAATATGCAAATCACTTCTTTGGAAGTGGTGTGTCCCCCGCCCCCGAATCCTCAGTTTCAGTCAGTGATTGATTACAGGAACAGAAATGAAACACACAGGTAGAGGATAAGCGCGTGACTCAGAACAATCCCACTTCGCAATTCTTAGCGGCCCAAATCCAGATTTTAACTTTTTTTTTTTGTTGCAAGTTTTCGTTTTAAACTACAAAGTGGTTTCCAATGTAATGTTAACATGACAATTCAGCAGGTTGCATTCGATTTTATGAAGCAATATTTGTTCATTCTATAGGGTGATTCAAAACGTTTGGCGACAGTGTAACACCTATCCACTAAGGCAAGGGCTATAGCAACTAAAAACCTGGGAAATATTATAACCCAGTGTAGCAGGGCAGTAGTAAGCACTGCTGTTTAAATGTATTTCTTTATTTTAGAACGGGATCTCCCCCTCCGCCCTGTGTTATTTTGTATTTGTTTGTTTATGTATTTATTATTGGTGACGGTGAGGAGCCGTGTGGTTTTGTATTTATTTAGAAATTATTTATTTATGACAGCTAGGCGCCGCGGGTTTTAGTATTGTTTTGTATTATGTATTGGCGTAGTAATTTGTTTTGCTTAGTAGCGTGGATGGGTAGCCCCATCCACAACAGTTTAAAAACCTCGTGCAGAAGGTGGTTATCTCCCGAATTAAGTGATTAATTTGTTGCTAAATCGGGAGATGGTCATCTGCATAAAAGCCTACAGCTCGCTGCACTCAGGGTGGGTGTTAGAGCGGAGAGAGTGAGCGAGGAGCGAGAGAAAACGAAACGAGAAAAAGCAAAAAAACAAACAAAAAAAAAACACAACCATAAAGGATCAGTGAAGGCTATTGCCCAGCCTGATCGTGTTGTTTGTGTTTGTGATTATTTTTGTTTAACATTTTTATTTTGCCCTGTGGGAAAGTGTTTTGTGTTTGAACTTTTTATTTTATTTTTGTATTAAAATAAACGGCGCCCCGCGTCTTTATTTTTGAACTGCAGTATTTGGTGTCAGTTTGTTTTTAGTTCCTGCTTCTGTCGTGACGTCACCGCACAGCCACCCTGTCACACCCAGGTACACAAGTTATCTGTATGTATTATACACGCACACCATCACACACTCTTTTGGAAATCAGGTTAATTGTCACACTATCCCTTCAATGAATTCCAAGACACAGGGTTTATGGGTATACAGGTAAACCTTGGTGTTATTTCAGTCACAGCTGTACCAGAAGGGGTGGGTGGCTGGAGACGCAGCTCTGCTTAACCCACAGGAAAAGTGCAAACAAGAATAATAATTATTATTAGGCTTCCAAGCCAAAGGCTGGGAAGCCTATTGTTATTGCTGTGTTTATTATTATTATTATTATTATTATTATTATTATTATTATTATTATTATTCCCAAACAACATCGCAGAGTTATGAAAACGCATACGTAAGTAGATGCCTATGGCTGGACAACCAGACTGGCGTCCCCAAATGAAAAAGTCACATGGTTCGACCGCCATCTTGGATCTCATGGAAATTTTGGGAATTTTTCAAAACTCTTGCCGTTAAAAACAACTTAAGGTGGAACTATGGCAATGGCAGCAGATAGTGCAGCAATGGCCTATAAAAACACATATGTTCACTCGAGGTCGATTGAACAATTACTTTGCCCGCTACGCTGGATTGGCGCCAAATATTCAACAATCTTCTTGTCTTAAACCACAACGTCAATTGACACCCAAATTGGCACGCATGTTCATGATCAGGTCCTTTCTAACGTTTGTAAAATCCACGCTTTTTCGTTAAAAAACACGGCCGCGACGTGCAAATAACCGTTTCACGGCGGCTCTATTTTCATACATTCGTGCATAAATCCAAGGTGCAATACACTACAGTCATGAAACTTTATACAACCATAGAGACTCATGTGAAGTACTGGTGATCTGAAAATGACACATTTTGGTCACATGGTTTGGCGGCCATATTGATAATTGTAAAAAAACTTTTGCAACCCATAATAAGAACACCATAGCACTTATGCTCTTCAATGTCAACACAATTGCACAGACCACTGGAAAGTAATAACTGCTGAAGATTGAAACCGATTGCTCACACGGTGCAGCGGCCATATTTGAATTTACGTTGAAATTTTAACTCCTAGGGCGTGCCGACAGGGTCATAGTTATAATGAAACACATATAGGAAGTCATATGTGCTCTATGAAAAAATGTCATCGCCCGTGACCTCTGACCTCTCCTAAAGGTCAAATGTGATGCATGACATCATCAACATACGCAAGTGGCTATAAAACTGCCTAGAACTTCTTATCGGCTGCACCAAAATGCACGAAATTTGACACGGATGTAGAGGACTATGGGATGTTGTGCCATGGTCAATATGGCGGCCTTTGGTCACATGGTGTGGTAGCCATCTTAGATTTAATGAATTTCGGGCAATTTTCAAAAGTCTGCTCATATTTGTGCCAAAATTGACACAGTTAGCAGAGTTGTGATGATAACGTTTAATCTATAATAACCAATGTGCTTAAATTTCACGATAAGTGATTGGAAGCCTTTATAGTTGTTCGCAACTATAGTTATTATTATTTTTCTTCCCAAACCACATCGCAGAGTTATGAAAACGCATACGTAACAACATGCCTATGGCTGGACAACCAGACTGACGTTCCCAAATGAAAAAGTCACATGGTTCGACCGCCATATTGGATCTCGTGGAAATTTTTGGAATTTTTCAAAACTCTTGCCGGTAAAAACAACTTAAGGTGGAACTATGGCAATGGCAGCAGATAGTGCAGCAATGGCCTATAAAAACACATATGTTCACTCGAGGTCGATTGAACAATTACTTTGCCCGCTACGCTGGATTGGCGCCAAATATTCAACAATCTTCTTGTCTTAAACCGCAATGTCAATCGACACCTAAATTGGCACGCATGTTCATGATCAGGTCCTTTCTACCGTTTGTAAAATCCGCGCTTTTTCGTTAAAAAATATGGCCGCGACGTGCAAATAACCGTTTCACGGCGGCTCTATTTTCATACTTTGGTGCAAAAATCCAAGGTGCAATACACTACAGTCATGAAACTTTATATGACCATAGAGACTCACGTGAAGTACTGGTGATATGAAAATGACACATTTTGGTCACATGGTTTGGTGGCCATATTGATAATTGTAAAAAAACTTTTGCAACCCATAACAAAAACAACATTGCACTTATGCTCTTCAATGTCAACACAATTGCACAGACCATTGGAAAGTAATAACTGCTGAAGGCTGAATCAGATTGGTCACCATGCGGCGCCAGTTTGGAATTTATGTTTAAATTTTAACTCCTTAGGGAATGCCAATAGGGCCATAGTTATTATTGAAGACATATAGGAAGTCATATGCAGTCTTTGAAAAAATGTCATCGCCCGTGACCTCTGACCTCTCCTAAAGGTCAAACGTGATGCATGACATCATCAACATACGCAACTGGCTATAAAACTGCCTATAACTTCTTATCGGCTGCACCAAAACGCACAAAATTTGACACAGATGTAGAGGACTATGGGATGTTGTGCCATGGTCAATATCGTGGCCTTTAGTCACATGGTGTGGTAGCCATCATGACGGCTCTATTTTCATACATTCGTGCATAAATCCAAGGTGCAATACACTACAGACATGAAACTTTATATGACCATAAAGACTCACCTGAAGTACTGGTGATCTGAAAATGACACATTTTGGTCACATGGTTTGGTGGCCATATTGATAATTGTAAAAAAACTTTTGCAACCCATAACAAAAACAACATTGCACTTATGCTCTTCAATGTCAACACAATTGCACAGACCATTGGAAAGTAATAACTGCTGAAGGCTGAATCAGATTGGTCACACGGCGCGGCGGCCAGTTTGGAATTTATGTTTAAATTTTAACTTCTTAGGGAATGCCAATAGGGCCATAGTTATTATTGAAGACATATAGGAAGTCATATGCAGTCTTTGAAAAAATGTCATTGCCCGTGACCTCTGACCTCTCCTAAAGGTCAAACGTGATGCATGACATCATCAACATACGCAACTGGCTATAAAACTGCCTATAACTTCTTATCGGCTGCACCAAAACGCACAAAATTTGACACGGATGTAGAGGACTATGGGATGTTGTGCCATGGTCAATATCGTGGCCTTTAGTCACATGGTGTGGCAGCCATCTTGGATTTAATGAACATTTCAGGCAATTTTCAAAAGTCTTCTCATATTTGTGCCAAAATTGACACAGTTAGCACAGTTGTGATGATAACGTTTCATCTATAATAACAAATGCGCTTAAATTTCACGATAACTGCTTGGAAGCCTTTATAGTTGCTAGCAACTCTAGTTTTATTATTTATTTCTTAGTAGACGCCCTTATTAACAATGCAATTCACAAAGGCCATGTAGCATTTTTAACAATGCAATTCACAAAGGCCATGTAGCATTTTTAACAATGCAATTCACAAAGGCTATGTAGCATTTTTAACAATGCAATTCACAAAGGCCATGTAGCATTTTTAACAATGCAATTCACAAAGGCCATGTAGCATTTTTAACAATGCAATTCACAAAGGCCATGTAGCATTTTTAACTATGCAATTCACAAACCTCAAAATGGAGCGAGGTAACCAGTGGTGTACCACAGGGATCAGTATTAGGTCCTCTACTATTCCTAATCTACATTAATGATTTAGATTCTGGTATAGTAAGCAAACTTGTTAAATTTGCAGATGACACAAAAATAGGAGGAGTGGCAAACACTGTTGCAGCAGCAAAGGTCTTTTTGACTGTACAATTCACAAAGGCCATACAGCATTTTTTACTACACCATTTTTGCTCACAGTGCAAATTTTATCACTGTTAAAGAAACATGATACAGGTTATCTTTGTGGAAGTCTTTGTTTTCATTGCCCATAAATTGGATCAAACTAAAATATTACACATTTTTGTATGAGTTGATGTGAAGAGTTGGTAGTGTTTATTAGAGATAATAATAAACGCTAACTTTCAAGACCTCCAGTCTCTTTGTTGAAATATAAAGGACCAGGTGTTATTATGTGCATTGTGCTGCACATCAGAAGAACTGTCTGATCTTCATGAGCGTGTCCCAGCATCTTCACTGTAGACACACTGCTGGATTCTGTTATAATGTTTTATAATGGGTATTATCAAATTGAAATATTTGCAGCCATAAAGGACTATTTAATGGGAATGTTTTCTTTTTAAGTGTAATTATGAAAACGAATCTCTGATTATTGGTGCCCCTGTCAATATTAGTCCTTTCTTCCCACAGATCCATATCTATGCCAAAGCACTAGTAGCCTTGCCTAACAGGACGATGTAGCCAATGGCACAGAAGTTTATAATACATGCTTTTCTAACCAAACTATTTGGGATGTAAGTACATCTGGCAAATCTCTCAACCCTGGGGCTGCTAAGATCTTGTGTTATTTAAACTGTTATTGTTTATTTATTTATTTATTTTTGTAAATGATAACATCAGATTTCTGAGAATGTCTGAACAATGATGCTTATACCCAATTTAATGACATGCGTTTGGTCTTGTTAGGTAGCTCACAATTTCACTAGAATACCCCATTTTTTGTGATAAATGGAGAATGGGTTTACCTTACGAATACCTATAATTACCCAATTCGAAATATTCCAAATACTTTTGGCAGAAAGACCTTCTCACAATAGAACCCTATTTATGACAACTGGATAATCGGTTCTCCAGATATATGTAAAAATGTGAAGTGTGATGTAGGCATGACTGCCTCAATATATCCTCTTCACAGGCCTCTATATCCTCTTCACAGGGCTCTATATCCTCTTCACAGGCCTCTATATCCTCTTCACAGGGCTCTATATCCTCTTCACAGGGCTCTATGTCCTCTTCACAGGGCTCTATGTCCTCTTCACAGGGCTCTATGTCCTCTTCACAGGGCTCTATATCCTCTTCACAGGGCTCTATATCCTCTTCACAGGGCTCTATATCCTCTTCACAGGGCTCTATGTCCTCTTCACAGGGCTCTATGTCCTCTTCACAGGGCTCTATGTCCTCTTCACAGGGCTCTATGTCCTCTTCACAGGGCTCTATATCCTCTTCACAGGGCTCTATGTCCTCTTCACAGGGCTCTATGTCCTCTTCACAGGGCTCTATATCCTCTTCACAGGGCTCTATGTCCTTTTCACATGGCTCTATGTCCTCTTCACAGGGCTCTATAACCTCTTCACAGGGCTTTCATCCCCAGCGAGGGACAAGAAGAAGCACCACACTCACAACACCTCTGGAGATGGCAAGGGGCCTTCATCTTAGGGGGCTAGGGTTAGGTTTGGGGTTAGGGTTAGGGTTAGGTTTGGGGTTAGGATTAAGGTTAGGGTTAAAGTTTTCTTCTGGTTAATTTGGGTTAGGGTTAGGGTTAGGTTTGGGGTTAGGGTTAGTGTTAGGTTTGGGGTTAGGGTTAAGGTTAGGATTAGAGTTTTCTTTTGGTTAATTTGGATTACTGCGTGGAACCTCTATGCTCTTAGTACATATTTGTTCTCCTGCTCACACCTTGTTTTGTTTATAACTCTCCTCATTAACAATTAAGTAATACATATTGATTCCTCCTCATTTTCGGAAGTCTCAAAGGAAAGCTTTCATGGGAGGCTGTTTGTAAAGGTTGGTCATCCCTTCTTATCAGTGCTTGCCTAAGCCTGCATACAGTAAGTGCTTTTTGACTGTCTGCCAGGTTTCTTCCAGTTATTTTATATACCAGGCAAGCCTCCCAAGTCATCATAACATGTGCTCTAGGAACCCAGATCCTAATCATTCTTCATGAAATGGTATTCCTGCAGTCGATCTGATGTGAAGACCCCAGTGTATGCAATATAAAGAAGCAGCACAGCAGGGTGATATAGTGATCCATCCCAGACCTGTACTGCATGGGTCACTCTCTAGACCCCATGTCTAGAAAGACCATGTTTTAACCCTTTCAGGTACAGAAGGAATTGAGTGGCTGTTCAAACAGTTTCTTCTTGAAATGCATTTGAGAGCGACTCAAGTATCATGAGGAGGAAACTGACAATTTGGATGAGCAGATCCGACGTGTCAGTACATTTTAAACCCTGTTCTGTGCGCCTCATTGCAACAATAAGAAAGTCAGCGTCATTTTATCTGTGGGACGCATATGTCCCTTGTAGCATAAAGGGTTAAACAGAGCTTGGACTGGGCACACCGTCCCTGTAAGCAGGGGGTTGATGGTATTGGCAATGATATCATTGTTAGTCCCTCTGCTGGGATTGCAAGTCCTGTTGTCCTGAAATGACATGACGCAGCAGTGTGTATTGGTGGCATTCTATTGACACAGCTCAATGACGCATTCAGGCGAAGTCACAGTCGGAGTGGAGGAAGCACATACACAACACATACTGATGTTTGCAATTATTCTGAGTGGGCTTTGTTGCATGTCCTTTGTTTTTATTTTTTTTTTGATGAGTCTGTGTTAAGGTTTTTTCATCTGAGTTCAGGAGCTGCTCTTCAGAACTACTTTCCTGCCAGATACATGTATGCAATAACACCTGTTTCTTTAAATGCATTTCTGATGGCAAAATTCAATCTTAATTAACACGGAACGACCACCTTGAAGTAGAAACACCCAAGTGACACAATTGTTGATTTAAACATATTTGTGTTTTGGGGAGGGGAAATGTTTTCACGCAAGCAGTGGTTGATAGTATGTCACTGGGCATGCACGACAGCTCAGGGGCTACGTGTGCATTCAGCCAGCTTAGGTCTGTGCTCAAGTGTAAATGGGGTGGCTCAAATAATAATAATCTTTTAATATGATCCTAAACCAGCTTAGGTCCCAGTTGTAAGTGTAATCACACCTAGTGTCTTTATAGAAGAGTCAGGGCCATCTAGTGATTGGCCACTTTGACTCATGTGGAGGAGATTATCTTTTTTATTATTATTACATTAGGTTACCATATGAGTCTATGTACACAAGGACAGTTCAGGCTTTTCAACTAATATCGCAATGCATTCTGGTACGTTTGACCTGTCTCAGGTACTTTACCAGAATGCATTGGAGTGTATTATAAAAAGCCTGGACTACCGAACTGTCCTCCTCTACATGGAGTCATATGGTAACGCTATAAATACACAATATATCATAGTGTGGTCTTCCAAAACGGATTCCACAAAAAGACACAGAACACGTACACCGGGACAGGTGGCTACGCGTTTGGCTGTGAGAGTGACAAGAACCCAAGCTCGCCGCTTCCTTTGCCTGGTTTGGTTTCTATGGTTACAGCACATCAACAACCAGCAGGTTACCCCAACAAAAGTGTTGTTTACTTTTTGACTTTTCAGTTAGGCGTCTGAAGAGTCTCGTAACAAATGCACTAGCCGTTTGACAAAGTCAATTAAATTGATGGTTGTTTTTTTATACTTAAAAAAGAAAGAAACGAACAGTATTTTTTTTTGTTATTTCTATAAACATCGTAAATTAATGTATTGCACCAGATCTATGCATTATATGGCATGCTTTAAACTTTTTATAACGTGTGTTTGAGTTATTGTTCTGAAACTGCAAAGCTATATGGTTTGACGTGTTGTTGTGTTAGTTTACACTAAAGAAACGTTGTTTGTGCAGTTACACAGCAAGTCCTAGAAGGAGAAAACATGTCCTTTGATTTGGATGATGACAGTCTGCAGGAGCTGTACTCATGGGTGGATAAAATGCCTTTATCTCGTCCAAAGAGGAACGTTACCCGGGACTTCAGCGACGGAGGTGAGTAATGATGTGCTTGTGTTTCCACTGACACAGTTTAACATCACCAGGTTTCGGGTTGCCTAATGGCTGCAACACATATCATGGTAGTAAGGAACGACATTTGTTTTTATTTATTTATACTTGCCCTGCAAAGAAGCTGGACTAAATCAGTCAACTTATAGGTTTGTCTGTATACAACTTGAAATTTGAACCGTCCCAGTTTTTAATATGAACTTCAGGCTCGCCTTACATGGTTACGTATACACAGGGACTTTTCACAGCTTATAATAAAATATTGAATGGCTCGTTCTGCTATGCAACGGGAGCTGTTATTCCTATCCATGTTCTAGGTGATGTAACCAACAAGAGTAATTGTTTGTCAAATAATGATTGAATTATAATGATTGAATATATATATGTGTGTGTGTGTGTGTGTGTGTGTGTGTGTGTGTGTGTGTGTGTGTGTGTGTGTATGTAGGTATGTATAATGAAGAAAAATAATTGATAAACTGAAAACTCACTATTTTAATAGTTAGCTACAACATCAGTCTCCTTAGCTCCTCCTGGCTATTTCCACCATGCTATCTGAAGAAGGCAGGAGCCAAACCTTCTAGCCAATTATTACAATGGTGAGTTTTTAAGTTTAATCGATTCGAGTCCCAAAAAAAATGAAAACATGACCACTAAATACCTTTGAAAGTTAACAGGAAGCAACCTCCAGTTTTCACTGTATTTGTGTTTCAACCAGGCAAATTATTAACTGATCACTATGGCATCTGATCAATACAGTGACCAGGTCCAGTCAGAGCTGTTCATACCACACCCATCATACAGTATTAAACCCCAGAGTAAAAAACACAGCACCCAGACTGTGCACCCACTGTTCAAACACCACCGTACAAAACACAGCACCCAGACTGTGCACCCACTGCTCAAACACCACTGTACAAAATACAGTACCCAAACTGTGCACCCACTGCTCAAACACCACCGTACAAAACACAGTACCGAGACTGTGCACCCACTGCTCAAACAGCACCGTAAAAAACACAGTACCCAAACTGTGCACCCACTGCTCAAACACCACTGTACAAAACACAGTACCCAAACTGTGCACCCACTGCTCAAACACCACCGTACAAAACACAGTACCCAGACTGTGCACCCACTGCTCAAACACCACAGTAATAAACACAGTACCCAAACTG
This sequence comes from Acipenser oxyrinchus oxyrinchus, assembly GCA_030684275.1. Classification (NCBI taxonomy): domain Eukaryota; kingdom Metazoa; phylum Chordata; class Actinopteri; order Acipenseriformes; family Acipenseridae; genus Acipenser; species Acipenser oxyrinchus. The sequence goes on along the minus strand of CM060247.1, from coordinate 705,908 downwards.
TGCAGCCACTGCTCAAACACCACCGTACAAAACACAGTACCCAGACTGTGCACCCACTGCTCAAACAGCACCGTACAAAACACAGTACCCAGACTGTGCACCCACTGCTCAAACAGCACCGTACAAAACACAGTACCCAGACTGTGCACCCACTGCTCAAACAGCACCGTAAAAAATACAGTACCCAGACTGTGCACCCACTGCTCAAATGCCACAGTAAAAAACACAGTACCCAAACTGTGCAACCATGCAATCTCCTCCTCTAGGGCAGCCAATGCAAAGTAATAAATGCACTGTTCAGCTGGATCAGCCTGGGGTCTCTGGCTAAAGCTGTTTCAATCCATGTCAGTAATGTGATTGAATTGTTTTTGAAAGCATTTAGATATTTAAGGAGATGAAGTAGCAAACCGTGACCGCTCATAACACACTGACTGGCTCATGCTCCCTTTCTTTCCCTCACCTAGTGCTAGCTGCAGAGATTGTTAATTTCCACTTCCCGAAGCTGGTGGAAATGCACAACTATGTTCCAGCCAGTTCTACACAACAGAAGGTCGACAACTGGAGCCAACTGAACAGGTGATTTTTTATAAAGCAGGTGACCATGTCAGTTGTGCTAATATGGAGAACACAGCATGATAAAAACTGAAAGAAGCATGGGTGATGTCATGAATAGGGTTTCTCCATGATGTGTCGTGGAATACAGAATGTGAAATGTGTGCTCTGATTGGCTGAAAAATCCTGAGCAGTCTATAATATACTGTAAGGAACTGAACCATGAAGCTTTGCCACCTATACCCGTGGACACATAATCTTGTAATTCATGATCAGGGCACAGCAGTACCCAGAACCTCACTCTGCAGGAGCCTCCATTGCAGTTCCATTAGAGTGATGTTACCTAGAAAAGAGGTTCTTCTGGATATTTATCAAAATGCTACAAACAGGACCATTTGCTTTCTGTGACTCAGGTAAATAACAATTGGAGAATACACATTTTTCATTCCAAGAAGGGGATAATTAAAATGATTCTTGCAATCGTTATTTGTAACATGACAATGAATACCTGCACTGGAGAAATGGGGATCTAGGGACCAAAAGAGTATTTTCTCTTACGAAATGACTTCAGCTAGCCAGCAGCCAGTTCCCTATGCTTTCTGGTACTTTATTGCTCTCCTCTTCCCTATTTTATTTTGCTCTCCTGGTTTAAAAAGCAACTTAAATATCACAATTATCCAAACAAATGTATTCTTCTTGATGTTTATCATCACTTTCCGTATCATTTTCTGTGTTAGCTGTCACATCCTGGTGTCTATTTAAAACTCAGTGGTTAAGAACACTTGTGTGGCCTCTGTAGATATGTCAAATACAGTCTTCTCTCTAAGTACAGCTTGTACACCAGAGTGTAACCAATAACCTGCTCCCCTGCAATGCTCTGCCCCCAGTGGATGCAAGAAACACCACATTTGTTCTGTGTAGTAGGATATGTTTCTTACTTCCACTGGTTGCAGGGGGAGGATATTACTGGTTACACACTGGTGTACCATCTGAACTTAGAGAGAAGACTGTATTTGACAGATCTACAGAGGCCGTGTTTGAATCATAAGAGGTATACATTATTTAAGGTATACATTATGATGCTTCATAACCGTACCAAGCTGCTATCTACACTGGTTTGCACTGGGTACAGGGTGCCGCTGTTGGCCCTTGCCCAGTTCTAAGAGCATGCCCCTCCGTGTCTCTCTCTGCTTGATCTGTCTGGTGGTGTCGCCCCCCACAGAAAGGTGTTTAACCGACTGAGCTTCAGTGTCCCTGAGGATCAGATACGGAAGATCACGCAGTGCTCTCCAGGGGTGGTGGAGCAGGTCCTCAGCACTCTGCGGGAGAAGATCGAGCAGAAACAGAAAACCAGCAAGCTGCCCCCACAGGTGAGGAGGTGTTGAGAGGAGAGAGACAGGCTGCAAGGCTGGGTAGGGTAGGGCAGGGCTGGAAAAGGGAGGTACTTTTTTGTCATGTGTCAAGTCCATTTGCAAACGAATGGTGTAGCAGAGAATGGTTAAGGAAAGCTTGTAAAACTCTAAGCTATTGCATCCCTATTTTTGTAGAACCTGGAGTATTACAGCACCACGCAGGGCTCCAACGAGCATGGCACAGGTAAGCTGCAGATCAATCGGTATTAAAGACTCCCTGTTTGTTGTACCTCATGGTTCCTAACAAAGGGCTTGCTTGTTCACACACACAGGCTACTCTTCCCAGGTCCCCAAAGCCAAGGATGGTTCGACTGCAGGAAACTTGCACAGCAAGCAGGGGCTCGAACCTGTCAGGTAGGTTAGCATCATTCAACAGTGAGACAGAAAAACAGAAACACCCGCATAACACTGTCAGTGGAACAGCACTGGTTTGATGTGACGAGCCGGCGAGGTGTTTAAATTGTTCGGAGGAATATGTGGCCATTCCTTAATGACCCCTTCAGGGAATGGCCCACAGCATGAGGGCTTTCGAGATCAGTAATATGGATGCACGTGCCAAACTCTATCATACCCCTGTCACACTGGCACTCCTAGCCGGGCTACCCGGGTCACAATCCCACGTAGCGTGAAACCACGTACCTGGGTCGTGAGAGACAAAATGCATGACGGCCGTTCATAAGCTGACAAAATGCAGTTAACAAAATAATTACCATGCACATCCATTTGCTACAAGCAGGATTGAAATGTGCTGGAGCAAGCATCATATCTGGTACTATACCAGGTACAAGAGGGGTCTAAGTTGCCTTACTCTGTGGAAGTATATTACCTCTTCACTTCCTAACCCATTTTACATTAGTGTTTTGTGGGTCAAGCCTGAAAGCATGGCAGTCAATAAGAGAAGCAGCTGGTTGGTTAATGACAGGAAGAAATGTCCAAGGAAGTGCAACACTACCTGAAAACATGGCTTGCAAACAGATTATGTTTTATCCTAGTGTAGTACAACATGTATTGTTTTAAAATGAATCCATGTTAGATAAAACATCATTCAGTAGATTTCTAGAATGATTTTGCTACAATCACTTTAAGACTGGGGTGTCTGGGAAGGGCTTAACAGGTTGCCTTTTCCTTTCAGAAATGTGCAGGGAGATTCTAAAATGACTGGTAGGAAGTGCAGAGAGTGAGGGAAAGCACCTAGCTGATTACTTTGAATCTAGTCATAAATGGCAAGAATAGACAGGAGGAAACTCATTGGTTAACAAGTGTTCCGACCTGTGCAGACATGTCACCACACCAGCACAGTCTGATTCACTGGACACCCAATTCACTTTGGGAGGGGGGGTTAGGGGGGAGGGGGTGCCATTTTATAAGTGCAGGGTATTGGCTTCGTTGTGCCAAACTCCACCACTAGGTGTGTGGATATTGAAACGTACTGGAACACTCTGTCTTGTGTTACTGCTTTCATATTTGGTAATAGATGCAAATGAAGGGCTCGGGATGGAACCAATCTCTGAATATTTGAATTTGTGTCTACAAGATGACCCGAGAAGTACAAGAAAGCCTTATGGAACCACCCCAGTGTTAGAGCGGACACTCCCTTCTCTCGCTGTCTCCTGTGTGCTTCGTATTGTAGAAATTTAAACACAGTCACGGTTATAATGGGACTGTTGTCCACATGTTCACCCAGACCTTATCATGAAAGCAATTCCAGTGCTCCCACTCTAACTGGCTACTTTAAATGTCTCCATGTAGCATCTGAACACCACATTGCTGTGTGCTTATGTGTAAATAAAATCATTTTGAGGCACAGCACTTAAACCCTGACCCAGAATGAGATCCATTTCTGTGCATGTTATTAAATGCATGCTTGAGTATGAGCGTTTCTCTGCCATTCTGTGCATGTTATTAAATGCATGCTTGTTTATGAGCGTTTCTCTGCCATTCTGTGCATGTTATTAAATGCATGCTTGTTTATCAGCGTTTCTCTGCCATTCTGTGCATGTTATTAAATGCATGCTTGCTTATGAGCGTTTCTCTGCCATTCTGTGCATGTTATTAAATGCATGCTTGCTTATGAGCGTTTCTCTGCCATTCTGTGCATGTTATTAAATGCATGCTTGTTTATGAGCGTTTCTCTGCCATTCTGTGCATGTTATTAAATGCATGCTTGAGTATGAGCGTTTCTCTGCCATTCTGTGCATGTTATTAAATGCATGCTTGAGTATGAGCGTTTCTCTGCCATTCTGTGCATGTTATTAAATGCATGCTTGTTTATGAGCGTTTCTCTGCCATTCTGTGCATGTTATTAAATGCATGCTTGAGTATGAGCGTTTCTCTGCCATTCTGTGCATGTTATTAAATGCATGCTTGAGTATGAGCGTTTCTCTGCCATTCTGTGCATGTTATTAAATGCATGCTTTGTTTATGAGCATTTCTCTGCCATTCTGTGCATGTTATTAAATGCATGCTTGAGTATGAGCGTTTCTCTGCCATTCTGTGCATGTTATTAAATGCATGCTTGAGTATGAGTGTTTCTCTGCCATTCTGTGCATGTTATTAAATGCATGTTTGTTTATGAGCGTTTCTCTGCCATTCTGTGCATGTTATTAAATGCATGCTTGAGTATGAGCGTTTCTCTGCCATTCTGTGCATGTTATTAAATGCATGCTTGAGTATGAGCGTTTCTCTGCCATTCTGTGCATGTTATTAAATGCATGCTTGAGTATGAGCGTTTCTCTGCCATTCTGTGCATGTTATTAAATGCAAGCTTGAGTATGAGCGTTTCTCTGCCATTCTGTGCATGTTATTAAATGCATGCTTGAGTATGAGCGTTTCTCTGCCATTCTGTGCATGTTATTAAATGCATGCTTTGTTTATGAGCGTTTCTCTGCCATTCTGTGCATGTTATTAAATGCATGCTTGAGTATGAGCGTTTCTCTGCCATTCTGTGCATGTTATTAAATGCATGCTTGTTTATGAGCGTTTCTCTGCCATTCTGTGCATGTTATTAAATGCATGCTTGAGTATGAGCGTTTCTCTGCCATTCTGTGCATGTTATTAAATGCATGCTTTGTTTATGAGCGTTTCTCTGCCATTCTGTGCATGTTATTAAATGCATGCTTTGTTTATGAGCGTTTCTCTGCCATTCTGTGCATGTTATTAAATGCATGCTTGTTTATGAGCGTTTCTCTGCCATTCTGTGCATGTTATTAAATGCATGCTTTGTTTATGAGCGTTTCTCTGCCATTCTGTGCATGTTATTAAATGCATGCTTGAGTATGAGCGTTTCTCTGCCATTCTGTGCATGTTATTAAATGCATGCTTGTTTATGAGCGTTTCTCTGCCATTTCTGTGCATGTTATTAAATGCGTGCTTGAGTATGAGCGTTTCCCTGCCATTCTGTGCATGTTATTAAATGCATGCTTGCTTATGAGCGTTTCTCTGCCATTCTGTGCATGTTATTAAATGCATGCTTGTTTATGAGCGTTTCTCTGCCATTCTGTGCATGTTATTAAATGCATGCTTGTTTATGAGCGTTTCTCTGCCATTCTGTGCATGTTATTAAATGCATGCTTGAGTATGAGCGTTTCTCTGCCATTCTGTGCATGTTATTAAATGCATGCTTGAGTATGAGCGTTTCTCTGCCATTCTGTGCATGTTATTAAATGCATGCTTGAGTATGAGCGTTTCTCTGCCATTCTGTGCATGTTATTAAATGCATGCTTGAGTATGAGCGTTTCTCTGCCATTCTGTGCATGTTATTAAATGCATGCTTGTTTATGAGCGTTTCTCTGCCATTCTGTGCATGTTATTAAATGCATGCTTGAGTATGAGCGTTTCTCTGCCATTCTGTGCATGTTATTAAATGCATGCTTGAGTATGAGCGTTTCTCTGCCATTCTGTGCATGTTATTAAATGCATGCTTGAGTATGAGCGTTTCTCTGCCATTCTGTGCATGTTATTAAATGCATGCTTGAGTATGAGCGTTTCTCTGCCATTCTGTGCATGTTATTCCTGCTTGGGTCATTAGCTGAGCTGTATTTGTTTCATGATATTTCACGACTAAACATAATATTTGTAGAATATTTCATTTTTATGTTCACCTTGTTTCTATTTTCACCATCAGTAAATTATCAAACAAAATGTAATTTTAAAAAAACTGAAATAAATAAAACATACATACATCCCAGGATCCCTCTGTAAATGTAGTCTAAACAGCTAGTGTGTCAGTAAAGCAAACGTTTGCTAAAAAAAAATGTATATTTACACTATTCTTTCAGAAATGGGAATTTTCACAAGGAACTGCACATTACACGGCAATGGGTAAATCTAACGGAAATCCGTGATAACCGTGAAAAAATAAAGTCTTTATTCCACTCTCATACACGTTGCTTAGCCGCATTGCCTGGTCAAGTGCCTCATGATTTTCCATGGCTGGCTACTCCCCAGGTTACCATGCTTACTAACTATTCCAGAGGCTTGTGCAGCTGTAATTTCCACCCCTGAAACTGTTTTGTACAGAGGTTTTCCATTTTCTAGTCCGATTTCACAATAAAACTAATACAGTATTGTAGGATTGTGTAACGGACAGACTTGTTCACTCTAGATGATTTCTTTTAGTTTACAGAACTTTTTGTTTAATGGCAAGTAGTACTGGATACCATCTGTCATTCAAACGATCGGCCATGATGTGCACCATTATGTTATATTGATAAACACATTTCATCAGAAAGGAACTCGATAGGCCCAAGAAAAGTTTAAAACACATACTGTACACTGAGAAAAATGACCAGAGCTTATTGGCTCTCCATTGCCATTACATTATTTACTCCCCTATGCTCTGTGTGAATGAAACATGTGTTAACAGGACCCCTCCCACACACACACAAAAAAACATGCTTTGTACGCTTTCATGCTGATAATTTTGGACGGCCGCTTAGTGCACCTAGTAAATAATGGTCTAAGCAGAAGCAGCACTAGAGAATGATAGAGATATTAAACTGTGTAGACATTATACATATAAAAGAGCACGTAGCTCTCATTGTTTTCAAACTGTGTCTCTGTTCTGTGACTTCAGTATTGAGTTATTGATGTTATTCTCTAACTGTGCTGCTTTGAGCTTGTCTGGACAATGCTAACTGCCAGGACTGAACAGCCGTCCTCATTCTGTTCAAATCATGTGACAATATGACCTTTCAACTCTTCCAGTCCCACTTCCTTTACATTAATATAAACTGAAAGGGTAGGTGGGGCTGGTTACTGAGGTCCTGCAGCTGAACAGTCACTCTGTCTCATGATCTGAATGGAGTGAGGAAGGCTGTTCAGTCCCGGCAGCTAGGATTCTCCAGACAAGTTGAAAGCAGCTCAAAGCAGCACATTTAGGGAATAATAATAATACATTGTCGCCTGATGGTTTGAATGAATGTTCTGCCTGCAGCCTGGGAGACCCCACCCAGCCACCGTCACTGACTCCGCTACCCAGCTCTGCCTGAAGGAGAAGGAACAGGCCCTGATAGCATCTCAGGAGACCATCCAGGTAAGAGCAACCTGGAGACAGGCAGGCAGGCATGCAGGCAGGGAGTCAGGGAGGGAGACAGGCAGACAGGGAAAGAGGAAGGCAGACAGGGAGGGAGGGAGGCAGGGAAAGAGGCAGGCAGACAGGGAGGGAGGCAGGGAGGGAGGGAGGCATGGAGGGAGACAGGCAGACAGGGAAAGAGGAAGGCAGACAGGGAGGGAGGGAGACAGGCAGGCAGGCAGGCAGGGAGGGAGGAGGAAGGCAGGGAGGGAGACAGGCAGGCAGGGAGGGAGACAGGCAGGCAGACAGGGAGGGAGGGAGGCAGGAGGAGACAGGCAGGCAGGAGGGAGGAAGGAGGCAGGCAGGCATGCAGGCAGGAAGGGAGGAAGGGAGGCAGGGAGGAGATAGGCAGGCAGGGAGGGAGGAGGCAGGGAGCGAGACAGGCAGGGAGACAGAGGGAGGGAGGAGACAGGCAGGCAGATATGGAGGGAGACAGGGAGGCAGGAGGGAGACAAACAGGCAGGAGGGAGGGAGGCAGGGAGGAGACAGGCAGGCAGGGAGGGAGGGAGACAGGCAGGCAGGCAGGGACGGAGACAGGCAGGCAAGGAGGGAGGGAGGCAGGAGGAGACAGGCAGGCAGACAGGAGGGAGGGAGGAGGCAGAGAGGAGGGAGGCAGGCAGGAGGGAGGAGGGAGACAGGCAGGCAGATAGGGAGGGAGGGAGGCAGGGAGGGAGACAAACAGGCAGGGAGGGAGGAGACAGGGAGGGAGACAGGCAGGAGGGAGGGAGTGAGACAGGCAGTCAGGTAGGCAGGAGGGAGGCAGGGAGGGAGACAGGCAGGGAGGGAGGCATGGAGGGAGACAGGCAGGCGAGGGAGGGAGGGAGGCAGGCAGGTTGGGAGAGAGGGAGGGAGAGAGGCTAGCAGACAGGGAGAGGGGCAAGCAGGCAGACAGGCAGGGAGGGAGGCAGGAAGGCAGGGAGGGAGGGAGGCAGGCAAGGGGACAGGCAAGGAGGCAGGCAGGCAGGCAGACTGGAACCTCTGCCTTCTACTGGTACCAGAAAAAGAAAACTGGAGAGTGTAGAGTAGATTCATTGAAACTGATCCGAATCCGAATCACTGACAGTTGTTGATGGCTTTTTCCAAAGAAATGCCATGACGTGGTGATCATTCAGCTCTGCTTAAATACACTTACAGTACAAAGTTCATGGTAAGTGGCTGTGTTATCAGTGACAAATGTTGATATGAAATCTATAAATAGGCCCTTAACACGACACATTGCTTCCACAGTAAACGTATTTCAACCGGCAAGTTCTGTCAATCAAACTAAGCAAAGCAAAACTATGTGTTTACAAAGCCTAGCAAGACAACTCATGTACCCCTCACCTGATATCTATTTGCTATGAATAATAATAATAATAATAATAATAATAATAATAATAATAATAATAATAATAATAATAAATAATAAATTATAAAATAAATAAATAAAAACATTAGGTAGATCGTGTAAGTGTATATGTCATTATCAAATTAGTGGAGTAGAGTGTGAGGCTGTCTGGTTGTATTAGTAGAGTGCAGTGTGAGGCTGTCTGGTTGTATTAGTAGAGTGCAGTGTGAGGCTGTCTGGTTGTATTAGTAGAGTGCAGTGTGAGGCTGTCTGGTTGTATTAGTAGAGTGCAGTGTGAGGCTGTCTGGTTGTATTAGTAGAGTGCAGTGTGAGGCTGTCTGGTTGTATTAGTAGAGTGCAGTGTGAGGCTGTCTGGTTGTATTGTTGTACTCATGAAGGTTATCTTCACCTGCTTTCCTTGGTGTTTAGAGAAAGCCGGTGGGTCCTGTTTCTAAGCGTTCCTTAATATTACCCCAATATTTACCCAGGAAGCAGTCTTATTTTTCTTTTTAAATATAATCATGAGGAAATAAAGGGCCTTGCGATTGGGTGTTTTCTGGATAATTCTATAAATTAGTCAACCAGACAAACATTCATGTTTTCCGCCCTGAGATCGATGGCTGGGTTCAGAAGTGAACCTGCAGCATGTTAGCGTAATGTTTGTTTTGTAATTCCTGGCTGGATACCAGCAGCAGTGCTGCTTCGGTGATCTTTAGTTCACTTTGTTTGTCTTTGCATGCTCAGTCTGTTCCTCTTCAGTATGTAAATCTGCAACCCCACACGACGACGTGAAGCCGTGCACGGACAAACATTATCTTGCTTTTCTGAAAGTATGCAACAATAATAGCCTATAACTAAATTATAATATTAATAATACAAACTAGACAAATATTCTTTAAAAGCACCCATTAAGAGAACACCACTCAGGTTCATCAGGGTTTGAAACCAGCATCGCCACATTCACAGCTCAGGCCTCGTAGCTAGGGTCGCATGTAAGATACCTCTGTTGGATTTTCGGCCTGTTGTTTGTTTATGAAGACACTGTCTGCAAATAAGAAGGGTCTCTTTTAAAGTGGTCTGGAGTTTTAGCTACTCCGTCTCAAACACGGATCAAAATTGGAATTGTCAGATTAAAGGCATGAGAATGTTCTGTCTGGTTGTATTAGTAGAGTGCAGTGTGAGGCTGGTTGTATTAGTAGAGTGCAGGGTGAGGCTGTCTGGTTGTATTAGTAGAGTGCAGTGTGAGGCTGTCTGTTTGTATTAGTAGAGTGCAGTGTGAGGCTGTCTGTTTGTATTAGTAGAGTGCAGTGTGAGGCTGTCTGGTTGTATTAGTAGAGTGCAGTGTGACGCTGTCTGGTTGTATTAGTAGAGTGCAGTGTGAGGCTGTCTGGTTGTATTAGTAGAGTGCAGTGTGAGGCTGGTTGTATTAGTAGAGTGCAGTGTGAGGCTGTCTGGTTGTATTAGTAGAGTGCAGTGTGAGGCTGGTTGTATTAGTAGAGTGCAGTGTGAGGCTGTCTGGTTGTATTAGTAGAGTGCAGTGTGAGGCTGGTTGTATTAGTAGAGTGCAGTGTGAGGCTGGTTGTATTAGTAGAGTGCAGTGTGAGGCTGGTTGTATTAGTAGAGTGCAGTGTGAGGCTGTCTGGTTGTATTAGTAGAGTGCAGTGTGAGGCTGTCTGTTTGTATTAGTAGAGTGCAGTGTGAAGCTGGTTGTATTAGTAGAGTGCAGTGTGAGGCTGTCTGGTTGTATTAGTAGAGTGCAGTGTGAGGCTGTCTGGTTGTATTAGTAGAGTGCAGTGTGAGGCTGTCTGGTTGTATTAGTAGAGTGCAGTGTGAGGCTGTCTGGTTGTATTAGTAGAGTGCAGTGTGAGGCTGTCTGTTTGTATTAGTAGAGTGCAGTGTGAGGCTGCTGGTTGTATTAGTAGAGTGCAGTGTGAGGCTGGTTGTATTAGTAGAGTGCAGTGTGAGGCTGTCTGGTTGTATTAGTAGAGTGCAGTGTGAGGCTGTCTGTTTGTATTAGTAGAGTGCAGTGTGAAGCTGGTTGTATTAGTAGAGTGCAGTGTGAGGCTGGTTGTATTAGTAGAGTGCAGTGTGAGGCTGTCTGGTTGTATTAGTAGAGTGCAGTGTGAGGCTGTCTGTTTGTATTAGTAGAGTGCAGTGTGAGGCTGTCTGGTTGTATTAGTAGAGTGCAGTGTGAGGCTGTCTGGTTGTATTGTTGTACTCATGAAGGTTATCTTCACCTGCTTTCCTTGGTGTTCAGAGAAAGCCGGTGGGTCCTGTTTCTAAGCGTTCCTTAATATTACCCCCAATATTTACCCAGGAAGCAGTCTTATTTTTCTTTTTTAAATATAATCATGAGGAAATAAAGGGCCTTGCGATTGGGTGTTTTCTGGATAATTCTATAAATTAGTCAACCAGACAAACATTCATGTTTTCCGCTCCTGAGATCGATGGCTGGGTTCAGAAGTGAACCTGCAGCATGTTAGCGTAATGTTTGTTTTGTCATTCCTGGCTGGATACCAGCAGCAGTGCTGCTTCGGTGATCTTTAGTTCACTTTGTTTGTCTTTGCATGCTCAGTCTGTTCCTCTTCAGTATGTAAATCTGCAACCCCACACGACTGACGTGAAGCCGTGGCACGGACAAACATTATCTTGCTTTTCTGAAAGTATGCAACAATAATAGCCTATAACTAAATTATAATATTAATAATACAAACTAGACAAATATTCTTTAAAAGCACCCATTAAGAGAACACCACTCAGGTTCATCAGGGTTTGAAACCAGCATCGCCACATTCACAGCTCAGGCCTCGTAGCTAGGGTCGCATGTAAGATACCTCTGTTGGATTTTCGGCCTGTTGTTTGTTTATGAAGACACTGTCTGCAAATAAGAAGGGTCTCTTTTAAAGTGGTCTGGAGTTTTAGCTACTCCGTCTCAAACACGGATCAGAATTGGAATTGTCAGATTAAAGGCATGAGAAAAAAGAGGCATCTGGAAAAAATTAAGAGACCACTGCAAAATTATCAGTTTCTCTGGTTTTACTATTTATAGGTATGTCTTTGGGTAAAATGAACATTTTTGTTTTATTCTATAAACTACTGACAACATTTCTCCCAAATTCCAAATAAAAATATTGTCATTTAGAGCATTTATTTGCAGAAAATGACAACTGGTCAAAATAACAAAAAGATGCAGTGTTGTCAGTCCTCGAATAATGCAAAGAAAATAAGTTCATATTCATTTTTAAACAACACAATACTAATGTTTTAACTTAGGAAGAGTTCAGAAATCAATATTTGGTGGAATAACCCTGATTTTCAAGCACAGCTTTCATGCGTCTTGGCATGCTCTCCACCAGTCTTTCACATTGATGTTGGGTGACTTTATGCCACTCCTGGCGCAAAAATTCAAGCAGCTCGGCTTTGTTTGATGGCTTGTGACCATCCATCTTCCTCTTGATCACATTGCAGAGGTTTTCAATGGGGTTCAGGTCTGGAGATTGGGCTGGCCATGACAGGGTCTTGATCTGGTGGTCCTCCATCCACACCTTGATTGACCTGGCTGTGTGGCATGGAGCATTGTCCTGCTGGAAAAACCAATCCTCAGAGTTGGGGAAAATTGTCAGAGCAGAAGGAAGCAAGTTTTCTTCCAGGACAACCTTGTACTTGGCTTGATTCATGCCAAAGCTGTCCGATTCCAGCCTTGCTGAAGCACCCCCAGATCATCACCGATCCTCCACCACATTTCACAGTGGAGTGCGAGACACTGTGGCTTGTAGGCCTCTTCAGGTCTCCGTCTAACCATTAGGCGACCAGGTGCTGGGCAAAGCTGAAAATTGGACTCATCTGGGGTGCTTCAGCAAGGCTGGAATCGGGCAGATTTGTCTTTGTGAAGGACGCATGAATCAAGCCAAGTACAAGGTTGTCCTGGAAGAAAACTTGCTTCCTTCTGCTCTGACAATGTTCCCAACTCTGAGGATTGGTTTTCCAGCAGGACAATGCTCCATGCCACACAGCCAGGTCAATCAAGGTGTGGATGGAGGACCACCAGATCAAGACCCTGTCATGGCCAGCCCAATCTCAGACCTGAACCCCATTGAAAACCTCTGGAATGTGATCAAGAGGAAGATGGATGGTCACAAGCCATCAAACAAAGCCGATCTGCTTGAATTTTTAGCCAGGAGTGGCATAAAGTCACCCAACATCAATGTGAAAGACTGGTGGAGAGCATGCCAAGACGCATGAAATCTGTGCTTGAAAATCAGGGTTATTCCACCAAATATTGATTTCTGAACTCTTCCTAAGTTAAAACATTAGTATTGTGTTGTTTAAAAATGAATATGAACTTATTTTCTTTGCATTATTCGAGGTCTGACAACACTGCATCTTTTTTGTTATTTTGACCAGTTGTCATTTTCTGCAAATAAATGCTCTAAATGACAATATTTTTTTTGGAATTTCGGAGAAATGTTGTCAGGAGTTTTAAGAATAAAACAAAAATGTTCATTTTACCCAAACACATACCTATAAATAGTAAAACCAGAGAAACTGATCATTTTGCAGTGGTCTCTTAATTTTTTCCAGAGCTATATATATATATATATATATATATATATATATATATATATATATATATATATATATATATATATATTACACACACACACACACCTTTATATTAGATAGACACATTTTTTATAAATCAATGAATCTTTATAGGAATTGCATTTTCCTAACAGTTTTACACAAAGCTCAATCGTCTAATTTTTAGACACAACAGTGATGTTTTGAGAGCCTTTAGCTATAACTTACACACTGCAAAAGGCACCAGATGAAGGCACTAGTTAAAGTTTGTCCACTTGATGTTTCGAACCTTATAATCCATGTGTCTTTTGAAGGCATGGATGATTTAAATAATTTACCTAACAGAGCAAAACTTATCTACAACAATGTGAAACAGTTGCTTAAAACAGTAATTAAAAATGTCATAATTAACTAGTTGCTTTAGTAGGTGGCTGAAAGTGGCATGAAAGGTTTATAGGCTTCCAATCATCCATGCCATTGACCAGAAGCAAGAAAACTGAACATATAACATGTGTCCTAGTACCCATGCACTGGCTTTCAATTTGTTTTCAGATCTATTTCACCCATAAAGCTGCACATGGCTATAAAGCTGAGGCCCCACTGTATGTGGGTGTACTGGTTAGCATGTGGTTTGTTGTTTTGTAGAATGCTTTGGGATGACCTTGGCTGTGAAAGGTGTGCTATACAAGTCTAAGCTTGATGCCTATCCTCTGACACCCCTCCCCCCAGATTCTGCAGGCCAAGGTGCGTCGACTGGAGCACCTGGTCCACCTGAAGGACGTCCGGCTCGATGACCTCACGCGTCGGCTGCAGCAGGGGGAGCAGAGGCACAAATAGACCTCCTCTAAGTCGCAGCTGTCCCCATGTGTAATAAGCGCACTGTTGCATTTTGGAATAGCTACCTACCACCAGCTTTATAGCATAGCATTTCAGTTCAAGTTTGCAGAGTGTGTCAGGGGCGTTATTATTGGAAACAGAATCAGTCCAATTAGGAATTGAACAAAAGTGGAAAAATGTAATGCATGCATGAATGAATGCAAAACTTAAAGATCTGAGCAGGAAATAAACCCCCCAAAAGGAAGATTACTTCCTGAAATGCAGAAAATCACTTTGGGGAATATGCAGATAAAACTGGTCTGTGTTTTTGAGGACACAGGCAGCCTCTCTTAACAGCCATTTTGTACCTGTCAATGACAGCCATGTTAGTTGGCTCAGAGCACTATAGGACTACAGGACCACTGTGTGATTGTAATGAAGATAATGAAGCCCTCTATATCTTAAGCCAATTCAGTGACCAGAAGCCAACACTACAGATCAACACACTCAGATAGTGTGGACCAGATGAACTGCATAGCCTCCTTCTCACGTAGGTAGACCTGTCTCACTTTGCACAGCACAGACCCTCCTGGGGAACTGCCAGAGGCCATGTATTGTGTATTTCACCAACATGTTGTGCAAGAAACACAGCTAAAATGTGTCAGTGTGGGCATACGGCAGCTGAAACAAGCAGAATATACACAGCATGTTTAGCAGTAGAACCGGTTTGTCTGGTCTCCTCCATGCCCTTTCTTTATCCAGTCCCAGGTGCCTGCAATCTTCCCTGTTGATTGTATGATCATATTTTGTTTACTCGCTTTTCCAGTTTTCAAGTTCTTAAGAACTGTAAATGAATTCTTTCTTACAAGGAAAGAAAGGGTTTTACAGTATATGATGACGGTATATTAAAAATCTTTTGACGTTAATGATTGATGCAGGTTTTTTTTATTTCTTCATTCCATACATGTTTTTCATTTGTGGTACTTCTGAAATGTATTTTTTACAATTCAGATGCATTTTATGGCATACAGCCACTCAGCTCAGTATGTCTCTTCCCCCTCGGAATACCCTTTCTCTCAGGTTTTCACTGGTTTTCTTCTGCATCTCGCTCGTTGCTCACAGCAATGACCATGCAGCAAACTCCCCACTTTGACCAAACGGTCCTTTGTACTGGTGCATCACTTTCCTGTACCCTAAAACCACACCAATAGGTACATGGGATGATACTTGGGTACCCACTGTTTTCTGAGAAAATACATATATAGTCCCATGATTGAAGATAAGCATAAATGCAAGGCATGGAGGATGAGCTGTTTATAAACATGCTTAATTGTACATCAGCATGGTAATATACATATATATATATATGGGATTTGAACCAGGGACCTCCTGGGTGGGATTTGAACCAGGGACCTCCTGGTTACAAGTCCTTTTCTTTAACCACTGGACCACACTGCCTCATATATATATATGTGGGCTGTGCGGTTTGCAAGGAGCCTGGCAGCGGATCACATTAAAGAAGTAAAATGCATATTCATGAGTATAAGTCAGAACACTGCCAAACAGCCAATCAAATCGACTGGTCAGCCGAAAAGCTCGAGCTGCAACCCTCTGAACTACTCATTGGTTATGATGTGCTGACAACTCACGCAGCTGAACTCTCGCCAACCTGCTTAATAGCTATGAGATCGTGCACCCCCTCAGAAAAGGTGTTTTCATAGCTATGAGATAGTGCACCCCCTCAGAAAAGGTGTTTTCATAGCTATGTGATACTGCACCCCCTCAGAAAAGGTGTTTTCATAGCTATGAGATAGTGCACCCCCACAGAAAAGGTGTTTTCATAGCTATGAGATACTGCACCCCCTCAGAAAAGGTGCTTTCATAGCTATGAGATACTGCACCTCCTCAGAAAAGGTGTTTTCATAGCTATGAGATACTGCACCCCCTCAGAAAAGGTGTTTTCATAGCTATGAGATACTGCACCTCCTCAGAAAAGGTGTTTTCATAGCTATGAGATACTGCACCCCCTCAGAAAAGGTGTTTTCATAGCTATGAGATACTGCATCCCCTCAGAAAAGGTGTTTTCATAGCTATGAGATACTGCACCCTCTCAGAAAAGGTGTTTTTGTAGCTTGAGATACTGCACCCCCTCAGAAAAGGTGTTTTCATAGCTATGAGATAGTGCACCCCCTCAGAAAAGGTGTTTTCGTAGCTATGAGATACTGCACCCCCTCAGAAAAGGTGCTTTCATAGCTATGAGATACTGCACCCCCTCAGAAAAGGTGTTTTCATAGCTATGAGATACTGCATCCCCTCAGAAAAGGTGCTTTCATAGCTATGAGATACTGCACCCCCTCAGAAAAGGTGTTTTCATAGCTATGAGATAGTGCACCCCCTCAGAAAAGGTGCTTTCATAGCTATGAGATACTGCATCCCCTCAGAAAAGGTGCTTTCATAGCTATGAGATACTGCACCCCCTCAGAAAAGGTGTTTTCATAGCTATGAGATAGTGCACCCCCTCAGAAAAGGGTCAGCACTAGGAGGTGGAACCTTATCTTCTTGCTTCAGGTGAGTTGTTGTTGACTGCAGTCAGCTGCCCTCTGTGTTGGCTTGGTGCTGTCTTTTCTTTTCTCTCTTTCCCTATTGTCGCGAGCTTCCACTAGATAGCGCTGCGGGGTTAGGTTCATCATGTAAGTCAAGGAACGGGTGTGTGCTCACGACTGCCACAGGTGGTCCTCTGCGGTACTGCATAGCACACTAACCCTTTGTGCAGACACACAACAACTCTGCTGTAGAGATTAGTATCAGTCCACTGCTTTGTAACAGTAGTCAGTGCCCATTTTATAACTCCAGACTTTCTCTTCTTACAGGTTCCATTTCTCTCTGTACATAAAAGTAAAATGTATTTTCTTTTTCAAAACCCAGTTGAGGTACCTGAGTTTTTATAATGTTTACTGATTGTACTGCAGGCGTAAACACTGTTCCCATGCCAACCTTGAAATGCCCTGTCCTTCGATGGCATTTATTACAGCCCCGCTACACACTGGCTTGGACCAGGGCCCTTTTAAAACGTGCACAGTCCCAAATACATGTAGTGTGAGTACATATAGAGAACACATGTAGTGTGAGTACATATAGAGAATACATGTAGTGTGAGTACATATAGAGAATACATGTAGCGTGAGTACATATAGAGAATGCATGTAGCGTGAGTACATATAGAGAATACATGTAGTGTGAGTACATATAGAGAACACATGTAGTGTGAGTACATATAGCAAATACATGTAGTGTGAGTACATATACCATATACATGTAGTGTGAGTACATATATAGAACACATGTAGTGTGAGTACATATAGCAAATACATGTAGTGTGAGTACATATAGCATATACATGTAGTGTGAGTACATATAGTGAACACATGTAGTGTGAGTAAATATAGCGAATACATGTACTGTGAGTACATATAGTGAACACATGTAGTGTGAGTACATATAGTGAACACATGTAGTGAGAGTACATATAGTGAACACATGTAGTGTGAGTACATATAGTGAACACATGTAGTGAGAGTACATATAGTGAACACATGTAGTGAGAGTACACTGCTAAACACACCAGAGATCCTGCTACGGAACTGTAAGTTGGGGTGGGAAAATTTGTACGGTGGGAACTACGACACCAGCAGCTTTTTAACACTGCCGTTATTACCCATCATGCAGTGTGGGGTTTCGCAGTGTGGGGTTTCACATTGGCTGTTGGGAAATGTGCTGGCTGGCCTGTATGTATTGCTTCTGTCCTGCCTGAGGCTTCCGGACTGCACCGGGAGCCACCAGCTGGGTTTATTTCAGGGTTACAATCTGTATTACATGTTTCTAACTGCTCAGATATGGAGTGATTTCAGCTGATGAATTGCAAGCTTGTATAAAAGCAATAAAGAAAATCACAGAAAAAAAAACAACATGCCATGTCTGTCAAGAGAGCAGCGCCTCTGTGCAATCGGCATGTTGGAGGCTGGACTAGGGCAGCGTACTGTGGCTCGCCGTCTTGGGAGCTCACAGCCAGCAATTTCAAACCTGACGAGACGGTATAACCAGTCACACACTGTCAATGACAGGCCATGAACTGGGAGACCAAGGGTCACAACACCTGCCCAAGATTGACAGATTATTTTGCAGCATCTTCCTGATGTCATTTGTTAACACTAGAACCACCATGTGGGTCAGTGTAACCCATTGTGCATTTCAAATGTTAATTACTCTTCCGTTGTAAATTGTACGTGTGTGTCCGTTTTTGACTTTTACTAAACATATGAATTAAATATCCTGACGCCATTTTATAGCCAGAATCGCAAATTTAATAAAGTTATAAACAGTTCTACCTAGAACCACCACGTTGGTTAATGTGACCCATGCATTACAATACATGTATTTTTTAAAATATAGCATAAGATGTTACATTGTTTTTTGTAAATGCAGCAAACAAGACACGCCTCCTCCTAGCACACAAGTTTTTTTTTTCACACCTTTGTTTGTAGACTGACTACGAGACAGAGATTGCCATGATTGTAGATTTATCAAGATGCCAACTCAGTGAAAGCCTAGTTTCTTGTTTTTCAATGTACCTGGGAGACAGTAATCCATCGTTTTGTTTCACAAATGCAACAGGAATATATCAGAAGGAAATATTTAATCTTGAAAGTAGTCATTTTGATTGGACTACGGCAAGCTGCACTCAGATGCATACAGCAAACTGAAATGACAGGTAGGATAACAACTTATGTGCCTAATATGAAACGTATTATTTTTTATGTACCAGTTTTCACAATAGTGTTGAATGGAACTGCGTCTGTGTTTACAACACAGCTCCTGGATACAGGCACAGTCAGCTGGCAGACGTGTACGCTCCTCCATAGAGTGCAATGCAGCCTTCATACCGGAAACGGTGATATATTTAATTTTTATGTAGTATTAGAAACAATGATTTCGGTTTTATAGTTTTGTGTGTACATGTACCCGTTTATACCTGTACATGGGTGTGACAGGCTTGACGAGTGGTCTGACGTCAGGCAGAAGCAGGAAGGGAAAAATAAACTGACACCAGGTAAGTACTGCAGTTAAAAGGCGCTCGCGCCGTTTTTTTATTTAATAACAAAAATAAATCAAAAGTTTAAACAAAAAGAAAACACTGCTCACAGAGCAAAATAAAAGGTTTTAACAAAACAAATCTCGCACCCAAACTACCAAGTAAGACCCAGGTCAGGCTGAGCAACTGCCTTCACTGTTCCTGGATTTTCTTTTAGATTTTCTTTTAAGTTTACTTTCGTTTACGCTCGCTCTCATTCCTCCTCTTGAACACCAACCACCAAGCTGGAGAGCTGCTGGCTTTTTATATTCAGGTGACCATCTCCCGATTAGCGACAAAATTAATCACTTAATTAATTCGGGAGATGGCCACCTTCTGCACGAGCTTTCTAATTACTGTGTGGATGGGGCTTCCCATCCACGCTACTAAATAATAAACAAACATTCAGCTACGCCGTCATCTAACATAATAATAATAATAAATACAAAAACAAAACCTGCGGCGCCTCGCCGTCATATAAAATACAATATTAAATCATAATACAAAATAAATACAACATCCACTGCACAGGGGCAGAGGGGGACTCCGTTCTGAAAATAAATAAACAAATCAAATGTACAGGGCACCTCGCCCTGTTACAATGGGTATATGTACATACGTTTCTTTTGAAATTTGTATTTTATTATATTTGTTCACTGTTTGTAGTCGTGCTGTATATGCGCTCATTTTAAAAGTAAAGCCTTTATGTTTAAATTTTCCATTTAAATACGGTGTTTCTGCGATGCAAATGTTAGATATGATTTTCAGTTGTAGCTGATAGTATGTCTTTCATTTTCATAACGAAGCAGTTTATAAATGTATGGGTCATAGTGACCCACGTGGTGGTTCTACTAGGTAGTTCGAAAATCTGGTGGTTCTAGTGTTAATCAGCGCACTATATATATATATGTACTGTGCAAAAGTTTTAGGCAGGTGTGAAAAAATGCTGTAAAGTAAGAATGCTTTCAAAAATAGACATGTTAATAGATTATATTTATCAATTAACTAAATGCAAAGTGAGTGAACAGAAGAAAAATCTAAATCAAATCCATATTTGGTGTGACCACCCTTTGCCTTCAAAACAGCATCAATTCTTCTAGGTACACTTGCACAAAGTCAGGGATTTTGTAGGCATATAGTCAGGTGTATGATTAAACAATTATACCAAACAGGTGCTAATGATCATCAATTCAATATGTAGGTTGAAACACAATCATTAACTGAAACAGAAACAGCTGTGTAGGAGGAATAAAACTGGATGAGGAACAGCCAAACTCAGCTAACAAGGTGAGGTTGCTGAAGACAGTTTACTGTCAAAAGTCATACACCATGGCAAGACTGAGCACAGCAACAAGACACAAGGTAGTTATACTGCATCAGCAAGGTCTCTCCCAGGCAGAAATTTCAAGGCAGACAGGGTTTCCAGATGTGCTGTCCAAGCTCTTTTGAAGAAGCACAAAGAAACGGGCAACGTTGAGGACCGTAGACGCAGTGGTCGGCCAAGGAAACTTACTGCAGCAGATGAAAGACACATCATGCTTACTTCCTTCGCAATCGGAAGATGTCCAGCAGTGCCATCAGCTCAGAACTGGCAGAAAACAGTGGGACCCTGGTACACCCATCTACTGTCCGGAGAAGTCTGGTCAGAAGTGGCCTTCATGGAAGACTTGCGCCAAAAAGCCATACCTCCGATGTGGAAACAAGGCCAAGCGACTCAACTATGCACGAAAACACAGGAACTGGGGTGCAGAAAAATGGCAGCAGGTGCTCTGGACTGATGAGTCAAAATTTGAAATATTTGGCTGTAGCAGAAGGCAGTTTGTTCGCTGAAGGGCTGGAGAGCGGTACACGAATGAGTGTCTGCAGGCAACAGTGAAGCATGGTGGAGGTTCCTTGCAAGTTTGGGGCTGCATTTCTGCAAATGGAGTTGGGGATTTGGTCAGAATTAATGGTCTCCTCAATGCTGAGAAGTACAGGCAGATACTTATCCATCATGCAATACCATCAGGGAGGCATCTGATTGGCCCCAAATTTATTCTGCAGCATGACAACGACCCCAAACATACAGCGAAAGTCATTAAGAACTATCTTCGCGTAAAGAAGAACAAGGAGTCCTGGAAGTGATGGTATGGCCCCACAGAGCCCTGATCTCAACATCATCGAGTCTGTCTGGGATTACATGAAGAGAGAGAAGCAACTGAGGCTGCCTAAATCCACAGAAGAACTGTGGTTAGTTCTCCAAGATGTTTGGGCCAACCTACCTGCCGAGTTCCTTCAAAAACTGTGTGCAAGTGTACCTAGAAGAATTGATGCTGTTTTGAAGGCAAAGGGTGGTCCCACCAAATATTGATTTGATGTAGATTTTTCTTCTGTTCACTCACTTTGCATTTTGTTAATTGATAAATATAAACTATTAACATGTCTATTTTTGAAAGCATTCTTACTTTACAGCATTTTTTCACACCTGCCTAAAACTTTTGCACAGTACTGTATATAATTAAATAATACATGTAATTAAATAATACATATTGTAGCGTTTTTGGTTCCCGCAGGCAGGCGCACCACACAGGGCGAGGCAATCCACACACAGGCGGAGGGCGGGCGCACTAAAGCATAGCGCCGATACCACTGTGTAAAAGAGCCGGCTCAAACATAATATTTTTTTTTTCTGAAGAGAAATCTCAACTTTCACTTCCGTGTGAATGTACATATTCTTCATTACAGTCACAAATTTGATTACATTTCATTTATACTGTCCGGGAGCCAATTGAGCATTTCCAATCAGTCCTAATCAATAGATAAGTAAGATGCAGAAGCTTGAGATTATGCATGGATACTAAAGGGAATGTGTCTTGTGGGATGCAATGCCCAGTTTGTATTAAAAAAAAACGTATATGACACACGTGTGTACTAAAAGAGTCTTTATTAAGCACAACTGAATAAAATTACAAAAATGTGTAGTAACGTGAGTTAACAAAAAATATGCTTGAGTTACACAATACTTGATCAGAAAGGAGATCCTTAACATTACATTAACTCCAAATAAACTGTACAGGAATAACAGAAAGAGGGACGTTTAGTCTTGTTTTTAAAATATCTTTACTTACCTTATTATTATACTTACACTTGTTCTACACACAAAACATTGAATTTGCTAATGAAACAGCGGATTAGTATACAACTGAACAGAATCTTAATAATGGGATTAATAACTGAACAGAACGAAGCTTGGAGAAACAAACCAAGCCTAGGTTTTGGGATATGGTGTTACCTGAACCCTGTAAAGTGACTCATTCTTTTTCACTGACCGGAACGCCTTAGCCCTAACGATACATCCCTGCCTCTTAACTGTATTTAGAAAACAATTAACACATGCTAAACCAATAAACGTGAAACAATACAGAGGCTTGATATCAACATCAATATTAATTAAAATAAACGTTCTCTAACTAAAACTGCGAGATCTAAACATATTTTACAAATCTAGTAGCGTATTCACTTTCCGATCACAAATACGCTTGCTAATTTATCTTCTACTTCATGAATATAACCCTCGATCCAATTGCTGTACCCTTTCAGCTGTATGTTTTTTGGAAGCCTCGCATTATTATCTGCCCAATTATCAATTTTAACTTATTTGAGGAACACATATTAAACATTTCGTCCACTGATATTATCAGTAGCTGCGGCGGCCATGACAGTTGCTTTTATTGTGTTACAACATGGAATCAAAATGGATTTAATTAGGAGTTTTTGCCACTGATCAACACAAAAAAGTCCATAATGTCAAAGTGAAAAATAAAATCTACAAATTGTTCTAAATTAATTACAAATACAAAACAGAAAATAACTGATTGCATAAGTATTCACCCCCTTTAGTCAATATTTGGTAGAGGCACCTTTGGCAGCAATTACAGCCATGAGTCTATTTGGATAAGTCTCTACCAGCTTTGCACATCTGGACACTGCAATTTTTGCTCATTCTTCTTTGCAAAATTGCGTCAAGTTGGATGGAGACCTTTGGTGAACAGCAATTTTCAACTCTTTCCACATATTCTCAATTGGATTGAGGTCCGGGCTTTGACTGGGCCACTCCAGGACATTGACCTTTTTGTTTTTAAGCCACTCCAGTGTGGCTTTGGCTGTGTTTGGGGTCATTGTCCTCCTGGAACATGATTCTTCTCCCAAGTCCCAGGTCTCTTGCAGACTTCAGCAGGTTTTCCTCCAGGATTTCTCTGTATTTTGCTGCATCCATTTTGCTCTCTATCTTCACAAGCTTTCCAGGCCCTGACGCAGAGAAGCATCCCCATATCATGATGCTGCCACCACCATGCTTCACGGTAGGGATAGTGTTCTCAGGATGATGTGTGGTGTTAGGCTTGCGCCAAACATAGTGCTTAGTGTTGAGGCCAAAAAGCTCTATTTTGGTCTCATCAGACCATAGAATCTTCTTCCACTTGGTCTCAGAGTCTCCCACATGTCTTCTGGCAAACTCTAGCCGAGATTTTATGTGAGTTTTTTTCAACAATGGCTTTCTTTTTGCCACGCTCCCATAAAGGCCAGTTATGTGAAGCACCCGGGCTATTGTTGCCATATGCACAGTGTCTCCCAGCTCAGCCGTGGAAGACTGTAACTCCTATAGAGTTGCCACAGGCCTCTTGGTGGCCTCCCTGACTAGTGCCCTTCTCGCCCGGATACTTTTGAGGACGGCTTGTTGTAGACAGATTCACAGTTGTGCCATATTCTCTCCATTTCTTAATAATGGACTATCCTACTCCTGATTGGTGCTTTTGAAGAACTTATTCCGGATTTGCTTTGAATGTTCCTTCGTCTTCATGATGTAGTTTTTGTTAGGAAATGTACTAACCAATTGTGGGACCTCCCAGAGACAGGTGTATTTAACCTGAAATCATGTGAAACACCTTAATTGCACACAAGTGGACTCCATTCAACTAATTATGTGACTTCTAAAGACAATTGGTTGCACCAGAGCTTATTTAGGAGTGTCATAGCAAAGGGGGTGAATACTTATGTAATCAATTATTTTCTGTTTTATATTTGTAATTAATTTAGAACAATTTGTAGATTTTATTTTTCACTTTGACATTATGGACTTTTTTGTGTTGATCAGTGGCAAAAACTCCTAATTAAATCCAGTTTGATTCCATGTTGTAACACAATAAAATGTGGAAAAGTCCAAGGGGGTGAATACTTTTGAGAGCCACTGTACCTCTTCGTGCCAGCAAGGCCTCTCTCTTAGCAGGATCGTTATTGATCTTTGCTCAGTACTTTGCTGTTCTCTCTTTGCTAGTCGGCATCTGGAAGCAAATAGAATAAATTAAATTTATAATTAAAGTTCGGGAAGAGGGGCATGCACCAATTGAATCATTCAATTTACATTTCAGCAATTAACGCCTGCAAGCATTAGAAATACCCTCTCCACTTACCCCTTGAATGCGTTTTGATTCATTTGTAACCCACCACCTTCTCCATCTCCACCTCTTAAAATTAGATTCATCTCCTGTTGGGGGGTCTCTGCCTCATCCTCACAGCCAGGCATGAGTCCTCAAACCAAGTTAGGTTTGATGGCAAATTAACGTTTCTATGGAAGTCATGTATTGCTATTTCTTCCACAGCTATTGCCTACCCCGCATTTCTTTAATACATAGTTTAAATCAAATTACTGTGTGATTGGTGTTTTGTGAACGGTTAAGCGATGTTAAAGAAAAATCATTGTCAGTTGTGGTAGAACATTTTCCAACAAAGCATTAGCTGTATTTGAAAATATGATACATTTATCACTTCAAATCCTACAGCAATTCTTGGTAAATTATGCAGACTGCCTTTATAGATTATACAAGGACATAGTACCTCTTATGAGGCTAAAAGCCCAGAGATGAAGTTTGTTTCCTATGGAGTGATGCTCAAATATTTGTCACACCATAGGATTTGTTTTAGTTCTGATTCCAAACAGGCACTTATAAAGCCATATATACCATCTCATGAGTTCAATCTGTTGGCATTTATTTTTTTTGTAAGATATAAGCAGTTTTATTTTTTTTGTTTATAAATTCCTTTTCTATGTGTCACACTGAAGGACATACAAAAAGTACATGTTCTACAGGGGGGCATAGATGATGATTTAAAAGATATTTCTGAGAGACTAACTTACCTTGATGCACATGCAGGGGGTCCTTCCCAATGTCTAAAATGAAGTGTGGTCGTCTCCAAAAATGCCTAAATTTCCATGCAGATTCATTGTTAATTCAATGTTTCAACATTTCATTGCGTATCACTTATTTTGCAAGGACATGGAGATGGCAGTGTCTTATCTTTAACCCATATACTGTTACTTGATTGATTATGTCTTGTTCACAGTCATTTAAAATAATGTTAGAATATGTTTTGTTGGAAATAGAAAAATAAAAAAGTACCTAGGCGTGTGATTGGTGGGTTGCTACACTGCATAGAGCTACATATGCTCTTCAAGGACGGCTTTTTACAGTTTTCTTTTCACTGAAATACCCCCATACAGTCGTGGTATATAGCCTATTGCACGCACATGAAGCTACTTGTCTGGTTATGCAATGTTCTGGGCATCTTGACGTCAATAAGTGAGGGACCCGGATGTACAGAAGCAGGGCGAGCCACGTCAGCGTTCTTTTAATCTGATCTTCTAAGGTAGGGGCATGGTGAACGTATCCTGTGTTAATATGAACTAACTTGCAGTCTTGTAATTAATCAGATGATTTAAGATGTTTGTTTATTTTCTAATAAAATTGAGATTTGTTGTATTCAAGAATTTCTTTATTTATAAGTTATATAAACTGGATACTATACACAGTCACCGACAGATAATACAAATTACATATGAAATAGTTTTAACGATCAAATACTAATTTATTCCTGAATTGTTAAACCTGTTTTGTTATTTTCATTTAAAGACTGCAAGAGGGTTAGTGAAACTGGTTTCTACGACATTCTTGGTGTGATGCCCAGTGTGTTTCTGGAAGAATTGAAGAAGGCGTACAGAAAACTGGCTGTGAAATACCATCCTGACAAAAGTAAGTTTAAAGACCTGTATCCTCTCCTCTTTATTATTATTATTTGTTTATTTAGCAGATGGCTTTATCCAAGGCAACTTACAGAGACTAGGGTGTGTGAACTATGCATCAGCTGCAGAGTCACTTACAATTATGTCTCACCCGAAAGACAGAACACAAGGAGGTTAAGTGACTTGCTCAGGGTCACATAGTGAGTCAGTGGTTGAGGTGGGATTTGAACCGGGGACCTCCTGGTTACAAGCTCTTTTCCTTAACCACTGGACCACACAGCCTCCTGTACTGTGCTGATGCTCTGGAGTTCCCTAGAACCTTCTGGAAAGTAGTTTACCGTGCATGGAAACGGGGGTGACACAGCATTATCTGGTTAGAGAGAGTTCATAACTGGTAGTGTGTTTTTTATATTTTATTTTTACTGAATGTTAATAATGGTTACTGTCAAATTCTAATATATTATCACATTCAGTAAACCTATAACAGCCTAAATGTCTGTCATTGTCCACATTTATTTATTTATTTATATATGTAATTGTAGCGATCTTGGTTAACGCAGGCAGGCGCATCACATACAGGGCGAGGCAATCCACACACAGGTGGAGGGTGGGCGCGAACCCGGGACCTCTCGCTGTGCAAAAGAGACGGCTCCTTTGCAAGCAGCGTATATCGGGTTTAAGTCTTTTTGTGTGATTACATCACCTACCAGCCCTACTGCTGCCTTCCCCCGTACACGCTAGTTTAATTAACTCAATGCTGGAGTTAATATTTTCTTTTAAGTGACTTTCTGTTCTTGCTATGCTGCCATAAGTGAGGTTTGCTTGCTGTGTAATTATATATACAGTGTACATGTGGGTAGCACAGAGTGCACTTTCTGAAACTTAAAGGCACAGCACATGTTGGAGTAGTTTACAGCAAGCAAACCTCACTTATGGCAATAGTTCCATACTGCCCCAGTTTAGGGTTTGAAAATCTGGTCACTTAGCTATTTGGCTTTTTGTATACTTCGAAACATTTGTTTCCTTTTGAATATTCATAAACTGATTTACACTTTCTCCCCATTCCTCATCAACAAAAAAATATGATGTTTTCATGTAAGTGTAACACACCCTTAGTTTTCCCTCAGAAAACAACTACAGTTATTATAATTACTGTATGCGTGTATCGATACGTTCTTTCAGGCACTAAGGGCTAACGTCATTTTGCAGCACCAAGCTAAACTTACTTATGGCATAATAAAATGTTCTGCTTATTCAATTTTTCAGTACCAATCAATGATCATGAAAAAGCGTCTTCTGACAATCTATATTAGATAACTACGCATTTTACTGGCTGGAGTTTATTTTTGTTTGAGTCGACAGTAGGGGAGACCGGGGCTGGTTGTCACACTTTTTACTCTTTATTATTTTCCTCAATCTGGTGACATTCTGCGAGGTTCTGTTCCTCCTTAGAAGAATAACTCTTCACGTACAAAGTGATGTTTTTTATTTAAGCATAACTTTATTCCAAATATGATAGATATTTAGATGGTTGAAAATGCGCCGGTCACCTGTGACAACCTGCCCCATAATTGGGTTGGGTGTCACAAAGTATGTTCTTGCTTTTACAGTAGACAATAATGCAACTTTTTTTTTTTTAAATAACATTAAGTTTCTACTGAGTACAATGACAGAAAAAAATTGTATTTTTACTGTTTATGTGAACATAAAAAAATATAGACCTATATATCAACATGGTCAACAGTTCAAACAAACTCCAGTACTACTAAGAGTTATAACATAAATAACAAGGCAGACATTTTTTACTTTGGGTATGAAAAAAATGAAATATGTGCTAACCTTTATGTTAGATGGAAATGACCTCAAATTACAAGGTGGCTGAGTTCCAGACAATAGAACACACATTTCAGTGTTAGTATCACCTGCCTGCACCATCTAGTGTCATAGTTATGAGCGCTGTGACAGCCAGCCCTGGTCTCTCCTGTAGACTGAGGCATGGATCAACCAGAACTAGAAACACACAGAGCAGACAGAGACTTGGGGTTTTGGTGAAGCTGAGCGTGATGGCGCTCAGCGTTTAATAATCAAACAGAAAATAAAAGGTTTGTACACAAAACAGAAACAGGACACGGCACTTTCGCCAAAATAAATATATAAACAAAACGGACTAAACAGTAACAAGCGGTGGACGGACAGACACACAAACACGGTGAGTAAATAAATAAAACAAGTATCGTGCTGGTACTACCAGCACGCGATAGCAATTGTTATAAATATTTCTTTCTCTCTCTCTCTCTCTCTCTCTCACCCGTTCTCCACTCACGAACACCCAACCCGAGTGAGTGAAAACATACAGCTTTTATGCAGTTGTACCGAGACTTCGATTGCTAGTCAATCATTCAATTGGAATCTCGGTACAACTGCACGTGAATTAATTAAAGTGCAATTCCCGTGCTCACATATTATTACTTTTACTTGCACGTGATGTGATTTGTGCCCTCCTCGTGCCTAAATACAAATCTACAATTTAAACACATGTGAAACACAGACCCGCTTATATCCCGTGTACCAATGCCTATACACCAACATTTACACACAACACGTAACACAAAATACACACAGGGGGCACTTTGCCACATATACCCCCTTGTGCAAAGCACACATGGCCTCAATGGCCACCTCCCCCTCAGTCCCAAAGTCCCGGAAGAGGGGAAGCAAGTTGTTTCTGGGGGTGGCCATGGTGGAATGTCCGGCACCCCCAATTCTTCGTGGCGGCAGCTCCCTCTTCGGGGCTTCAGCCACACTATCTCCTGCCGCGAAAGTGCAGCTGGGGAGCTGGTCTCCTGACCTCCCCCTTCTTCATGGCCGGCAGTTCCCCTCCGTGGGGCTCCGACCACACAATCTCCGGCAGCGAAACTGCTGCGGGGAAGCTGGTCTCCTGACCTCCCCCTTCTTCATGGCGGCAGTTCCCCTCCGTGGGGCTCCGGCCACACAATCTCCGGCAGCGAAACTGCTGCGGGGAAGCTGGTCTCCTGACCTCCCCCTTCTTCATGGCCGGCAGTTCCCCTCCGTGGGGCTCCGGCCACCCAATTCCGGCAGCGAAACTGCTGCAGGGGAGCTGGTCTCCTGACCTCCCCCTTCTTTGTGGCCGCCAGCTCCCCTCCGTGGGGCTCCGGCCACCGTGTTTCCTGCCACGGAAATGCGGCTGGGGAGCTGGTCTCCTGACCTCCCCCTTTCTTCATGGCCGGCAGCTCCCTTCATGGAGCTCCGGCCACAGTGTAGCGACCGAGGCAAAGCAGAGGCCCGGCGACCCCAGGCGAAGCAGGATCCCTGGCGACCCCAGGTGGCGGCAGCAGCAGCGGACCCTCGGGAGGCGGCGGCAGCAGCAGCGGACCCTCGGGAGGCGGCGGCAGCAGCAGCGGACCCTCGGGAGGCGGCGGCAGCAGCAGCGGACCCTCGGGAGGCGGCGGCAGCAGCAGCGGACCCTCGGGAGGCGAACTTCGGGAGGAGCCCCTGGCCATAGAGGCGGCAGCGGGAGCTCCACTTCTCCCTCGCACCCTGCACCCTGTGTGGAGCAAAGGCAGCCCCAGGCGTGCGGGCGACAGGCAGCCCCAGGCGATGCGGGCGGCTGGCAACCCCAGGCGATGCGGGCGGCTGGCAACCCCAGGCGATGCGGGCGGCTGGCAACCCCAGGCGATGCGGAGCGGCTGGCAACCCGGCGGCGAGGCAAGCATCCTTGGGCGGCGAGGCAGGCATCCTTGGGCGGCGAGGCAGGCATCCTTGGGCGGCGAGGCAGGCATCCTTGGGCGGCGAGGCAGGCATCCTTGGGCGGCGAGGCAGGCATCCTTGGGCGGCGAGGCAGGCATCCTTGGGCAGCGAGGCAGGCAGTCAGGACAAGCTGGGGTGCGGGTTTTGGCCCTCTTCTCGGCCACTGCGGCGGGCGGTTCTTCCCATGCTTTCCTCAGCAGCCTATGCAAGGGCTGCTGAGGACCGCCAGCATCTAGTCCTGGTCCTTCTGGTGGCGGGAGAGGCAGCTCCTGCTCCTCTCCTCGTGGCGGTGGGGAAGTGATACCAGCAGGCATTCATCCTCTGCTGGTGGGGAAGTGATACCAGCAGGCATTCATCCTCTGCTGGTGGGGGAAGTGATACCAGCAGACATTCCTCCTCTGCTGGTGGGGTTGGCGGAGGCAGAGGCAGCTCCTGCTGCTCTGCTCCTGCCGAGTGGAGGTGGCGGAGGCAGAGGCAGCTCCTGCTGCTCTGCTCCTGCCAGTGAAGGTGGCGGAGGCAGAGGCAGCTCCTGCTGCTCTGCTCCTGCCGGTGGAGGTGGCGGAGGCAGAGGCAGCTCCTGCTGCTCTGCTCCTGCCAGTGGAGGTGGGAGCGGCGTGTAGTCTCCTGGCGGCGGAGGTGGGAGCAGCGTGTAGTCTACCCTTGTTTCAGGGGACTGGTGCGGCCCTCCCCTCTTGCAGGGGACTGGTGCGGCTCCGCCTCGGAAGGGGAGACCAGCAGGCATTCACCCTCTGCTGGTGGACAGGGACCCAGCAGGCATTCACCCTCTGCTGGTGGACAGGGACCCAGCAGGCATTCACCCTCTGCTGGTGGACAGGGACCCAGCAGGCATTCACCCTCTGCTGGTGGACAGGGACCCAGCAGGCATTCACCCTCTGCTGGGGACAGGGACCCAGCAGGCATTCACCCTCTGCTGGTGGACAGGGACCCAGCAGGCATTCACCCTCTGCTGGTGGAGGAGGCAGAGGCAGCTCCTGCTGCTCTGCTCCTGGCGGTGGAAGTGGCGGAGGCGGGACCAGCAGGAATTCACCCTCTGCTGGTGGAGGTGGGAGCTGCAAGCAGTCCTCCCATGGCAATGGAGGTGGAACCAGCAGGAATTCACCCTCTGCTAGTGGAGACTGGGGCGGTGGGCGCTCTACCTTCCCCTTTTGGGCCGTGGGCGCACCGACTCCTCCCTCTTGGGCTGTGGGCGCACCGACTCCTCCCTCTTGGGCTGTGGACGCACCGACTCCTCCCTCTTGGGCTGTGGGCGCACCGACTCCTCCCATTCAGGCGTGGGACGTTCGGGCTCCTCCCACTCAGGCGTGGGGCGTTCGGGCTCCTCCCACTCAGGCGTGGGACGTTCGGGCTCCTCCCACTCAGGCGTGGGACGTTCGGGCTCCTCCCACTCAGGCGTGGGACGTTCGGGCTCCTCCCACTCAGGCGTGGGACGTTCGAGCTCCTCCCACTCAGGCTGTGGAGGCAAAACCAGCAGGCATTCTTCCTCTGCTGGTGGAGACTTGGGCGGTGGACACTCCGCCTTCCTCTTCCCCTTTCCCCTTCTCTGCCTCCTCCTCACCTTCCTCTCCTGGGCCAGTTCCTCCTCTCCCTCTTGGTAGGGGCAGTGCACCACTGGGTGCCCGAACTCCCCACAGGCAAGGCACCAGCCTTGGTCCTCTAGACCACCGAGGAGGACCTCCAGATCCTGGCAGCCATCTCTCCAGTTCCAGCCTTCCATTTTTCCCCTTTTATTTTTCAAAAAAAACAAAACAAACAAACAAAAAACTGCGGTTCCCGCTCTGGCCTGAGTCCTGGAGCGCTGTTTTCCCGGTTCTGACACCACGTGTGACAGGATGGCTGCAGGGAGGAACTCAGACCAGAACTAGAAACACACAGAGCAGACAGAGACTTGGGGTTTTGGTGAAGCTGAGCGTGATGCGCTCAGCGTTTAATAATCAAACAGAAAATAAAAGGTTTGTACACAAAACAGAAACAGGACACGGCACTTTCGCCAAAATAAATATATAAACAAAACGGACTAAACAGTAACAAGCGGTGGACGGACAGACACACAAACACGGTGAGTAAATAAATAAAACAAGTATCGTGCTGGTACTACCAGCACGCGATAGCAATTGTTATAAATATCTCTCTCTCTCTCTCTCTCTCTCTCTCACCCGTTCTCCACTCACGAACACCCAACCCGAGTGAGTGAAAACATACAGCTTTTATGCAGTTGTACCGAGACTCGATTGCTAGTCAATCATTCAATTGGAATCTCGGTACAACTGCACGTGAATTAATTAAAGTGCAATTCCCGTGCTCACATATTATTACTTTTACTTGCACGTGATGTGATTTGTGCCCTCCTCGTGCCTAAATACAAATCTACAATTTAAACACATGTGAAACACAGACCCGCTTATATCCCGTGTACCAATGCCTATACACCAACATTTACACACAACACGAACTGTAATAAGATTAAATTTTATTCATTTTCTGATCAAATTACATGTTGTCACTCTTTACTTATGAAAGGAAT
This sequence comes from Acipenser oxyrinchus oxyrinchus, assembly GCA_030684275.1. Classification (NCBI taxonomy): domain Eukaryota; kingdom Metazoa; phylum Chordata; class Actinopteri; order Acipenseriformes; family Acipenseridae; genus Acipenser; species Acipenser oxyrinchus. Next base: position 673,156 of record CM060247.1, on the reverse strand, counting down.
ACTATTTAATCTTCCTTAATATAACCATGAGCCTATGTCAGAGAAGTTTTCAGATTGTCAGGAGACGCTTTTTCATTATGGGGAGGGGGTGAGAGGGGGTGTAGGGAGAAATAATAGTCTGGAGCTAGGAGGGAGCAGAAAGGTGAAGACAGCGATTGGCGAGTACAAGAGTTTTGAATTGGATGCGAGCAGGGATAGGGAGCCAGTGCAGAGAGCGGAGCAGTGATGTAGTGAGGGAGAAACGAGGAAGGGAGAAGACAAGGTGAGCAGCAGAGTTTTGGAAGAGCTGGAGCAGACGGATAGCAGAGGCAGGGAGGCCGGCCAGGAGAGAGTTGCAGTAATCAAGGCAGGACAGTACCAGGGCCTGAACTAGGAGCTGTGTGGAGTAATCAGTGAGAAAGGGGTGGATTTTGCATATGTTGCTGAGGGAGAAGCGACAGGAGCGTGCCAGAGTAGATGTATGCTGAGAGTAGGATATTGAGTGGGCGAGGGTGACACTGAGGTTCTTAGTGCATGAGGAAGCTGTATGGTCCAGTGGTTAAAGAAAAGGGCTTGTAACCAGGAGGTCCCCAATTCAAATCCCAGCTCACTCACTGTCTCACTGTGTGACCCTGAGTAAGTCACTTAACCTCCTTGTGCTCCGTCTTTCGGGTGAGACGTAGTTGTAAGTGACTCTGCAGCTGATGCATAGTTCACACACCCTAGTCTCTGTAAGTCGCCTTGGATAAAGGCTTCATAAACACATAATTAATGAGGAGGGAGAGAGGGTGGTGGATTCAAGAGGAACAAGACAGAGAGATCAGTGGTGGCAGGAATTCAGTTGCAAAAACATATCTTCTTTAACCGCATAAAGCATTTTATTATCATAAAGAAACACTGAGCATGATTTAGAACTCACAACTAGAAATGTTAAAGCAAGCACAAAGCAGAATTTAACCCACAGTTTAAGTGTTGACATTAGCTTGGAAATGTTTGTTGTGGAGATTTGACTTCAGTTTTTCCCTTTTGCAGTTCATACGTGTTTCTCAGGCCTACAGCGTTTTGTCAGACCCAAAGAAGCGAAATCTTTATCACCAGGGAGGGGAACAGGCTATCAAAGGAGGAATGAGAAGAGGGAGATTCTCCTCCCCCCGCTCCAGGGGTGGATGCTGGATAATCAGGGAGAGGAGAGGTGACTTATCCCTGACAGGTACATCACTCTCTTAGCATGGCTGCCTATCAAACGAAGTGTAGAAAAATGAATGTGTATATCCTTTCTCATATGACGGTGGCCACATTTCTAAATGCATGCAGGGGTCATTTTATAATATCAAATAAAAATGACACATGAAAACTGGGAAGAACATGTTTTTTTTTTATTTAGAGATACACAGGTTAGTGAAACATCATGAGCCAGACACAGAGCATTGGTGTTGACATGCTGCACAGGCTCGCAGATTTAATTACACACAAGAGCTGACACTAAGATACCAGCAATGGTGTCACATTTAATAATGAAAACAAAGCTACAAATAAAAGTTTGCTACCCAAATGGTGATTGCTAGTCTCACTAAAAGAAATGTCCTGCTCCAGGAATCTGCTGGCTCCTGTCTCTTCACACGGCCTCGGCTGGGCAATGCCTTCACGAGCACCGTCTTGCAGTGGAAGGGTTTCGTGTAGCTAATCCCTTGGAGTGGACGCTCTCCTGGGTTGTGGTCATGTGCTGGGGTAGATCCTCCCGGCGTTAGTGCTGTCTCCTGCCTCTTCACACAGTCTTGGCTGGGCAATGCCTTCACGAGCACCGTCTTGGAGTGGAAGGGTTTCGTGTAGTAGTTCCTGCAGAGCAGACATTCTGTAAACAAAGCAAGCTTTCGTTTCTGCGCTCATCTGTGTGTCAGCGGCCATGCAGTAACCCCGAGCTGTAGCACAGACGATTATTGTACTCCGCGCAGCATCCATGGACGCGCCCCCCAGCCAATCCAGACCTCCTGATCCGCTCAACCCTGGGCGAGCCTCACTACCCAACAAGTTGCCCAGCAACGTGTTTCAGCTGCATACCCCTGTGCAGGAACCAGTGACAGGGCTCTCCCTGCCACAAGAGTGTTGCTTTTCTTTGCATAGCAGGGTTCCCAAACAGAACACTTTATTAGGCAATAATTGACTAAAATAAATTAATATGCCTATATATATATATTTATATATACATAATCTGCCTCTCTAGTACTATCAGTATTACAGTTTTCTAACAAGAAGCAATTGAATTCAAACTTGATTTAGTCAGTGTATTTTTTCATTTGAATTAACGTCTCATTACTGGCTTTGTCTCTTCCAGGCAATGCTGTGCACCAGCTGCAGTACCGACTCCAGGGGAGATGCAAGCGAGCAGCAGCAGCACATTTACAGAAAATGCCTTATTATTATTATTATGGTTTTCGTTATGTTTACAACTACGATTGCAATTACAGTTATGATTACAATTATGATTATGATTACAATTATGATTATGATAATGATTACAATTATGATTATGATTACAGTTATGAGTGCAATTATGATTACAGTTATGATTACAGTTACGATTGCAATTATGATTACAGTTACGATTACAATTATGATTACAGTTACAATTGCAATTATGATTACAGTTATGATTACAGTTATGATTGCAATTATGATTACAGTTATGATTACAGTTACGATTGCAATTATTACAGTTACGATTGCAATTATGATTACAGTTACAATTGCAATTATGATTACAGTTACGATTGCAATTATGATTACAGTTACGATTGCAATTATGATTACAGTTATGATTACAGTTATGATTACAGTTATGATTACAGTTACGATTGCAATTATGATTACAGTTACGATTGCAATTATGATTACAGTTATGATTACAGTTATGATTACAGTTACAATTGCAATTATGATTACAGTTATGATTACAGTTACGATTACAGTTACAATTGCAATTATGATTACAGTTACAATAGCAGTTATGATTGCAATTATGATTACAGTTATGATTACAGTTACGATTGCAATTATGATTACAGTTACGATTACAATTATGATTACAGTTACAATTGCAGTTATGATTACAGTTATGATTACAGTTACGATTGCAATTATGATTACAGTTATGATTACAGTTACGATTGCAATTATTACAGTTACGATTGCAATTATGATTACAGTTACAATTGCAATTATGATTACAGTTACGATTGCAATTATGATTACAGTTACGATTGCAATTATGATTACAGTTACGATTGCAATTATGATTACAGTTACAATTGCAATTATGATTACAGTTATGATTACAGTTACGATTGCAATTATGATTACAGTTATGATTACAGTTACGATTGCAATTATGATTGTTACAGTTATGATTACAGTTACGATTGCAATTATGATTACAGTTATGATTACAGTTACGATTGCAATTATGATTACAGTTACGATTGCAATTATGATTACAGTTACAATTGCAATTATGATTACAGTTACGATTGCAATTATGATTACAGTTACGATTGCAATTATGATTACAGTTACGATTGCAATTATGATTACAGTTACAATTGCAATTATGATTACAGTTACTGCATTTGATCAGTTACGATTGCAATTATGATTACAGTTACAATTGCAATTATGATTACAGTTACGATTGCAATTATGATTACAGTTACAATTGCAATTATGATTACAGTTACGATTGCAATTATGATTACAGTTACAATTGCAATTATGATTACAGTTACGATTGCAATTATGATTACAGTTACAATTGCAATTATGATTACAGTTACGATTGCAATTATTACAGTTACGATTGCAATTATGATTACAGTTACGATTGCAATTATGATTACAGTTACGATTGCAATTATGATTACAGTTACAATTGCAATTATGATTACAGTTACGATTGCAATTATGATTACAGTTACAATTGCAATTATGATTACAGTTACGATTGCAATTATGATTACAGTTACAATTGCAATTATGATTACAGTTACGATTGCAATTATTACAGTTACGATTGCAATTATGATTACAGTTACGATTGCAATTATGATTACAGTTACGATTGCAATTATGATTACAGTTACGATTGCAATTATGATTACAGTTACAATTGCAATTATGATTACAGTTACGATTGCAATTATGATTACAGTTACGATTGCAATTATGATTACAGTTATGATTACAGTTATGATTACAGTTACAATTGCAATTATGATTACAGTTATGATTACAGTTACGATTGCAATTATGATTACAGTTACGATTACAGTTACAATAGCAGTTATGATTGCAATTATGATTACAGTTATGATTACAGTTACGATTGCAATTATGATTACAGTTACGATTACAATTATGATTACAGTTACAATTGCAGTTATGATTACAGTTATGATTACAGTTACGATTGCAATTATGATTACAGTTATGATTACAGTTACGATTGCAATTATTACAGTTACGATTGCAATTATGATTACAGTTACGATTGCAATTATGATTACAGTTACGATTGCAATTATGATTACAGTTATGATTACAGTTACGATTGCAATTATGATTACAGTTACGATTGCAATTATGATTACAGTTACGATTGCAATTATGATTACAGTTACGATTGCTATTATGACTACAGTTACGATTGCAATTATGATTACAGTTACGATTGCAATTATGACTACAGTTACGATTGCAATTATGATTACAGTTACGATTGCAATTATGATTACAGTTACAATTGCAATTATGATTACAGTTACGATTGCAATTATGATTACAGTTACGATTGCAATTATGATTACAGTTACGATTGCAATTATGATTACAGTTACGATTACAGTTACAATAGCAGTTATGATTGCAATTATGATTACAGTTATGATTAGTTACGATTGCAATTATGATTACAGTTACGATTGCAATTATGATTACAGTTATGATTACAGTTACGATTGCAATTATGATTATAGTTACGATTACAGTTACAATAGCAGTTATGATTGCAATTATGATTACAGTTATGATTGCAGTTATGATTACAGTTATGATTAGTTACGATTACAGTTATGATTAGTTACGATTGCAATTATGATTACAAAAAGAAAGGCTAGTTTTAATCTTCCATGAAAGTGAATTACAGCTAACAGCTAGAATTGCAAGGTGAATTTGAATAAGGGGGGCTGAATCTTATCTTTCTTAAAGATCAGATGAATGGGCGTTAAATGTTTTGGTGCCGAGGATTCTAATTTAGGGATATATAATTCAACAACAGATTGCTAAAGAACTAATTACGATTTCATAATATCCTATTAATTAGAATTGACTGAGTTTTTATATTTTTACTGATATAGTGTCAAAACAAACTGTTCGAATATCTTTCTTTTGTACCATCTCACTTCACTCAATTTGATAATACTATAGACTATATACAGTGTTGCGTCATTATTCTTTGACTGTTTCATTTTCTGCATCTTGAGCTTGTTTGGAAGTAATTGATAATTAAGGGTGCTAATTAAAACCATTACATTTTCAGCTAGTTATTCTTGTAAAGTAATGTAAATTTATTTTAATACTCCCCACAGTACAATGAATATGCTCAGCTCTGTTTTCATGATATCTGCTCCATACAGAGGCAGCTCTGTTACGCTCTGGACGTCTTGCCAAAAGAGAGAGAAGGAGTTTGTTATTGTGAGCAATGAGAGATATTGTAAGTTTGAAGAAAAAAGAAAGACTTGTACAGTTTTATGGAATTGATTTATTTCCTTCTTCAAGGTTTTGCCAGCAGATAAATAAATGCATCCTACCTGTGCTAGGTAAGGGGAAGCAGCACTCCACAGTAGAGGTCTTGTGAATTTTATAAACCTATAAAAAGGCAAAACAATCCACTGACTGAGAAGCTGTCTGGCTCTTTTCCTGTTACAGAAAAAGGAATGCTCTCAGGGTTGCGGACTGATATTCTAGGCTGTGAAAAAAACACGATAGGTTTTAAAAAAAAACAATTGTAGCCAGGTGTGGACAGGGATGTGAAAAGAGTATTGTTACAATTGTTTAGTCTGTGATCATAAAAAAGAAAGGTAAAATTCGGCCTGTCTGCCTGGCAGAAGGCCCCTGGACTAATCTACAGATCAATTATGTATCATTGCAACCTGCTAAGGGAGGGAACCCCCCCCCCCGGTAGTAACCGACACATTCTCAAAATGGATAGAAGCATTTCCAATGAAATGCAGCACAGACACAGCAACAGCAAGAGTATTGTGGGGACAGGTGTATTGTAGGTGGGGACAGGTGTATTGTAGGTGGGGACAGGTGTATTGTAGGTGGGGACAGGTGTATTGTAGGTGGGGACAGGTGTATTGTAGGTGGGGACAGGTGTATTGTAGGTGGGGACAGGTGTATTGTAGGTGGGGACAGGTGTATTGTAGGTGGGGACAGGTGTATTGTAGGTGGGGACAGGTGTATTGTAGGTGGGGACAGGTGTATTGTAGGTGGGGACAGGTGTATTGTAGGTGGGGACAGGTGTATTGTAGGTGGGGACAGGTGTATTGTAGGTGGGGACAGGTGTATTGTAGGTGGGGACAGGTGTATTGTAGGTGGGGATTGCCCAAGAGTACGGAAAGTGACAGGCTCACATTTTACAGTGAAATAAAAAAAAATATTGGGCTTTCAGCATCGCTTACATGCAGCCTGTCGCCCGCAATCTTCGGGAATGGTAGAAAGAGTGAACCAAACCTCGAAGATCTCTTTGAAAACGGCTCTAAGTGGGCCAAGAGCTATTATCGCTATCAGTTTGTGCATAATACTGCCACAGCTTATGTAGGTAATGGTACATGGTGCATAGTGACTGATGCACTCTATTACAATTAGCATCATCTGACCTGTCCTGTGGTGATACCCTCTCTGTGTAAGAGCTGCATATGGCAGGGGTGCCCAACATTTTCTTGGGCATGAGCCACTTTTACATTTCAGACTAAGACACGAGCCACAACGATAGACATACACACGAGTCCACTGTGAGACATACAAGGCTTTATAATTAATTATAAAACCATATTGAAACGCTTGCTTTCTACCTGCTAATCAGCTGTTGAAATTCTGAACACTGGTTGTATGTTACTGTAAACTCCCATGTGTGAACTTCATACACATACAGCGCTTGCTAATTTATTTTTAAAACAAAAAAGTGGGCTGCACCTTTAAAAATGATGAATTAATGGTGTAGCGTGCACGGAGGTAGGGGTCAGAGCTGATAGGTGACGCAATCTAAACATGAAGATATAAGCCCGATATCTGCTCCTGCAAGGCAGTCCGGCTCTTTAGTACAGCAGTATCGGCACTCTGCTTCACAGCAGGAGGTCCTGTGTTCGCGTCCCACCTCCGCCTGTGAGAAACCCCTTCCTGTGGGAACCACAATACTTCTGTTTTATTTCTTGAAACTTGTTTTCACACAGTGCAGTGTATCCAAGTAGTGTGTTTGACAGCTCTGTTTTCACAATATCTGTTACCCCTCTTCTTCCAGGTGATCTATTTTATTTATCAGGGAAAGCTAGGGGACCTGGGTTCTATATTAATAATAATCGGTAAGTGTGGTGTATTTCCCTATCCCAGCCTTCTGACATACACTACCGTTCAAAAGTTTGGGGTCACTTAGAAATTTCCTTGTTTTCCATGAAAACATACATGAAATGAGTTTGAATAGGAAATATAGCAAAATGAATAGGAAATATAGTCATTGACAAGGTTAGAAATAATGATTTTTAATTGAAATAATAATTGTGTCCTTCAAACTTTGCTTTCGTCAAAAAATCCTCCATTTGCAGCAATTACAGCCTTGCAGACCTTTGGCATTCTAGTTGTCAATTTGTTGAGGTAATCTGAAAAGATTTCACCCCATGCTTCCTGAAGCACCTCCCACAAGTTGGATTGGCTTGATGGGCACTTCTTACGTACCATACGGTCAAGCTGCTCCCACAACAGCTCAATAGGGTTGAGATCCGGTGACTGTGCTGGCCACTCCATTATAGACAGAATACCAGCTGACTGCTTCTTCCCTAAATAGTTCTTGCATAGTTTGGAGCTGTGCTTTGGGTCATTGTCCTGTTGTAGGAGGAAATTGGCTCCAATCAAGCGCGTCCACAGGGTATGGCATGGCGTTGCAAAATGGAGTGATAGCCTTCCTTCTTCAAGATCCCTTTTACCCTGTACAAATCTCCCACTTTACCACCACCAAAGCACCCCAGACCATCACATTGCCTCCACCATGCTTGACAGATGACGTCAAGCACTCCTCCAGCATCTTTTCATTTGGTCTGCGTCTCACGAATGTTCTTCTTTGTGATCCGAACACCTCAAACTTAGACTCGTCTGTCCATAACACTTTTTTCCAATCTTCCTCTGTCCAGTGTCTGTGTTCTTTTGCCCATCTTAATCTTTTCCTTTTATTGGCCAGTCTGAGATATGGCTTTTTCTTTGCAACTCTGCCTAGAAGGCTAGCATCCCGGAGTCGCCTCTTCACTGTTGACATTGAGACTGGTGTTTTGCGGGTACTATTTAATGAAGCTGCCAGTTGAGGACCTGTGAGGCGTCTGTTTCTCAAACTAGACACGCTAATGTATTTGTCCTCTTGGTCAGTTGTGCACCGGGGCCTCCCACTCCTCTTTCTATTCTGGTTAGAACCAGTTTGCGCTGTTCTGTGAAGGGAGTAGTACACAGCGTTGTACGAGATCTTCAGTTTCTTGGCAATTTCTCGCATGGAATAGCCTTCATTTCTCAGAACAAGAATAGACTGACGAGTTTCAGAAGAAAGCTCTTTGTTTCAGGCCATTTTGAGCCTGTAATCGAACCCACAATTGCTGATGCTCCAGATACTCAACTAGTCTAAAGAAGGCCAGTTTTATTGCTTCTTTAATCAGCACAACATTTTTCAGCTGTGCTAACATAATTGCAAAAGGGTTTTCTAATGATCAATTAGCCTTTTAAAATGATAAACTTGGATTAGCAAACACAACGTGCCATTGGAACACAGGACTGATGGTTGCTGATAATGGGCCTCTGTACGCCTATGTAGATATTCCATTACAAATCAGCCGTTTCCAGCTACAATAGTCATTTACAACATTAACAATGTCTACACTGTATTTCTGATCAATTTGATGTTATTTTAATGGACAAAAAATGTGCTTTTCTTTCGAAAACAAGGAAATTTCTAAGTGACCCCAAACTTTTGAACGGTAGTGTACATATTTTAAAATATAGAATACCAAAACCCAACATGTATGAATCAATAACAATATAGCCTCCACTTTACTGAGTCTGACTGATAAAATCAGGAAATAGAGCTAGTAACGAATTATAATTACTTACAGAGGCAGCTCTGATTTCATGATATCTGTTACTTACAGAGGACAGCGGTTTTCATGACTGACTTCCAGCTGGACTTATTGAAATGTGATACAAACGAATGATATACTGTATATATATATATATATATATATATATATATATATATATATATATATATATATATATATATATTAGTACAGTATACTGAGAAGAAACAACATAATTTCAACAGACTGGCTATTATTAACAAAGGTCAGGGAGGAACACAATGGCAATCACGTGGCTTACAAACAAGAATAATTAACATGCAAAATAGCAAGACTAGCTGCATCTATACTGCTGCCTCTGTGTGCACTGTGTTAGGATGCATCAATATTACTATAAGGCTAGCTGCATCCATACTGCTGCCTCTGTGTGCACTGTGTTAGGATGCATCAATATTACTATAAGGCTAGCTGCATCTATACTGCTGCCTCTGTGTGCACTGTGTTAGGATGCATCAATATTACTATAAGACTAGCTGCATCCATACTGCTGCCTCTGTGTGCACTGTGTTAGGATGCATCAATATTACTATAAGGCTAGCTGCATCCATACTGCTGCCTCTGTGTGCACTGTGTTAGGATGCATCAATATTACTATAAGACTAGCTGCATCTATACTGCTGCCTCTGTGTGCACTGTGTTAGGATGCATCAATATTACTATAAGGCTAGCTGCATCTATACTGCTGCCTCTGTGTGCACTGTGTTAGGACACATCAATATTACTATAAGACTAGCTGTATCTATACTGCTGCCTCTGTGTGCACTGTGTTAGGACACATCAATATTACTATCAGAAGGGCGTATGAAATGTTCCCATTAAATACACTGTGCATTGATGCATGTGGTCTCTATGAGAAGTATGCAAAAGAGAGTTTCAACTAAAGCGAATTTCATAGAGATAGTCTGCTGCACAGTATTGAATGACTTGGACAGTAAGCAGCAGCTGATAACAGTGTGTACCACTATCTAGTGATGAAAGTGCGCCGGTGAGATGAAATATTCTGCACCCCGCTGAATTTCTGTATCCCCTCGGCCTTCGGGTCTCTTCGGAACGTCTCCTGGCTTTCTTTCACAATACTAACACTTAATAGTTGTGTGCTATTTGTATTCTTCTATGACATTTTTTAAAAATACAAAGTTAACGTTTCAAACGAGTGCTTTTTCTTTGTTTGTTTTGTTGTTTTTTTTCTACCAGTAGGCTAAAATATAAAAAAAATACTGATTACACAACAGGCTCCTTTATTTAGCTCACTTATATAATACAATAAATACATGTTGCTTGTATTGTAATTGTTTTATTGTCTAACAGGAACCCTTTGTAAATGAGGCCTCGGTCTCAATGGGTACATCTTCTGTATAAATAAATACAAATTTAAAAATGTATATACAGATGGTGGTTTTAGGGTTAATTTGTTGTGTCAATGCCATTAGTTTTTGGGGGAACCCCAGCTACTTTGGTAATTGCTATAATACTTTGTGTACCCTGGCTTGCTAATTGACAAACGCAAAATTGGAAACCAAAAATATGCTAACTGGGTTTGGGGTGAATGTGCTGTTCCTACTGAATCCTCTTTGGGGTCCCATAACCGGTTACATTTGAGAGAAACCACATAACACCTCACAATAGTTGGTATCTCTTACCTAGCATGGTAGGGGTACAATGTTAAAACAAAACAACTGCCTGTTAGTAATCTCTAGTTATGAACACACAAAATACTCATCAATATTCCCGGTATATTGTACAGCATGCTACCCCATACAATGAGTTATAACTCCTACATACAAACTAACAAGAGAATGGGGTTGCACCCCAGGAAAGTCTTGATACGAAGGAGTAAATAAGCTCATGACGAAATTATTTGCCAGTTGTTAACATTAATATGCAGGAGTTATGAACCATGATTTCACACAGCGTGCTGTACAATGTACGCACAAGTAGTTGGGGTTCTCCCAGAAAGTCATGGCATTGACACAGCAAATTAACCATGTATACAATACATGCTGTATACAATACTACTACTACTACTACTACTACTACTACTACTACTAATAATAATAATAATAATAATAATAATAATAATAATAATAGAATTCAACTACAACAGATGACTTTACGTCAAGAGAATGCACTACGTCAAGAGAATGCACTATTCAAACATAAGAACATAAGAGAGTTTACAAACGAGAGGAGGCCATTCAGCCCATCTTGCTGGTTTGGTTGTTAGTAGCTTATTGTTCCCAGAATCTAATCAAGCAGCTTCTTGAAGGATCCCAGGGTGTCAGCTTCAACAACATTACTGGGGAGTTGGCTCCAGACCCTGACAATTCTCTGTGTAAAAAAGTGCCTCCTATTTTCTGTCCTGAATACCCCTTTATCGAATCTCCATTTGTGACCCCTGGTAAAATAAAAACCGCACACAACTCGAGCATTGCAGATGCCTTGCTTTTTTTATGTTTTTTAAAAATGCACAGATTAAAGCAGGTGTGCTCTGTATAGAGTATTATGATGTTTTTTGATCTAGAACAGTCATTTAGAGCAAAATCAGCAACCAGTCCTTCTGGATTGTTTTAAAGGAATTTGTTTGTAACACGTTTTTTTGCTTGGTTGTTTTTATTGTATTTTGTAGCTCTGATGTAGTTTACTTTCAAAATTCTCTTCACTGCGAATGACTTCCATGCTGCTGAGCCTAAGACATACACAGGAATAAATTACAGCTGCTAAGGAAATCTTACAATGAAAGCAACTAAATATGTTACTCTTACCTGCCAGGTATCTTTATATTTGTTTGCTGTTATTCGTGTTCAAGGTTTTAAATATTATTATTTTTTAAATTAATCTATTAATTTTACAGCTTTTATTAGTAGATGCTTAACAGTTATTACTGTTGCCATGGTTACCGAATCTTTTCTCTCTGAGTGATCTGACTGGCGTTGGTTGATGACGTCCGGTGAGGTAATTTGTTGTTCATGTGCCATGGTAACCGAGGCGACTTTGATTGTGGAGCAGCCGTTTGTAAACCCGAGAGCGAGAATTCAAGAAAGAGGTACGTGTTGCGCGGATAATGACTTCACTGCAATCATTTTTTTTATTTTATTATTATTATTAAACACTCAATACTGCTACAGTTAGAAATACTATAAATTCATTGACAAACGTTTGTAGCTTAACAAATGTAAAGCTTGTTGAAGCACAGGTAAGCATTGTAAGTTAAATCCCAGAGAGCTCTGGTAAAGCAAAACGTGGACCAATTTCAATTAGACGAATAGAGCATTTGTGAAAAAAACTAAATAATAATAATAATAATAATAATAATAATAATAATAATAATAATAATAATAATAATAATAATATGTTGTCCATATGGTAATTCTGCCTCAAAGAACATGCTAATGATCCTCCTTTAAAATGATGTGCATCTTTCTAAGTATTTAACAAGGATTTAAAGTCTAACTACAAATTTGACCAAACACTGCATATTAAAGAGCGTTTATAACAATTCACATTCTGAGTAACTTTGTTTATGATTACATTTTATATTTTTGCATTGTTTATATCCATTTAAGTAATTGATAATACTCTGTGTGTGTGTGTGTGTGTGTGTGTGTGTGTGTGTGTGTGTGTGTGTGTGTGTGTGTGTGTGTGTGTGTGTGTGTGTGTGTGTGTGTGTGTGTGTGTGTGTGTGTGTGTGTGTGTGTGTGTGTGTGTGTGTGTGTGTGTGTGTGTGTGTGTGTGTGTGTGTGTGTGTGTGTGTGTGTGTGTGTGTGTGTGTGTGTGTGTGTGTGTGTGTGTGTGTGTGTGTGTGTGTGTGTGTGTGTGTGTGTGTGTGTGTGTGTGTGTGTGTGTGTGTGTGTGTGTGTGTGTGGTGTGTGTGTGTGTGTGTGTGTGTGTGTGTGTGTGTGTGTGTGTGTGTGTGTGTGTGTGTGTGTGTGTGTGTGTGTGTGTGTGTGTGTGTGTTGTGTGTGTGTGTGTGTGTGTGTGTGTGTGTGTGTGTGTGTGTGTGTGTGTGTGTGTGTGTGTGTGTGTGTGTACCGCATTCTGCAGATTCAACCCCCATGGGCGTAAAGTTGTCTTTAAAGCAAAAGTGCACACAGTCCCGCTAAGAATCAAGAAGTGCAGTTAACATGTTTATTGACTGGTGAAATACAATTCAAAGCTGCTGCAGTATGTCCACTGTTTTGTCATTTCAAATATTTTCACAAAACAAACATTCAACTTTAAAGTAATATTTCCCCTCAGGCATTATTTGCGCATGGTTATTAAGACCACCTGGAAGTTGGTTACTTATTCAAGGTTCCTTATTCGCGGTATAGTTGACAAAACAGCGTGTCCTTTTTCTTGTCCCAAAGCAAGTGGGTAATATAGGGTACCGCTATGCTGCTGATACAGATTTGTTATATATATATATATATATATATATATATATATATATATATATATATATATATATATATATATATATATATATCTTTAAAGAAGGAGCGATTATTTTTTAAATAGTAGCAATATATTAATTGAGCGAGATGTGTAAGTGAGTTAAAACACACAGAAAAAGGACACGCCGCTTTGTCAACTACACCGCGAATAAGGAAATAACTTCCAGGTGGTGTTATTAAAAAACAGAAATTAATGATAACATTTTACTTTAATATTATATATATATATATATATATATAAAATAACATACATGCAATCTTATAATACAAACATATACAAATATATAACTTTCATACATGTATAAATCTAAACCCACAACCCATGCCCATACCTTCAGTGATAATTGTTACATAATAATAGGATCAGGATGATAACAAATGTTACGTGTTTTTTTTGTGTGTGTTTTTTTTTTAAGTCACTGTAGTAATCCGACAGTAATATACTGTATGTCATCTATCTATTTTTGTAGTTCATTTTAAGGAAGTACCTTTACTGTTTCTGTATCTGTCTGATAGAGCCGCTCCAGCTGTAATACACACAGAGCTAGATGTTTCCATTCTGTGCAAGATGGGCATTTCTCTCCTTTCCAGTATTTAAGGATTCATATTTTTAATAGCTTAAGGCCATATTGTGCTTGTTTCCTCCAGATTATCCAGGTATTGATGTCTTGACCACCCCAGCACCCCCAACGCCAGCCCCTGCCTCCGTGCCGTAGGTCACAGAAGCAATGCCCAAGAAGAAGAAGAAGTCTGGCACCGCCTCTAAGAGCCCGGGGAAGGACAAGCGCTCGGAGTGTGTGGGGAGCGCACAGGCTGCCATTGACAGAGAGGCCCTGCTGCAGAGAGAGTAGGTGATAGTCAGGGTCTGTGAGTCTCACACACATATCAAGAAGCCACTGCTGCAAGCTACTCTGTTATCAACAGAGGAATCAATGGATTGACAGAGAGGCCCTGCTGCAGAGAGAGTAGGTGCAATCTGTGATAGTCAGGGTCTGTGAGTCTCACACACATATCAAGAAGCCACTGCTGCAAGCAACTCTGTTATCAACAGAGGGATCAATGAATTGACAGAGAGGCCCTGCTGCAGAGAGAGTAGGTGCAATCTGTGATAGTCAGGGTCTGTGAGTCTCACACACATATCAAGAAGCCACTGCTGCAAGCTACTCTGTTATCAACAGGGGGATCAATGAATTGATAAACTGGGATGCATTTGACCTTGTGTGTGTTCTGTATCTGGAACAACATTATAACTCATGCCAAGACATTGATAGTGTTTAGATATTGCAAGGAATACATAGTGGAAACAGGGTTCACAGGGTTCAGCTTCACACACACACATGCACACGCACACACACACGCGCACACACACACGCACACACACACTTCCATAGTAAATTTGCTCAATGTTTTTCTTTTTCTTTCTGTTCATGTTTTTCATATGGTGCTTAAAACCATACTTTACTGTGCTTTGTGTTTCTTCAATTGTAAAACACCACAGTCACTGAAACATTGAATAAGACTTCTAGGTCAAAAGTTTTTGTATTCCTAAAGAACCCTGGTACATTTTTTATAAGGGTTAATATAAAATGTATGTGTTTTTTTGTTTGTTTGTTTTTTATCAAAAAAGTTACCAAAACATAAGATATGAAGGAAATATCAGACTTAAATAATATTCACATGGTGGTACAGTATCTTTATGTGTGTGTTCCTCAACGGTTTAATTAAAATAACATGTCTATATTTGTATTGTGTTTGTCAGGTAAAGAGAGACTGGCAAGGCATGGAATACTACAAAGCTGACATTCCTATAGAGATGGATAAACAGAAATAACTTTGTGTTATCTGCTGTACGTTACAGGTACGAGCAGCTAACAAATCATCTGAACGAGCTAAAGAGGAAGGCGGAAAGGCTGTATCCTTTACACCTGGGCACAAACAAATGCTAGACAGGCAGAGCATTGTTGAGTGCAGACAATGTGCCAGGCAAGCACTACAAAGGAAAAGGAAGCACAAACTTCCTCATCCAAGGAGCCCTCTTATTATTCTCAGGATGAACACGGTAGAGCTAAGCTGTGAACAAATCTCAAAGCAGACTGGAAAATACTGACTAGTTTACAGAACACACGGTCTTAGGCCTTTTCACCTGGTTTCAGCACCAGTTCAGATTCAAAGAAGTTACACCTAGCTTATCTATCACACTACACCTAGCTTATCCATCTCACTACACCTATCTTATCTATCACACTACACCTAGCTTATCTATCTCACTACACCTAGCTTATCTATCACACTACACCTAGCTTATCTATCACACTACACCTAGCTTATCTATCACACTACACCTAGCTTATCTATCTCACTACACCTAGCTTATCTATCACACTACACCTAGCTTACTTTTCTCACTACACCTAGCTTATCTATCACACTACACCTAGCTTATCTATCTCACTATACCTAGCTTATCTATTTCGCTACACCTAGCTTATCTATTTCGCTACACCTAGCTTATCTATCACACTACACCTAGCTTATCTATCACACTACACCTAGCTTATCTATCACACTACACCTAGCTTATCTATCTCACTACACCTAGCTTATCTATCACACTACACCTAGCTTATCTATCTCACTATACCTAGCTTATCTATCTCACTACATCTAGCTTATCTAACTCACTACACCTAGCTTATCTATCTCACTACACCTAGCTTATCTATCTCACTATACCTAGCGTATCTATCTCGCTACACCTAGCTTATCTATTTCGCTACACCTAGCTTATCTATTTCGCTACACCTAGCTTATCTATCTCGCTACACCTAGCTTATCTATCACGCTACACCTAGCTTATTTATCACGCTACACCTAGCTTATCTATCTCGCTACACCTAGCTTATCTATTTCACTACACCTAGCTTATCTATCTCACTACACCTAGCTTATCTATCACACTACACCTAGCTTATCTATCACACTACACCTAGCTTATCTATCTCACTACACCTAGCTTATCTATCACACTACACCTAGCTTATCTATCTCACTACACGTAGCTTATCTATCTCACTACACGTAGCTTATCTATCTCACAATACCTAGCTTATCTATCACACTACACCTAGCTTATCTATCACACTACACCTAGCTTATCTATCACACTACACCTAGCTTATCTATCTCACTACACCTAGCTTATCTATCTCACTACACCTAGCTTATCTATCACACTACACCTAGCTTATCTATCTCACTATACCTAGCTTATCTATCTCACTATACCTAGCTTATCTATCTCACTATACCTAGCTTATCTATCACACTACACGTAGCTTATCTAGCTCACTACACCTAGCTTATCTATCTCACTATACCTAGCTTATCTATCACACTACACCTAGCTTATCTATCTCACTACACCTAGCTTATCTAACTCACTACACCTAGCTTATCTATCTCACTACACCTAGCTTATCTATCTCACTATACCTAGCTTATCTATCTCGCTACACCTAGCTTATCTATTTCGCTACACCTAGCTTATCTATTTCACTACACCTAGCTTATCTATCTCGCTACACCTAGCTTATCTATCACGCTACACCTAGCTTATTTATCACGCTACACCTAGCTTATCTATCTTACTACACCTAGCTTATCTATTTCACTACACCTAGCTTATCTATCTCACTACACCTAGCTTATCTATCACGCTACACCTAGCTTATCTATCTCGCTACACCTAGCTTATCTATCTCGCTACACCTAGCTTATCTATTTCGCTACACCTAGCTTATCTATCTCGCTACACCTAGCTTATCTATCTCGCTACACCTAGCTTATTTATCACGCTACACCTAGCTTATTTATCACGCTACACCTAGCTTATCTATTTCACTACACCTAGCTTATCTATCTCACTACACCTAGCTTATCTATCACACTACACCTAGCTTATCTATCACACTACACCTAGCTTATCTATCACACTACACCTAGCTTATCTATCACACTACACCTAGCTTATCTATCTCACTACACCTAGCTTATCTATCTCACTACACCTAGCTTATCTATCTCACTACACCTAGCTTATCTATCTCACTATACCTAGCTTATCTATCACACTACACCTAGCTTATCTATCACACTACACCTAGCTTATCTATCTCACTACACCTAGCTTATCTATCACACTACACCTAGCTTATCTATCACACTACACCTAGCTTATCTATCACACTACAGCTAGCTTATCTATCTCACTACACCTAGCTTATCTATCATACTACACCTAGCTTATCTATCTCACTACACCTAGCTTATCTATCTCACTATACCTAGCTTATCTATCTCACTATACCTAGCTTATCTATCACACTACAAGTAGCTTATCTAGCTCACTACACGTAGCTTATCTATCTCACTATACCTAGCTTATCTATCACACTACACCTAGCTTATCTATCACACTACACCTAGCTTATCTATCTCACTACACCTAGCTTATCTAACTCACTACACCTAGCTTATCTATCTCACTACACCTAGCTTATCTATCTCACTATACCTAGCTTATCTATCTCACTACACCTAGCTTATCTATTTCACTACACCTAGCTTATCTATTTCACTACACCTAGCTTATCTATCTCACTACACCTAGCTTATCTATCACGCTACACCTAGCTTATTTATCACGCTACACCTAGCTTATTTATCACACTACACCTAGCTTATCTATCTCACTACACCTAGCTTATCTAACTCACTACACCTAGCTTATCTATCTCACTACACCTAGCTTATCTATCTCACTATACCTAGCTTATCTATCTCACTACACCTAGCTTATCTATTTCACTACACCTAGCTTATCTATTTCACTACACCTAGCTTATCTATCTCACTACACCTAGCTTATCTATCACACTACACCTAGCTTATCTATCACACTACACCTAGCTTATCTATCTCACTACACCTAGCTTATCTATCACACTACACCTAGCTTATCTATCTCACTACACCTAGCTTATCTATCTCGCTATACCTAGCTTATCTATTTCACTACACCTAGCATCCCTCATGTCGAACCCTTTCTGTGTAAAAGGGTTCATTGTAATGTCACCGGCTAACCAACTGGCATCATTATTATTATTAGTTTATTTAGCAGACACCTTTATCCAAGGCGACTTACAGAGACTAGGGTGTGTGAACTATGCATCAGCTGCAGAGTCACTTACAATTACATCTCACCCGAAAGACGGAGCACAAGGAGGTGAAGTGACTTGCTCAGGGTCACACAATGAGTCAGTGGCTGAGGTGGGATTTGAACCGGGGACCTCCTGGTTACAAGCCCTTTTCTTTAACCACTGGACCACACAGCCTCCCGATGGTTCATCATGGTTCATAGTGATGAGAACAGACATACGCTTCCATCCAGAAACATCAGTGCTCACTTAAAGCTTCCTTCTCAATATGAGCAAGTAAGTGAGCACAAAGACTCGAGTGTTGTTTGGGGATTCTCAGAATGTGGTCCAGTAGGGGTTTGGTGGGCATTGTAGATTTTTTTTTTATGCAGGGCTGGATGTAACTTAATCTGTCTTGATCCTTAAACTTTAATGAATTCAGGCGTCAAGAAAATGAGTTTCTGCAGCAGGAGACGCACAAGACCCGCATGGAGAGCGTAAGTACAAGGTCATGAAGCAGAGCTCTTTAAAAAAAAAACATTGCAAAATACTTTAATCAGAAAGGAAAATCACACCAAATAGTGATGTTTTAAAATCAGATTTGGAGCTGCCAAGAAGTCCTAAATTAGAAATGTAATAGGTCTTCTTTCCTCTGGATTTCCTTTTGGAGTAAAGAGCTTTGAGAATCTAGCCCACCCTGCACTCACCCCATACCCTGTACTAACCCCATGCCCTGCACTAACACCCTATACTAACTCCATACCTTGTACTAACACCCCATGCCCTGTACTAACCCTATACTCTGTACTAACACCCTATACCCTGCACTAACCCCATACCCTGTACTAACACCCTATGCCCTGCACTAACACCCTATACTAACTCCATACCTTGTACTAACACCCCATGCCCTGTACTAACACCCCATGCCCTGTACTAACACCCCATGTCCTGCACTAACACCCTATACCCTGTACTAACACCCTATACCAACTCCATAACCTGTACTAACACCACATACCCTGCACTAACACCCTATACCCTGCACTAACACCCTATGCTAACCCCATGCCCTGCACTAACACCCTATACCAACTCCGTACCCTGCACTAACACCCTATACCCTGTAATAACACCCTATACTAACCCCATGCCCTGCACTAACACCCTATACCCTGTACTAACACCCTATACTAACCCCATGCCCTGCACTAACACCCTATACCAACTCCGTACCCTGCACTAACACCCTATACCCTGCGCTAACACCCTATACCCTGTACTAACACCCTATACTAACCCCATGCCCTGCACTAACACCCTATACCAACTCCGTACCCTGCACTAACACCCTATACCCTGCACTAACACCCTATACTAACCCCATGCCCTGCACTAACACCCTATACCAACTCCGTACCCTGCACTAACACCCTATACCCTGTACTAACACCCTATACTAACCCCATGCCCTGCAATAACACCCTATAACAACTCCGTACCCTGCACTAACACTCTATACCCTGCACTAACACCCTATACTAACTCCATACCTTGTACTAACACCCCATGTCCATGCCTCACCAGCAAGAGTACATGGCATACATGGCCAAGAGGACCCAGAAGCGTCAGAACGCCATCATCACGCTGAGCGACCAGAACCACAAGCAGCTGGAGGACATCCACCGGCAGAGAGAGGAGCTGCTAGCGGAGTTCAACGACAGGCGAACCGGTGGGTGAGCGCATACATAAGAACATAAGAAAGTTTACAAACGAGAGGAGGCCATTCGGCCCATCTTGCTCGTTTGGTTGTTACTAGCTTATTGATCCCAGAACCTCATCAAGCAGCTTCTTGAAGGATTCCAGGGTGTCAGCTTCAACAACATTACTGGGGAGTTGGTTCCAGACCCTCACAATTCTCTGTGTAAAAAAGTGCCTCCTATTTTCTGTTCTGAATGCCCCTTTATCTAATCTCCATTTGTGACGCCTGGTCCCTGTTTCTTTTTTCAGGTCAAAAAAGTCCCCTGGCTCGACATTGTCTATACCTTTTAGGATTTTGAATGCTTGAATCAGATCACCGCGTAGTCTTCTTTGTTAAACACTGAATAGATTCAATTCATTTAGCCGGAATAATTCTGGCTGCTCTTCTTTGCACTCTTTCTAGAGCAGCAATATCCTTTTTGTAGCGAGATGACCAGAACTGAACACAGTATACTAGATGAGGTCTTACTAATGTAAAATTGTAGTTTTAACGTTACTTCCCTTGATTTAAATTCAACACTTCTCACTATATATCCAAGCATCTTGTTGGCCTTTTTATAGCTTCCCCACATTGTCTAGATGAAGACATTTCTGAGTCAACATAAACTCCTAGGTCTTTTTCATAGATTCCTTCTTCAATTTCAGTATCTCCCATATGGTATTTATAATGCACATTTTTATTGCCTGTGTGCAGTACCTTACACTTTTCTCTATTAAATGTCATTTGCCATGTGTCTGCCCAGTAGAGAGTGACACGGGAATTAGACTTCAGTCCTGTCAAATATGTTCCTGTCCCATCCCTTAAGAGTCATCATTTCCAATCCTGTCCCATCCTGTCCTGTCAAATATGTTCCTATACCATCCCTTAAGAGTCATCATTTCCAATCCTGTCCCATCCTGTCCTGTCAAATATGTTCCTGTCCCATCCCATGAAAGAGTCATCATTTCCAATCCTGTCCAAATTTTTCCCGTCCCGTCCCGTAACTTCTTTTTTTTTTAAATTCCTGTCCCATCCTGTCAAAAAAAAAATCTCGTCCCATCCTATCCCGTGATAAACAGAGATCAACTATTATTTGGAGGTACAGATATTTTCGTATTCATGTATGAAATTAGGGTTTATTGGGTTTTACATTAAACACTACCGGTATACTACTAGTAATTTGTTTTTAGTTTTAGTTTTTTCAGAAAAAAAATACAGTGCAAGCACAGGGTCTTTATAAGCACCATGTGCAATATAATGATGTAATATATACATTCAGTAATATAAAAGCAACTGTTTAGAGTTTTGTGCGGCAGTTTCAGTTTTTAAATCGGTTACTAAGCAACCCGGCTAAGAGATTTTCAATGCCACAATAAACTGTCAGTGAAATACAGTATTACGAACCATTAATTCATTAAAAAAATAAATAACAAAAAGCATGGTATTGAAATAATATTTCATAAACGTTCAGGTAGTGTCCTTCATATAATTATTTATTAAAAATCATAGTATTATACATACCCCTTCAACGTAGCACCAAAGCAGAACCTCCAAAAAATAGTAGCAGCTACGGCCAAATCGTAGCCTTTGACATCTCTGCATTATGATTTGCACATCCTTAATATACTGTATATATGTATATAGAGAGAGATATGTTAAATACATGCCAGTAGCAACCACAGTGTTTGTTATTCTGCTAGTATCAATAATGTATCAATATTGTTAACTAAAGGACTGACATAACTATACAATTATGGGTAATATGAAATATTTTAAGTATCTATGTTAAACGTAAGGGTTTTTATTAACCATTCCGTGTTGCCAAGACGCTGATTCTCCGGACATCTGCTGTCCCTCTGGTCCGTCCGCGTTGGTGTTGTCAGAGTCTCTCTCCGAGTTTGAACCTTCTGATTCGGAATTGATATGGGAGACAATCCCTGTTTTCTCTCTCTACATCATATCCATCACTACATGATTCACATTCATAAGAGGTGTCTGAAACTGATAAAATTAGGCTACTCTCACTTTCACTGTCGCTGTCCATACTGGCAGATGCAAGGAGCCTGAGGTAACAGTCTCCTGGCCCCACACCAGGAAATGGAGACTGCCCTCTGTGTATTTCTGGGTATTATGTAATTGTAGCGCGATTAAAACATAATTTGGTAAAATGAATGTGATTAAATGTTCAAGTGAGACCTGTTATTATTATTTTGTATGTTTTTGGTAACAGTCAAGTTCCATGTCAGGCTCTTACAACTTTAAAGAGCAAAAAAACACTCTTCCTGTCTGCTGGTGGCAGAGTAGTCCCGTTCCTTCCCATTCCTGGAAGCTTCAATCCCGTTCTTGACCGTCCTGAGAGCTTTATTTTTTTTATTTCCTGGTCCCGCCTGTTCCCTTGAGCTTCACTCCTGTACCGTCCCGTCCCGCAAAATTGAACGCCATTTTTTCCCTGTACCGCGGGGATCCCGTGGGTCCTGTGGGAGCCCCGTCTTCATGTCACTCTCTACTGCCCAGTTCTGTATGCTGTCTAAATCATTTTGAATGAACTTTGTTGCTGCATCAGTGTTTGCCACTCCTCCGCTTTTTGTGTCATCTGCAAATTAAAAAAAGTTTGCTTACTATACCAGAATCTAAATCATTAATGTAGATTAGGAATAACAGAGGACCTAATACTGATCCCTGTGGTACACCACTGGTTACCTCGCTCCATTTTGAGGTTTCTCCTCTAAATCAGTACTTTCTGTTTTCTACATGTTAACCACTCCCTAATCCATGTGCACCGTGTGAGAATTAATCTTTTATGCTGGACTTTGTCAAAAGCTTTCAGGAAATCTAAATAAACCATGTCAGATTCTTTGCAATTATCCATTGTCAATGTTGCATCCTCAATAAAATCAAGCAGGTCAGTTAGACATGATCTCCCTTTCCTAAAACCATGCTGACTGTCTCCCAGGATATTGTAACCATATAGGTAATTTTCCATTTTGGATCTTATTATAGTTTCCATAAGTGTACATATAATTGAAGTCAGGCTTATTGGTCTTTAGTTACCTGGTTCGGTTTTGTTTCCCTTTTTGTGGATCGGTATTACATTTGCTATTTTCCAGTCTGTCGGTACAACCCCTGTGTCAAGAGACTGCTGCATGATCTTGGTTAGAGGTTTGTAAATAACTTCTTTCATTTCTTTGAGTACTATTGGGAGGATCTCATCCGGCCCAGGGGATTTGTTTATTTTAAGAGCTCCTAGTCCCTTTAACACTTCTGCCTCTGTTATGCTACAGTTATTTAAAACAGGATAGGAACAGGTCGACATGTGGGGCATGTTGTCCGTATCCTCCTTTGTAAAAACTTGTGAAAAGTAATCATTTAATATATTTGCTATCCTGATTGCAGCTTGTGCAAATGCTGCTGCCAGGGTTTCAACAGAAACACGCTGGGTTGCTTACTATTCCTATTTATTTTTAAAGAATACAGGTGGCAGAGCCTTCAGCTGCAGGGCCCTAAACTATGGACTGATCTGCCTAGTTCTGGAAAAGAAGCACAAACTGTTGCAGCTTTTAAAACCAGACTAAAGACACATTTTTATAATCTATCTTATTTATCCTAAAATGATGGCGTATTTCTTTATTTTATTGTCTTATGTTTGGACTGTTTTATTGTATTTGCTGCTTTTATTGTATTCTCTGCTTTTATAGCTGTTAACGTACTGTTCTGTCCATGTAAAGCGATTTGCGTCAATTTATTGTGAAAGGCGCTATATTGATTGATTGATAAGTTTAAGTCATTTACACACTATTCATTTTTTTTTTTACAACCAAAGCATTGGAAAGGAAATGTCATGAGGAAGGTTTTGGGCCGTCAAAACTTTCAAAGTGACTGAGTTTTTGGATAACAGGAATTTGCCAAAACGAGATCTTTTCAAAGAGACCCTTGCCATTGCTTCACAGTGTGATTGCAGCTGGAGCATGTGCCAGTTATTCTCAGAAAGCTTCGGAACCGTCTGGCACAGGTTAAATCAGTAACCTCCTGGTGGTTTGCTTTTCAGAGCTGAAGAACCACATATTGGAAAAAGAGGGCGAGCTGTCCAAGTTAAATAAGGATATTGTGGATCTCTGGGAGTGTAAGGTACTGTATGCCTGTCCCCCTATATCAGTGTATACAGCTGAAAAACATTATTAACCATCTATCTATCTATCTATCTATCTATCTATCTATCTATCTATCTATCTATCTATCTACTTGTATAATATATATTTTGTGAATGAAGACATTGTTGCAATTTTTAGGGTTTGTTATTGTATTTTCAAAGCCACAGTCTGTGTATGTGTGTGTATCGGCTTGTTTGTAGTGCTCAAAAAAGTCTGTGCAAGGTAATGTTTAAATATATATTTGAACATACAAGAATCCTCATGAACCTCAGGAATTTAGAATAGTAAATCTATTGGGAGTCCAATAGAGTTTGTGTGTGTGTGTCTATGCCCCTCGATTCCTCACCCTGAACACTCTTTCTCCGAGTGTGTGTGTGTCTGTGCCCCTCGATTCCTCACCCTGAACACTCTCTTTCTCCGAGTGTGTGTGTGTCTGTGCCCCTTGATTCGTCACCCTGAACACTCTTTGTGAGTGTGTGTCTGTGTCCCTCGATTCCTCACCCTGAACACTCTTTCTGAGTGTGTGTCTGTGCCCCTTGATTCCTCACCCCGTGCACTCTTTCTGAGTGTGTGTCTGTGTCCCTCGATTCCTCACCCTGAACACTCTTTCTGAGTGTGTGTCTGTGCCCCTCGATTCCTCACCCTGAACACTCTTTCTGAGTGTGTGTCTGTGCCCCTTGATTCCTCACCCCGTACACTCTTTCTGAGTGTGTGTCTGTGCCCCTTGATTCCTCACCCCGAACACTGTTTCTGAGTGTGTCTGTGCCCCTTGATTCCTCACCCCGTACACTCTTTCTGAGTGTGTGTCTGTGCCCCTTGATTCCTCACCCTGAACACTCTTTCTGAGTGTGTGTCTGTGCCCCTTGATTCCTCACCCTGAACACTCTTTCTGAGTGTGTGTCTGTGCCCCTTGATTCCTCACCCCGTACACTCTTTCTGAGTGTGTGTCTGTGCCCCTTGATTCCTCACCCCGTACACTCTTTCTGAGTGTGTGTCTTTGCCCCTTGATTCCTCACCATGAACACTCTTGAGTATGTGTGTATCTGGGGATGCCTTAATCTTCTCTCTGTTCTCTCTCTCTGTGTACAGCATCTCCAACAGGAGCAGATGAGCCGCATCAAGGAGCTGGAGAAGGAAGTGATGGAGATGAGAGCCAAGCACTCAGAGAGCCTGCAGAGCATCAAGGCACGCTTCCTACACGAGAAGGTGCACAACGAGAAGCAGTCCAGGCAGAGGGTGCAGGCACTGGCTGTGGAAGCCTCCCGGGTGAGCCTGCGAGCCTCCTTCTGCACTGCGGAGCAAAGACAGACCTGCATTATAGTGCAGAGGTCCTGTACCCCAGGAGAGCTTGGTTCCACATCCAGCCTCCAACAGTGTGAAGAGCCCATATACAAAGTTCACCGCAATATTTCTGAACGCTATTTTTGTGATTTGCATTTTCTTTACAGTGGTTTGCCATGTTTTTTTTTAATATGCTTTACTGTACATTGCTATTCTTTATCAGACCTCTTTCATTGTGCTTTATTACATTTTGCAATGATTTTACTGTGGGAAACTTTTAGAAAGGTAACCTCTAGTTTACATCCTCCTCCTCAGTTTCCAAATGCATTTATGTTCCAGTGTAAATCATACGCGGTGGGTTTAGTGATGCTTGTGTAACAAGGTGGAAAGGAGACTAGTCTGCATGCGTGCTTATAGAGATCTGAATCCTAGAAAGCACAATGCTTCCACTGACATGCATTCTAGTGTTCTCAAGCTAATTAAAGGTAAGGTGCTTTATGTAGCATTTCTGAGTTATTTATTTCTAGTTAATAGATAATAAATGATTATCTTTTGGGGGGAGAGTGGTGTAAAGAAGTTAGGGGAGAAAGCTTAGTTGAATTTGGGGCTGGCACCATGTTGTTGCTTTGCTCTTGTGCGCAGTTGTAATGAATCTCCTCTTAGCGGCAGGTGAGTTAATAATACTGACATCAGTAGAAGACCTGTACCTACCTCCACTGCAGAGCTTGTGCTTTATTAGTGGATTGGTAAAAACGTTCGTCTTTGAACCGTATGGTTAGAGTCCAGCCCCTGCCTTTCCATTTAGATAAGTGGCTGAGATGCCAATTCAGTAGACAGTGGATTACCTGGGCATTGTAAAGGGGATCCTTTAGGTTTATTGAGCTCCTGTACTGTCTCACGGGTTTTGATAGTCTGCTCCTCGCCTCTCCTTTCCCCTCTCCAGGAGGCGTCTCGCTGCCTAGTGGAACACACCCACAGTATCGAGCTGGAGAATCGGCAGCTGCGGCAGGAGCTGCTGCACTTGATCCGTCAAACCCAGGTCCTGCACGCCCACCAGGGGGAGCTGGAGGAGCAGAGGCAGCAGCTGCTGAGGGAGAGGCAGTACGTGGAGGACCTCAAGAGGCTGCGTGCACAGGGGCACTTCCATGCCCAACCACAAGGGGGAGGCACACACACACACACACACACACACGCACCTGACACACACACACACACACACACACCTGACACGCACACACGCGCACACACGCACCTGACACACACACACACGCGCACCTGACACACACGCACACACGCACCTGACACACACACACACGCACACACGCGCACACACGCACCTGACACACACACACACGCACGGGCACCACCTCCAGTAGATTATGTGCCTGCCAGGCCTGCAGAGGTAACAATCATAAATTGCTTTTTCTAATTCTTACCAGTTTCTACCCATAAGGGTTCCTTGCAAAAATGATATTGCTTTGAAGGAGATTATCATGCTGTAGTGAAGATGGTACAGTGCCAAACGTGTTTCTCAATGTCTTCGCATTTAATACACTGAGAGACTTCTCGTCGAATCGTTTGTCATTGAACCAACTGAGCAGGATCCTAGCCAACACCGAGGGAATCTGAGAAGATACGAGATCCGCACAATATTCCTGTCTGCATGGGGTTTACCTCTGTGAATGGGTCTTGTATGTATATTGTTCTATGAAATGTAGAAAGCGTTTGTCTGTATTCTAAATAAATACCTTCATGTCCAATTGTAAAAGTCTTTCTGTTTGGTCATGCCCATGTTTTATAAGCAGAGAGCTGAAGAAGAATACATTGAGAGAACAGTATTCTCTGAAAATAATAATACAACATTAAAAAAAAAAGATTGTCACAAAGAATATACAGTACTGTGCAAAAGTTTTAGGCAGGTGTGAAAAAATGCTGTAAAGTAAGAATGCTTTCAAAAATAGACATGTTAATAGATTATATTTATCAATTAACTAAATGCAAAGTGAGTGAACAGAAGAAAAATCTAAATCAAATCCATATTTGGTGTGACCACCCTTTGCCTTCAAAACAGCATCAAGCATCAATTCTTCTAGGTACACTTGCACACAGTTTTTGAAGGAACTTGGCAGGTAGGTTGGCCCAAACATCTTGGAGAACTAACCACAGTTCTTCTGTGGATTTAGGCAGCCTCAGTTGCTTCTCTCTCTTCATGTAATCCCAGACAGACTCGATGATGTTGAGATCAGGGCTCTGTGGGGGCCATACCATCACTTCCAGGACTCCTTGTTCTTCTTTACGCTGAAGATAGCTCTTAATGACTTTCGCTGTATGTTTGGGGTCGTTGTCATGCTGCAGAATAAATTTGGGGCCAATCAGATGCCTCCCTGATGGTATTGCATGATGGATAAGTATCTGCCTGTACTTCTCAACATTGAGGAGACCATTAATTCTGACCAAATCCCCAACTTCATTTGCAGAAATGCAGCCCCAAACTTGCAAGGAACCTCCACCATGCTTCACTGTTGCCTGCAGACACTCATTCGTATCGCTCTCCAGCCCTTCGGCGAACAAACTGCCTTCTGCTACAGCCAAATATTTCAAATTTTGACTCATCAGTCCAGAGCACCTGCTGCCATTTTCTGCACCCCAGTTCCTGTGTTTTCGTGCATAGTTGAGTCGCTTGGCCTTGTTTCCACGTCGGAGTTATGGCTTTTTGGCCGCAAGTCTTCCATGAAGGCCACTTCTGACCAGACTTCTCCGGACAGTAGATGGGTGTACCAGGGTCCCACTGTTTTCTGCCAGTTCTGAGCTGATGGTACTGCTGGACATCTTCCGATTGCGAAGGGAAGTAAGCATGATGTGTCTTTCATCTGCTGCAGTAAGTTTCCTTGGCCGACCACTGCGTCTACGGTCCTCAACGTTGCCCGTTTCTTTGTCCTTCTTCAAAAGAGCTTGGACAGTACATCAGGAAACCCCTGTCTGCCTTGAAATTTCTGCCTGGGAGAGACCTTGCTGATGCAGTATAACTACCTTGTGTCTTGTTGCTGTGCTCAGTCTTGCCATGGTGTATGACTTTTGACAGTAAACTGTCTTCAGCAACCTCACCTTGTTAGCTGAGTTTGGCTGTTCCTCACCCAGTTTTATTCCTCCTACACAGCTGTTTCTGTTTCAGTTAATGATTGTGTTTCAACCTACATATTGAATTGATGATAGCACCTGTTTGGTATAATTGTTTAATCATACACCTGACTATATGCCTACAAAATCCCTGACTTTGTGCAAGTGTACCTAGAAGAATTGATGCTGTTTTGAAGGCAAAGGGTGGTCACACCAAATATGGATTTGATTTAGATTTTTCTTCTGTTCACTCACTTTGCATTTAGTTAATTGATAGATATCATCTATTAAAATGTCTATTTTTGAAAGCATTCTTACTTTACAGCATTTTTTCATACCTGCCTAAAACTTTTGCAAGGTACTGTAGTTCCACGACAGCAGTGAAAATCTTTTGTAAAATTGAAGGGTCTTTAGGGGTCCCTGAGTGGCTCACCTGGTAGAAGCACAGCAGAAGCACAGCCGTGTGGTGTGCAGGGTGAGTCATACAGCGCAGGTTCAATGGGGTTCCTGAGTGGCTCACCTGGTAGGAGCACAGCCGTGTGGTGTGCAGGGTGAGTCATACAGCGCAGGTTCAATGGGGTCCCTGAGTGGCTCACCTGGTAGAAGCACAGCAGAAGCACAGCCGTGTGGTGTGCAGGGTGAGTCATACAGCGCAGGTTCAATGGGGTCATGGAGTGGCTCACCTGGTAGAAGCACAGCCGTGTGGTGTGCAGGGTGAGTCATACAGCGCAGGTTCAATGGGGTCATGGAGTGGCTCACCTGGTAGAAGCACAGCCGTGTGGTGTGCAGGGTGAGTCATACAGCGCAGGTTCAATGGGGTCATGGAGTTGCTCACCTGGTAGAAGCACAGTCGTGTGGTGTGCAGGGTGAGTCATACAGTGCAGGTTCAATGGGGTCCCTGAGTGGCTCACCTGGTAGAACATAAGAAAGTTTACAAATGAGAGGAGGCCATTCAGCCCATCTTGCTCGTTTGGTTGTTAGTAGCTTATTGATCCCAGAATCTCATCAAGCAGCTTCTTGAAGGATCCCAGGGTGTCAGCTTCAACAACATTACAGGGGAGTTGGTTCCAGACCCTCACAATTCTCTGTATAAAGAAGTGCCTCCTATTTTCTGTTCTGAATGCCCCTTTATCTAATCTCCATTTGTGACCCCTGGTCCTTGTTTCTTTTTTCAGGTCAAAGAAGTCCCCTGGGTTGACATTGTCTTAACCTTTTAGGATTTTGAATGCTTGAAATCAGATCGCCGCGTAGTCTTCTTTGTTCAAGACATTTCTGAGTCAACATAAACTCCTAGTACTGCGTGCAGTACTTTACACTTTTCTCTATTAAATGTCATTTGCCATGTGTCTGCCCAGTTCTGAATGCTGTCTCGATCATTTTGAATGGCCTTTGCTGCTGCAACAGTGTAGGGTGCAGTACGGGAGGGTATGGTACAGTATGGTATGGTACAGTAGTTTCGGGTGTGGTACGGTATGGTAGGGTATGGTACGGTAGGGTAAGGTACGGTAGGGCGCAGAACTGGAGGGCATGGTACGGTAGGGTAGGGTGTGGTGTGGTAGGGTGCGGTAGGGTAGTGTAGGGTGTGGTACAGTAGTGTGCAGTACAGGAGGATATGGTACGGTGTGGTACGGTAGGGTACAGAACGGGACGGTATGGTATGGTACGATAGGGTGTGGTACAGGAGGGTGCAGTACGGGAGGGTATGGTAGGGTGCAGAACGGGAGGGTGCAGTACGGTAGGGTAGGGTGTGGTACAGTAGGGTGCTGAATGGGAGGGTGCAGTACGGAAGGGTGCAGTACTGTAGGATAGGGTATGGTACAGTAGTGTAGGGTGTGGTACGGTAGGGTAGGGTGCAGAACGGGAGGGTGCAGTACGGTAGGGTAGGGTGTGGTACGGTAGGGTGCAGTACGGGAGGGTATGGTACGGTATGGTAGGGGGCAGTACTGGAGGGTGCAGTACTGTAAGATAGGGTATGGTACAGTAGTGTAGGGTGTGGTGCGGTAGGGTGCAGAACGGGAGGGTGCAGTATGGTACGGTATGGTAGGGTGCAGAACAGGAGGGCATGGTACGGTATGGTAGGGTGCGGTAGGATAGGGTACGGTAGTGTGCAGTACAGGAGGGTATGGTAGTGTACGGTACGGTGCGGTACGGTATTGTACGATAGGGTGTGGTACGGGAGGGTGCAGAACAGGAGGGTATGGTACGGTATGGTAGGGTGCAGAACAGGAGGGCATGGTACGGTAGGGTAGGGTGTGGTATGGTAGGGTGCGGTAGGATAGGGTACGGTAGTGTGCAGTACAGGAGGGTATGGTAGTGTACTGTACGGTGCGGTACGATATTGTACGATAGGGTGTGGTACGGGAGGGTGCAGAACAGGAGGGTATGGTACGGTATGGTAGGGTGCGGTATGGTAGGGTGCAGAACGGGAGGGTGCAGTACAGTAGAATAGGGTATGGTCCGATCTGTGGTCTCGTTGTCTACTTCCAGAGTCCATTCGTAATTTTAATATCAGTTTGATGCTCGATGTGGGTGCCATAATTTTTTGTTGAGTAGCTCACCAGCTCTAGAGTCTGTGAGTTTGTTGAGTCAGCGCTGAGCCAACGTAACTTGTCACTAGCACTAATCGTTGAAATTAGGAATGGGTTTTGGAAGTGTTGAGTTTAGGAACACACATGGTAACCACTGTGTGATCACCACTGACACTTTGGGGAGGATTTAATTAAATTATTTATTTAGCAGACGCCTTTATCCAAGGCAACTTACAGAGACTAGGGTGTGTGAACTATGCATCAGCTGCAGAGTCACTTACAATTACATCTCACCCGAAAGACGGAGCACAAGGAGGTTAAGTGACTTGCTCAGGGTCACACAATGAGTCAGTGGCTGAGGTGGGATTTGAACCGGGGACCTTCTGGTTACAAGCCCTTTTCTTTAACTACTGCACCACACAGCCTCCTGTGAGTGCCTGTCCGCACAGCTCTGAATCCCATCCCGTCACTGCTTGGAGCAGTGTAGTTCAGACAATCCTCATCTCTCTCAGCACAGGAACACCGGGTTCATCTGGATCTTTGAGGGCTCATTTCATAAGAATCTGCTCCTGGACTGGCATGGGAAGGCAGGGTGGAGAACGCTACAGATCAGACACTTCAGGGTCAAGATGCAGTCTCCAGTGTTGGAGCCAGCTGTGAGGGAGCGCTCTGGTACAGCAGAACAGAGCACATGACTCCGAACTCAGCTACTTACTCCAAATGCAATTCGAAAACAACTTACAAACCCCTTCATGAAATATCAGAGTACGTTCTGGTTGGTAACTTTATTGGGTTCTTACTTCCTTTATTAAAAAAAAAAAAAAAATCTTTTAAAAATTGAGTGAATGACGATTTGGAGAGGTTTGAGAATCCAGCCCACTCATTTACACAGTCATAGAGACACTTCTTTAAAACTCTACTCCCACAGTGTTTTTGTTGAATAACATTCATTTGAATACAATTCACAATAGATTCATACAACATCCTTCAGCTTGGAGGGATTCACAAACTGGGGCCCATGGAATTGTACAAACCTCTCCCTGTGTAAAACAGCATACATGCTACACACACACACTTACTGTACAGAGAAATGTTCTTTCAGTGCTGTGGAGAGACAGGGGATACACCAGTACATAAAACGCTTACTTCCACTGCAGCACAGTTCTTCTTTCTAGTATGTGACTTGCCTCTCTCTCATTTTCGCTTTTGGAATTAAAAAGGGATCCCCTAACCCGAGTTTGAGAACCTCTGATCTGTACAGTATGTGTGTTCACTGCCCAGCTCTCCCCCGCAACAGTCTCACCCCCTCCCCAATGTCCAGGAGAGACTGGAGCAGCTCTGCCCCCCTCCACCTGCCCTGGGGATGTGCACCTAGATAAAGAGAAGGGCAGATGAAAGAGGGCATTGGTCCTGAAATCCTGGTCATTAGGAAGATTGGATAAACCAAGAGGTTTAATGGGCAGACACTCCATATTGCAACAACAACAACAACAACAACAATAATAATAATAATAATAATAATAATAATAATAATAATAATAATAATAATAATATCCGAGCACCTCTGTTCTCGGAACAGCCCCTTGTTTACCCTGTCCTGTTGTGTACAGTGCTCCTCTGCCCTGCTATCACACAAACGCTCCATTTAGCTGTCAGTCTCAGGTATTTTCAGCATCACAGTTACTGCATGTATTTAAATGTACAGGCGTTCAATCGTATCATTTCTTGATTTGGAATGTCCTTTCAGTTTCACGTTATCTGAACAATCTGGTTAGCCTCTGGTTCCATCAGTCGGGATAATAGAGGTTTCATTCTAAATCTCTTTTCTTTTGTAAGGAGTGTGTCTCTCTGCACTGCCTGTCAGGTAAGGAGTGTGTCTCTCTGCACTGCCTGTCAGGTAAGGAGTGTGTCTCTCTGAACTGCCTGTCAGGTAAGGAGTGTGTCTCTCTGCACTGCCTGTCAGGTAAGGAGTGTGTCTCTCTGCACTGCCTGTCAGGTAAGGAGTGTGTCTCTCTGCACTGCCTGTCAGGTAAGGAGTGTGTCTCTCTGCACTGCCTGTCAGGTAAGGAGTGTGTCTCTCTGCACTGCCTATCAGGTAAGGAGTGTGTCTCTCTGCACTGCCTGTCAGGTAAGGAGTGTGTCTCTCTGCACTGCCTGTCAGGTAAGGAGTGTGTCTCTCTGCACTGCCTGTCAGGTAAGGAGTGTGTCTCTCTGCACTGCATCAGGTAAGGAGTGTGTCTCTCTGCACTGCCTCAGGTAAGGAGTGTGTCTCTCTGAACTGCCTCAGGTAAGGAGTGTGTCTCTCTGCACTGCCTGTCAGGTATGGAGTGTGTCTCTCTGCACTGCCTGTCAGGTATGGAGTGTGTCTCTCTGCACTGCCTGTCAGGTAAGGAGTGTGTCTCTCTGCACTGCCTGTCAGGTAAGGAATGTGTCTCTCTACATTGCCTCTCAGGTAAAGAGTGTGTCTCTCTGCACTGCCAGTCAGGTAAGGAGTGTGTCTCTCTGCACTGCCTGTCAGGTAAGGAGTGTGTCTCTCTGCACTGCCTGTCAGGTAAGGAGTGTGTCTCTCTGCACTGACTGTCAGCCCTGCTGCTTCAACAGTCCAGTTCCAAAGACACAGTGGCCCAGGCTGTCCATTTCTGTAGCAGTGTGCTGATTACAGTCTGGGGGTCGAGGACATACACACTCCGCACTCCGCACTCCAGAGAGGGCAAGTTTATAAAATCCAGCAAGACTGCTGATCAGCGTCAAACTTGACTAGAACAACATTATTAAATGCTTAAAAGAATAAATAAAAGTAATAAAAATAAAAAGGTGATATCAGCACGTATCAAATGCTGGCCATACACTTTGAAGTCGGTTTGAATTGGCAAGGTTCATTTGCTCTCTGTAGCTTCTCTGAAGGGATGGGAAGATTGCAGCGGCCAGACTGCAGGCATCCAAGGCAGGCAGAGGAGTCACAATGCTCCTCCAGCCCCAGTCTACAGTGATGGAGGCTAAAGCACAATGCCTGTTAGACAGGCCACTGGCAGTGTCAAGGTCTTCCTTCAAAACATTCGTGCTCCAGCTCCTTC
Organism: Acipenser oxyrinchus oxyrinchus; assembly: GCA_030684275.1. Lineage (NCBI taxonomy): Eukaryota > Metazoa > Chordata > Actinopteri > Acipenseriformes > Acipenseridae > Acipenser > Acipenser oxyrinchus. The sequence continues at coordinate 638,220 of CM060247.1, read as the reverse complement.
ACTGCACTGCTGTAGTCCTGGTGTCAAAACTGCAAACCGAGGGAGGGGTAATCCTTCATTAAAAGCCCCGACTCTGAATCCAATGCGTGTGGCCACCCCACCCTGTTTTTAATGTTCACAGTTTAAAAAGACAAAAGGGACTGGGATTTAGGGCTTCAGGTTGTGCTTGTCAATGAAACGGCTCAGTTAATGCCAAGAATACTTTGGTGGAGGTCTGAGCACACAAGGTGTGGAAAGGGGTTGGGAGAACAGCACAGCATTTCTTCCACCCCAGCCCTAGATGGAGCTCTCCTCACAGGAGGCGAGAGGGGCCCCTGTGAGTTTCATGGTGGTGAGGGTGTTGCCGTTCTCTTTGGCCTCATCGCAGACCTCATTCACGTTGGCGTAGATGTTGAGCCCGTTCAGCCCGTTCTTCTTCTCGGTCAGCGGCATGCCCTCAGATAGGATGCTGGGGGAGTTGGGGGTCTCTGCATAGCGCTGCTCTGTGTGTCTCAGTTTGGAGCCTGTGAACCTGCTGAAGCTCCAGAAGCCCAGGGCCCCAAGCAGCACGCCCAGCAGGAGGCAGAAGAAGGAGATGCCCATGGTATACTTCCTGCTGCCGGAGCCCACGGCCGCCGTGGTGGGGTCACCCACCTCCAGTGTATAGGAGGCTGTGTCGCAGCTGATCTCGTTCTCCATGCAGCTGCAGCTGTACTCCCCCAGGCTGCTCTGCGACACGGTGACCTCCAGACCGTCCAAGACGCTGGCTCGCTGCAGGGAGGTCCTGGGGGAGCTTCCACATGCAGCGAGACCAGGAGGAGGGGGGCGTGCAGGGCAGCACAATGCGGATGCCCAGGGCAGCCTTCACAATAGTCTGCTGTGGATCACACTTTCCTGCAGGGAGCACAGAGGTTCACTTTGTTAGAACGCGTTCAGTACGGGTGCACAGATCTGGGCCTTGTGGTTGGGTCCTCCAGGTCATACAGGTATGAATGAATTATAAAGACCTGGGAGGAGGCTAAACTGGTTCAGGTCATTCATTACATTTAGGGTGCCGGTGGAACAAAGACCCCTGAGGACTGGGATTGCGCCGCCCTGGTATGCAGGATCAGAGCTCTATATAGACTGGTCTAAATCATGTCATTATAGGAAAATGATCACATGCAGTGAACCAAGAAAAGTGAATACTCCCACATCAAAGACAGAACACATGCTTGAATCCCAGCATTTATAATGAACGTGCTTCCAGTGGTCATGCAAACCCTGCATGTCAGGAATCTTCATCATTCCAGGTACCCGAGCCTCACTCACCTGTATCAGGACACAGCTTGAATGCCTTTCCATGCTGCACGTCCTGGAGAACCCTGATGAGAAATGAGAAGAACAACAAGGCTTGAGCAAAAGCAAAGCCAGCCAGGGGGCTCCAGTGTGAAAGGGACTGGTGTCTCCCACAAGCACAATTGTGCAGCCTTGTTCCTTATAAGAGTTTACCATAGTAAAAGCACAGCAAAGTTTAATAAAGCACAGTGAACACAAGGTAAAGAATAAGCAACCATTGTAAAGCATATGTATAACCATGGGAAAAGCATGGAAAAAACATCCTGCTTCTGGCTAGAAACCACCTGCTCTATTACACTGGTGACCTGAGCAATTACTGACCTCCTGAGAGGCAAGGAGCTTACCCCTGGCTCTTTCCAGGCTGCACACAGGCAGACTGACTGGGGTCCCATCCACACAGAGGGTCCCGGGCCAGGACACAGTCCTGACAGCTGATGTGCTGGCTGCAGTTCACTAGAGGCAGCTTCACCACGGCGCTGGAGGAGCCCACATACAGGGAGTCCTGCAACACGAGAGAGAGAGAGAGAGAGAGAGAGAGAGAGAGAGAGAGAGAGAGAGAGAGAGAGAGAGAGAGAGAGAGACAGACAGAGAATCTACATTATTGTTGCACTGTTAAAGCAGTTCTAACCAAGGCATACCTCTCACTAATGCCAGCCATATTTGAACTGGCCCAATTATATTGTGCTGTAGATATTTTGGTTTTAAAACTAGAGTAAGCTTAGGAATCGACTTAGGAACAAGCGATCCAAGTTTCTTGTTATTTCAAAACTGTTTTCCTCTGATAAGAATAATTTAAGATTTTTTTTTCTCAAACAATAATAAAACAAGGCCTCCTCTAACCTGGTCCAGCTGGATGTTGTGAATGGGCTCATCCGAAGTGAACAGCACAGTCTCCTCGATGAGCATGGCCTGCTCCCCCACCTCCACCGCCCTGTGCAGCTCACCCTGGTCTGAAACACACACCCCTTTACATTCTACCGTTACATGCACAAATAATATTGATTCTTTAAAACCACCAACCCGATTCAAGTCCAAACTGGTTTCCATGCAGAATATATCTCACAATTATTGACATGGCTCTAGATTTAATTTCTTCAATCAGAGGATTAAAATGCAAAGGTAATGCAGGAAATGTACAGAAACAGTTATCAGTCTCTCCCAGTCTAACCAGGTTTACTTAAGTCTCTCCCCCAGTCTCTCCCCCAGTCTCTCTCTCAGTCTCTCTCTCAGTCTAACCAGGTTAACCTCAGTCTCTCCCCCAGCCTCTCTCTCAGTCTCTCTCTCAGTCTCTCCCAGTCTAACCAGGCTTACCTCAGTCTCTCCCCCAGTCTCCCTTACTCTCCCCCTCGGTCTCTCCCCCAGTCTCTCTCTCAGTCTCGCCCAGTCTCACCTGTTCCCAGGTACAGGATGGGCGTGCTGTCGAGCTCCGAGGAGGCGAGGCGTAGAGGGGCCAGGCTCACAGCGATCTTGGTGTACTTGGTTCCCTTCTTCTCCAGCAGGGGGCGTGCTTCCACAGGCTGCTCCATCAGAGGATGGTCTCTGACAAAGGTCAGTACCTTGTCCGGCAGGCTCAGCGAGTTCGGGAATCCCTCCACCTTGAGAGAGGATGTGAGGCACTGTGGGAAGAGCCACGCACACTCAGCTTACAGAAACTTCACAAATTAAATGGCAAACATTTTGACAAAGTCACTGTGAATCCTACCAGGGGCAAAATGACAGAGAGGGCGGTTGCTCTCGTCATACAGCACGGGCATATCCGTTCATATTCATTTTTATAAGAGACATTCGCTCCTGCAATGAGGGGTGGAGGGTAGTTTGGAAGAAGCTGGTGCAGTGTGAGGGGCTGTGTGGTGCAATGAGGGGTGGAGGGTAGTTTGGAAGCTGGTGCAGTGTGAGGGGCTGTGTGGTGCAATGAGGGGTGGAGGGTAGGTTAGAAGCTGGTGCAGTGTGAGGGGCTGTGTGGTGCAATGAGGGGTGGAGGGTAGAGTTTGGAAGCTGGTGCAGTGTGAGGGGCTGTGTGGTGCAATGAGGGGTGGAGGGTAGTTTGGAAAAGGCTGGTGCAGTGTGAGGGGCTGTGTGGTGCAATGAGGGGTGGAGGGTAGGTTAGAAGCTGGTGCAGTGTGAGGGGCTGTGTGGTGCAATGAGGGGTGGAGGGTAGAGTTTGGAAGCTGGTGCAGTGTGAGGGGCTGTGTGTTGCAAAGAGGGGTGGAGGGTAGGTTAGAAGCTAGTGCAGTGTGAGGGGCTGTGTGGTGCAATGAGGGGTGGAGGGTAGTTTGGAAGAGGCTGGTGCAGTGTGAGGGGCTGTGTGGTGCAATGAGGGGTGGAGGGTAGTTTGGAAGAAGCTGGTGCAGTGTGAGGGGCTGTGTGGTGCAATGAGGGGTGGAGGGTAGAGTTTGGAAGCTGGTGCAGTGTGAGGGGCTGTGTGGTGCAATGAGGGGTGGAGGGTAGAGTTTGAAGCTGGTGCAGTGTGAGGGGCTGTGTGGTGCAATGAGGGGTGGAGGGTAGAGTTTGGAAGCTGGTGCAGTGTGAGGGGCTGTGTGTTGCAAAGAGGGGTTGAGGGTAGGTTAGAAGCTGGTGCAGTGTGAGGGGCTGTGTGGTGCAATGAGGGGTGGAGGGTAGTTTGGAAGAAGCTGGTGCAGTGTGAGGGGCTGTGTGGTGCAATGAGGGGTGGAGGGTAGTTTGGAAGAGGCTGGTGCAGTGTGAGGGGCTGTGTGGTGCAATGAGGGGTGGAGGGTAGTTTGGAAGAAGCTGGTGCAGTGTGAGGGGCTGTGTGGTGCAATGAGGGGTGGAGGGTAGAGTTTGGAAAGCTGGTGCAGTGTGAGGGGCTGTGTGGTGCAATGAGGGGTGGAGGGTAGAGTTTGGAAGCTGGTGCAGTGTGAGGGGCTGTGTGGTGCAATGAGGGGTGGAGGGTAGAGTTTGGAAGCTGGTGCAGTGTGAGGGGCTGTGTGGTGCAATGAGGGGTGGAGGGTAGAGTTTGGAAGCTGGTGCAGTGTGAGGGGCTGTGTGGTGCAATGAGGGGTGGAGGGTAGAGTTTGGAAGCTGGTGCAGTGTGAGGGGCTGTGTGGTGCAATGAGGGGTGGAGGGTAGAGTTTGGAAGCTGGTGCAGTGTGAGGGGCTGTGTGGTGCAATGAGGGGTGGAGGGTAGAGTTTGGAAGCTGGTGCAGTGTGAGGGGCTGTGTGGTGCAATGAGGGGTGGAGGGTAGAGTTTGGAAGCTGGTGCAGTGTGAGGGGCTGTGTGGTGCAATGAGGGGTGGAGGGTAGAGTTTGGAAGCTGGTGCAGTGTGAGGGGCTGTGTGGTGCAATGAGGGGTGGAGGGTAGAGTTTGGAAGCTGGTGCAGTGTGAGGGGCTGTGTGTTTCAATGACGGATGGAGGGTAGAGTTTGGAAGCTGGTGCAGTGTGAGGGGCTGTGTGGTGCAATGAGGGGTGGAGGGTAGAGTTTGGAAGCTGGTGCAGTGTGAGGGGCTGTGTGGTGCAATGAGGGGTGGAGGGTAGAGTTTGGAAGCTGGTGCAGTGTGAGGGGCTGTGTGTTTCAATGACGGATGGAGGGTAGAGTTTGGAAGCTGGTGCAGTGTGAGGGGCTGTGTGGTGCAATGAGGGGTGGAGGGTAGAGTTTGGAAGCTGGTGCAGTGTGAGGGGCTGTGTGGTGCAATGAGGGGTGGAGGGTAGAGTTTGGAAGCTGGTGCAGTGTGAGGGGCTGTGTGTTGCAAAGAGGGGTGGAGGGTAGGTTTGAAGCTGGTGCAGTGTGAGGGGCTGTGTGTTGAAATGAGGGGTGGAGGGTAGTTTGGAAGAAGCTGGTGCAGTGTGAGGGGCTGTGTGGTGCAATGAGGGGTGGAGGGTAGTTTGGAAGAAGCTGGTGCAGTGTGAGGGGCTGTGTGGTGCAATGAGGGGTGGAGGGTAGAGTTTGAAAGCTGGTGCAGTGTGAGGGGCTGTGTGGTGCAATGAGGGGTGGAGGGTAGAGTTTGGAAGCTGGTGCAGTGTGAGGGGCTGTGTGGTGCAATGAGGGGTGGAGGGTAGTTTGGAAGAAGCTGGTGCAGTGTGAGGGGCTGTGTGGTGCAATGAGGGGTGGAGGGTAGTTTGGAAGAGGCTGGTGCAGTGTGAGGGGCTGTGTGGTGCAATGAGGGGTAGAGGGTAGTTTGGAAGAAGCTGGTGCAGTGTGAGGGGCTGTGTGGTGCAATGAGGGGTGGAGGGTAGAGTTTGGAAGCTGGTGCAGTGTGAGGGGCTGTGTGGTGCAATGAGGGGTGGAGGGTAGAGTTTGGAAGCTGGTGCAGTGTGAGGGGCTGTGTGGTGCAATGAGGGGTGGAGGGTAGAGTTTGGAAGCTGGTGCAGTGTGAGGGGCTGTGTGGTGCAATGAGGGGTGGAGGGTAGAGTTTGGAAGCTGGTGCAGTGTGAGGGGCTGTGTGGTGCAATGAGGGGTGGAGGGTAGAGTTTGGAAGCTGGTGCAGTGTGAGGGGCTGTGTGGTGCAATGAGGGGTGGAGGGTAGAGTTTGGAAGCTGGTGCAGTGTGAGGGGCTGTGTGGTGCAATGAGGGGTGGAGGGTAGAGTTTGGAAGCTGGTGCAGTGTGAGGGGCTGTGTGGTGCAATGAGGGGTGGAGGGTAGAGTTTGGAAGCTGGTGCAGTGTGAGGGGCTGTGTGGTGCAATGAGGGGTGGAGGGTAGAGTTTGGAAGCTGGTGCAGTGTGAGGGGCTGTGTGGTGCAATGAGGGGTGGAGGGTAGAGTTTGGAAGCTGGTGCAGTGTGAGGGGCTGTGTGGTGCAATGAGGGGTGGAGGGTAGAGTTTGGAAGCTGGTGCAGTGTGAGGGGCTGTGTGTTTCAATGACGGATGGAGGGTAGAGTTTGGAAGCTGGTGCAGTGTGAGGGGCTGTGTGGTGCAATGAGGAGGAGGGGCTGCTCTTACCGCTCCTGGCCGGGGGTAGAGATCTGGTTCTGGGTACGCTGGTTTATTGCAGTCCCTCTTCACCTCTTTGTAGGAGCCTGCGAGTGCCTGACTCACCTCCTGCAGGTCGTAAGCACACACCGCTGACACTTCGTCACGCTCCCTGAGAGGAGAGAGCACAGGTTTTAAAATTCAAATTCGTTACACGGACTGGCCACTAGAATAAACCCAACCATCATGAAAAACCCACATAAATTGGCCACTTGATTTCAGAATGTCAACCCCGGCTATTCTTACTTTATCTCATTCTTTTAAGGATAGCAGAGGAGCGCATTCCTTTAAGATAATGACATCAGCTTCTGGGCGAATCCCAAAGTTACCACTTTTTCTTTGGCACTCGCCCGCGTCCAATTGGGCGAATCTAGATTGGTCCAGAACTTGAAAAAGATGACTGGCCGAAACCTGTTTATTCAACAGTTTTCACTGAATTTCGGGACTAGCCCAGGTGAGTCTAGTTTCGTCCAACGCTTCAAAATCGATGCTGGGCCAATCTAGTTTTGTCTATGCCGATTATTTGGGCGAGTCTAGCTTTGCATTTCTACACTCTTCCCTGCCAGCTTCCTAGTGCGTGTCGGGGTACCTGCCTCGCCTCCACGTCTGACAACAGTGCTGGGTTTCCAGCAGCGGTGCTGAAAAGGCAGGACAATGGCTTAATGGATTAAGAGCTGACTTGACAAAGTCCTGAGATCAATTAGCAACTAGGACTCTTTCTTATGTTCTTAGATTTCTAAAGTGTGACTCCTATGACTCCACATCGAGTTGAAGGTGTGACTCCTATAGCTGCACTCTGAGGCCCTGTCCTGCCTGCCCTGCCTGCTGTCACACCACTGCGAGGTGAGTGTGACTCCTGTAGCTGCACTCTGAGGCCCTGCCTGCTGTCTCACCACTGCGAGGTGAGTGCGACTCCTGTAGCTGCACTCTGAGGCCCTGCCCTGCCTGCTGTCTCACCACTGCAAGGCGAGTGTGACTCCTGTAGCTGCATGCTGAGGCCCTGTCCTATCCTGCTGTCTCACCACTACGAGGTGAGTGTGAATCCTGTAGCTGCACTCTGAGGCCCTGCCTGCTGTCTCACCACTGCGAGGTGAGTGTGACTCCTGTAGCTGCACTCTGAGACCCTGCCCTATCCTGCTGTCTCACCACTGCGACGTGAGTGTGACTCCTGTAGCTGCACTCTGAGACCCTGCCCTATCCTGCTGTCTCACCACTGCGACGTGAGTGTGACTCCTGTAGCTGCACTCTGAGACCCTGCCCTATCCTGCTGTCTCACCACTGCGAGGTGAGTGTGACTCCTGTAGCTGCACTCTGAGGCCCTGCCCTGCCTGCTGTCTCACCACTGCGAGGTGAGTGTGACTCCTGTAGCTGCACTCTGAGGCCCTGCCCTGCCTGCTGTCTCACCACTGCGAGGCGAGTGTGACTCCTGTAGCTGCAAGCTGAGACCCTGCCCTATCCTGCGTCTCACCACTGCGAGGTGAGTGTGACTCCTGTAGCTGCACTCTGAGACCCTGCCCTATCCTGCTGTCTCACCACTGCGAGGTGAGTGTGACTCCTGTAGCTGCACTCTGAGACCCTGCCCTATCCTGCTGTCTCACCACTGCGAGGCGAGTGTGACTCCTGTAGCTGCACTCTGAGGCCCTGCCCTATCCTGCTGTCTCACCACTGCGAGGTGAAGAGCCCGTAGAAGCGTGTGGTGCTCCTGCTCCCCGGCTGCCTCTGCAGGGTGAACACGTCCCTCAGGATGTTGTAGCGGGCGCCAGTCAGTGGGTTCTCACACACCAGCTGGGCCTTCAGAAAGGTGGTCCAGCGCTTCTGCAGGGTCTTCAGACCCCCAACGTCCCCCTGTGAACACAGACAGCATGTAAGAAGAGAGCCCTGACCTCAGAGACACACTGAGCTACCAGGGTCACAGTGTATACAAACAACATGTAAGAGGAGAGCCCTGACCTCAGAGACACACTGAGCTACCAGGGTCACAGTGTATACAGAGCACTCTGCGGGTAAGAGGAGAGCCCTGACCTCAGAAACACACTGAGCTACCAGGGTCACCGTGTATACAGAGCACTCTGCAGGTAAGAGGAGAGCCCTGACCTCAGAAACACACTGAGCTACCAGGGTCACAGTGTATACAGAGCACTCTGCAGGTAAGAGGAGAGCCCTGACCTCAGAGACACACTGAGCTACCAGGGTCACAGTGTATACAGAGCACTCTGCAGGTAAGAGGAGAGTCCTGACCTCAGAGACACACTGAGCTACCAGGGTCACGGTGTATACAGAGCACTCTGCAGGTAAGAGGAGAGCCCTGACCTCAGAGACACACTGAGCTACCAGGGTCACGGTGTATACAGAGCACTCTGCAGGTAAGAGGAGAGCCCTGACCTCAGAAACACACTGAGCTACCAGGGTCACAGTGTATACAAACAGCATGTAAGAGGAGAGCCCTGACCTCAGAGACACACTGAGCTACCAGGGTCACAGTGTATACAGACAGCAGGTAAGAGGAGAGCCCTGACCTCAGAAACACACTGAGCTACCAGGGTCTCAGTGTATACAGAGCACTCTGCAGGTAAGAGGAGAGCCCTGACCTCAGAGACACACTGAGCTACCAGGGTCACAGTGTATACAGAGCACTCTGCAGGTAAGAGGAGAGCCCTGACCTCAGAGACACACTGAGCTACCAGGGTCACAGTGTATACAGAGCACTCTGCAGGTAAGAGGAGAGCCCTGACCTCAGAGACACACTGAGCTACCAGGGTCACGGTGTATACAGAGCACTCTGCAGGTAAGAGGAGAGCCCTGACCTCAGAGACACACTGAGCTACCAGGGTCACAGTGTATACAGAGCACTCTGCAGGTAAGAGGAGAGCCCTGACCTCAGAAACACACTGAGCTACCAGGGTCACGGTGTATACAGAGCACCCTGCAGGTAAGAGGAGAGCCCTGACCTCAGAGACACACTGAGCTACCAGGGTCACGGTGTATACAGAGCACTCTGCAGGTAAGAGGAGAGCCCTGACCTCAGAGACACACTGAGCTACCAGGGTCACAGTGTATACAGAGCACTCTGCAGGTAAGAGGAGAGCCCTGACCACAGAGACACACTGAGCTACCAGGGTCATAGTGTATACAGAGCACTCTGCAGGTAAGAGGAGAGCCCTGACCTCAGAGACACACTGAGCTACCAGGGTCACAGTGTATACAGAGCACTCTGCAGGTAAGAGGAGAGCCCTGACCTCAGAGACACACTGAGCTACCAGGGTCATAGTGTATACAGAGCACTCTGCAGGTAAGAGGAGAGCCCTGACCTCAGAGACACACTGAGCTACCAGGGTCACAGTGTATACAGAGCACTCTGCAGGTAAGAGGAGAGCCCTGACCTCAGAAACACACTGAGCTACCAGGGTCACAGTGTATACAGAGCACTCTGCAGGTAAGAGGAGAGCCCTGACCTCAGAAACACACTGAGCTACCAGGGTCATAGTGTATACAGAGCACTCTGCAGGTAAGAGGAGAGCCCTGACCTCAGAGACACACTGAGCTACCAGGGTCACAGTGTATACAGACAGCATGTCAGAGGAGAGCCCTGACCTCAGAAACACACTGAGCTACCAGGGTCACGGTGTATACAGAGCACTCTGCAGGTGCTGTCAGTGCTGCCGATGCTTACTTGACTGAGTGGCATTCATTGAAGATGACAGGTTGAGGGATCTGAATCTATTCAGGTCTGGTCTTGCTACCAGAAATCTGGACGAGCACTGATGGGCCGGGTGGCCTCCTCTCGTTTGTACATTATTGCTGTATGTAACAGAACTGTTTTTGAAGACTCCCACAGTGGCACGCCTGGATCTGCAGTGTTAGTCACTTCCAGCAGGGGGTGCTCAATGCATGTTTTTATTATAATTATTTGTTGTTATTATTATTAATTTCTTAGCAGACACCCTTATCCAGGACGACTTACAAGATATCACATTATTTTTACATACAATTACCCATTTATACAGTTGGGTTTTTACTGGAGCAATCTAGGTAAAGTACCTTGCTCAAGGATACAGCAGCAGTGTCCCCCACCTGGGATTGAACCCTCGACCCTCCGGTCAAGAGTCCAGAACCCTATCCACTACTCCACACTGCTGCCCCTACCTAAAAAATCAACCCTGTCCTGAATAAAGTTAATCTGCAACTGACAAAGTAAGTAACTAGTGACCTGTAGTCAAAATCAGCTCCACTTCCTGTAATTGTGTGTTCCTTATCCAAAGTTCCTCATTCAAGAGGTTAGAAATCACGGGGTGCGGTGGTGGGCTTTTAAACTGCTGCACACCAACACATCCTAGTAGGCTCTGTGTGTACTGTGAAATGAATGTATTCATTGATCAGGCACTAAATCGGATGAAAATGAAAGTTTATAAATACTTCTGCATAAAACAAACATGACTACAGAGCTCATTTTCACTGTGCAGGGATTAACCCTTGAGACTGCTCTGGGCTGTTTACGACAAGGTGAAGGAGAGTCCAGGGAAAGGGAATGGGAAGGGATTTCTCTCTTGCTGTGTAAAGAGCATTTGTCATGACGAGAGGAAAGGGTTCCTGTCTCCAGGGTTCGAGAGAAACTCAAAACACACAGCTCAGGGTTTGAAGAGAAGAAACATGAAACAAGAAAATAAAAAGCAGAGCCTCCAATAAAAAAAGGGATTTCATTGACCTGTAGGATCAGGGTCACCCCCAACCCCCAACTCAACCCCACCCCAACCCAACCCAACCCCCAACCCCCAACCCCACCCCCAACCCCCAACCCAACCCCACCCCCAACCCAACCCAACCCCCACCCCAACCCAACCCCACCCCCAACCCCACCCCCAACCCCAACCCCCAACCCCAACCCCACCCCAACCCCAACCCCACCCCCAACCCAACCCCCAACCCCACCCCCAACCCAACCCCCAACCCCACCCCCAACCCCCCCCAACCCCCATTCCCTTTCAATCAATTCCAACACATCACTGATCAAAATTGCAAATCAGCAGTATTCAGTTAAAACGAGCTTCTCACAACAGTGGCAACACATTACTTCAACTGAAGTCCCGGTTAGTCAATGAAAGTGTCTTCAAATGAAAGCAGTTGAACAGTCAATGAAATTATTATGTCTCAAAGGAACTAAGAGTTGAAAAACATGAATTGACCCCGACCCTCCAGACCTGTCATGGCAACCAGTTAACAGTAGTTCAGAAACAATGATACTGCAAAGAAGTCATTATTGGAGTTTGATTATCTTTAGTGAGACTATCAAATTCAAGTCATTATTTTTAGCCACGTTACTGTACTATAATGCATTGAAGTGTGTAAGAATTAATGGATTAATATTTATATATTTAAGAATTTAAGAAAACACGGAATATGGCGCTCTATACAAATATTTGTGTGTAAAAACAAAAAGCCCCCCTTTTTAAAATACGAATTATAGATTTTAAATATTACGAACTGAATTATTCAAATTATAAAATATACAAAATGTATTATTAATATATATTTGAGATATGGCAATATATTTGACAAAGGGGAATTTGTTGTAATGCAAATTATAGATTTGAAATATAAAAACAGTTAAAATATACTGTATATTATAACAACAGTGCTCATTTTACTGTAATAAAAACAAAAGTTAAATATATTTGCTTTTAGGATCTTTGCAAAAATACATCAACAAAAAAGGGCTATACTGACACTGCTGGGATAACCCTATGTGTATTTGTGGATAATTACAGGGATAATCCCAAATGTGTTGAACAATGACAGACTTGCACAACCATCTGCAGTAACCCCTCAATACCCACCCAGGATTTTAGGGGCTGCTTTGGATTATTTTAAAGACATCTCTTGAGTTTACACGGCAAACTCACTGCAGTTTGGAGGAAGCACTTCCTTCTGAACCTGTGAATCCCATTAAAAGCATCAATTCCAGCTCCAAACTGGAATCCATCCCTCAAACAGGCAGATCAATGAGGCAACCGACAGGAAACCCACAACACCCCTGTGTATTACACCAAGCACAGCATGTTTCAATATGTGACTACTGCCTCCTGACCCCCTCCCATATCCCTAGTGCTCCAGCACCACAACATCTTTTCCAAGGTCTCACACACACACACACACACACACACACACAGACACAGACACAGACGTGACAAACACCTTTTCCTTTCACCCACGTGACACGTGAGCCGCAGGTAAGCGCTCACCTTGCAAACACGCGCCACTCTGGGCACCTTGACCTTGGTGTAGAACTCGAACTCTCTGGCTATCTCTGTGAAGAAGAAGTAGATTTTATCATCATCCCCCTCGCTGCTGTCCTGGCTCTCGGGCACGAAGGCAGAACTCACAAACTCAGGTTCTGGAACAGCAGAAAGAGAATGAAAACGCTTTTAACCATCTCCCAAAGAGGCTTCAGTACACTTTAAAATACTGGCATGTGGACCATGACCTGGCTGAGGGCCACAAATGAAAACAGAGAATTCAGCAGTGGGGACTCACCAACTGTTCATACTGGACAAGCAGTTTAGAAAAATACTCGGTCGGAGAGAGAGAGAGAGAGAGAGAGAGAGAGAGAGAGAGAGAGAGAGAGAGAGAGAGAGAGAGAGAGAGAGAGAGAGAGAGAGAGACACACACATACAGAACTAACCAAATACAGAGTTAGTGACCTCAAAGTGCAGATTGAAACTGGAAGCCCAGGGAGAAAAATAAGGAGGTTTCTTGATGAAAGGGGATGAAGAAGAATAGAAAATCTTTGGGGGTGAAAGACGCACGCCTTCCTAGTGTATTGCAGTTGCAGCCACCTCATTAGGAGACCAGTGTCTGTGGGTGTGTATTGCAAAGACTACTCCCACTGCAGAGTAGTGTAACTGCTGTACACCACGCAGTTACATTCTAGACACACCAGGGCTGCACGGCTAACAAACCCCCCAGTTTTCATACTGTAACAGCAGTGATTGAAGCTGCTCAGCCCCTCACCGCTCAGCCACGACACGGAGGTCTGTGTGCGGATACGCTCTCCCTCCTTCCCTGTTGCCCGGGAGATGAGGGATTCCGTGCCCAGGAAGTTGTTGACTGTGGCGGCATAGAGAACTCCATCTGTGGAAAGAGAAACAGAGCAGCACAGCGTAAGGACATGGGAGGGACGGCACGGAGACAAAGCTCTCTCTGAGACCTACAGAGCAGCACAGCGTAAGGACATGGGAGGGACAGCGTGGAGACAAAGCTCTCCGAGACCTACAGAGCAGCACAGCGTAAGGACATGGGAGGGTGTGATAAAGAGAGAAAGGATTAATGCTGTAAATCTCCCTCCCGATTAGAAAGGGTGCTGTGTAAAGGTGAGGGCATGCTGCCTCCTAGATTTGCCACCTCGGTGGTAGGTGGAAACCGGAAGGTGACCATATTAGGAGGGGCACGTAGCTGCAAGTACTCAGGACGATTCCATTGCAGTCAGCTGCGGGGCAGCCCTCTACTGGAGAAACCATGGCCGACGCGCTGACTGCAGGGAGGAGTTTGCTGGGTACAAAGGGGAAGCAGCTACGTCAGTACCGGGGCTTTTGCGCTGAGAGAAATGAGCCACCAGCCGGAGCTGTTCTCGTTTTGTTTTTGTGTTATGTGCTGTCTGTGTTTGTTTTTACAGCGGAGGAGTAGGAGCGAGGGGCTGCAGCCACTGAGCCAGCACAATCCCCGGAGCACTTCCCTCACAGCACGGCACCAACCACTCCCCACAATCCCTGGAATAACAGAGCACAGTTTCCGTGCACGAGGATCGTGGATTAGGAGTGTTTTTCTTTTGTTATTTTTGTTATTTTGTTTCTTAAACTTTATTAAATAAATCACTGACATTTTGGGAGAATCTGGTTTGGACATTGTATTTATTGCACCACGTCACTCGCATCCTGTCACAGAGGGACAACGCAGAGACAAAGCTCTCCGAGACCTACAGGCAGCACGTCCTCAAATACTACACAGGAATGACACTGAATTAAAGAAACTGAAATTAAAATGACATCCAATTAACTATAATGCAGTGAATCGGAGAATGAACTTGGATAATGCACACAAGAGACAAGCTCACTTCTCTAATTACACTGTTTACTCTTGTACAGTAAGAAATGAACTAAAGAAGGGTTAACATGAAGAAATCAAGTTGTGTGCTTGTCATGTGAGGAGAAAGACAAGTGGAGCAGAGGTGCACAGTGTACTTTAGTTCAACTCATGAACACATGTCCTGCAAACACAGGATGCTGCTGTTATATACAATCACAATGGAAGGAATATCAAGGGTGATAATGTCAAGTGTGTGATAATGTCAACAGTGTGATAATGTCAACAGTGTAATATCACATGTTTTAGAAGAGGTGAGAAACTGGGTCATCCTAATGAAGATAGTCAAAGCATTGCAGCCAGTTAGTCATGTGAGTGCATCACCCGAATTAAGATGCATATGTGAACTGGTCCAGGGTCCGCTTCTCTGGGCTCATTCAGGACCGAGGCGACATCCTCCAATATAAGAACGGCTCCCAGTTCAGGTAGATATTGCTCGCCTATTCATAACTGTTTATAACTAGCTGATTAGTATATTTCGCCTCGGAGTATATTTTGTAATAACTGTGCTGTTTCTGTATTATCAATAACCAATGGAGGTTAACCTTTAAATCAATTTAATTATTAACATTTACCATCGTTCATTGATATTTAATAAATCATATTAAATAACTATTGATTAATGCAAGGCTTCGGGTATTTAATAGAACTAGAATTCTAATGAATAGCACAAACCCTACACTGAATAAGTTACCTCTTAAATTCCTGCTGTGCCTTTTCCTTTACACTCTGACATTACTTTATATATGACCCTCAGGTCCTCATCTGTGGTTCCTTCAATCCATAAGTGCAGATCGTCTCCAGAATTATTTAGTTAAAGCAGTGCAGAGTCTCGTTCCACTCAGGTCTTCAATTGCTTAACCTGCGGGTCCATTTAAGCAACAGATCTGGTTGGAACAATGTCCCGGTCTGGAATGGACTGAAAGAATCACACGCAAGTGTCACCAATCTAATGGGTCTGTTCAAGTTTGGATTGAGTGTTTCCTTTTCAGGGGGCTGATTGGTGGTCTTGTTCCTTATCCAATCAAGAGGTATTGGGGGGGTTATTACCTGTCGAAGTAATAAAAGGCACTTTTGATGTGAGCTTCTTTTCTTTCTGTCTTCTATTGGCACTGGCACGTCTAGCCATCACACAGTTACTGTACTGCAGCTCTCACACCTGCCCCCTGCTGTCACTGTACTGTAGGACATACCTGCCATGACAGCCGTGTAGTGGTGGCTGGGCTCGAAGGGACACTTCCCCCTCCCGCTTTCCATCCTCAGCTCCCCGTTCTCCAGCCGCTCCAGAGTGAAATCCAGCAGGCTCTGAGAGAGAGAGGGGGGGGGGAGAGAGGGAGAGAGAGGGAGAGGGAGAGAGAGGGAGAGGGAGAGGGAGAGAGGAGGAATGCTCAGCACAGCCATCACAGAACACAGAATCATCATTTCATCTTCCTTTGAAGCACAGTTAAAACCATCAGAAAACAGTCGTTACACCGAGTTGTGGCCAAGCTGAGTGCCGCTCAATCATCATCATCATCATCATCGTTAAACCCATCAGAATCTTGACTGGGAAGTCCACCTGGATTGCGCTGATCACCTGCCTGTCGCTATCCCACGGTGTTTCCTTAGTGCTGTAAAATGTGTTTCAACAATCCAGCTGTGGCTAATCAGGGTATAGGTTAGTCTAATAAAAAGTTGAAAAGACAAATGATCTCCCTCAGTGTTATAACCTCAGAGTTTATGACTGGCTGTGCTTGCACACTGAAGCAACCCAATACAGAGGTTGCATGTGAGCCTGGAAGTGCTTATGAATGAAGCCCCTGATCTTCACCTAGACTGGGTGGGAATAAAAGACGTGAGTCAAGCCTCATCCCTGTTTCCAGGGCTCAGGTCCCCCGTGCTGGACGTGCTGATGTTGACCCGTGCTGGACGAGCCGATGTTGATACACTGCCCTAGTGCCTGTGTGGGCAGCTGGAACGCTATGACCCAACCTGGGGGATTGCTTATAGGCACACAGCTGACAACAAAATAGATGCACTTAATTCCACAGCTTTGCGTACATTACACAAGTCAACACTGATGGCTGGCTTTAACTTGCTACCACAAATTCATTTCACCATGCCAGCTAAATTATTTCAATAAATCCATGAGTTACTCCCTCATGTTTTTTTTTAAATTTTAAATCCAGCTGTTAAGCCTTTAAAAGCATGATTAAACTTGCTAGCAGTTAAACTGTTGTTTGCACAACTTAGCAGTGGCAACACCCACAGGTGAGCGACACTAGCTTTGTCTTTGTCTGGGTTTTGTCTGTTTTTTATTTTGATTGAATGACTCTTTTGTTTATAAGCATTCGATGGTTACTTCTAATCCTGTTCAAAGTTTATTTCCTTTTGCACTCTTTGAATGACAGACCTGGACACAGCAAAGAGTGTGCGAGAATGAAACGCACTCTCAACCTGATTGGCTGTAGTAAGCAAACACTTCTAAACATGCAGAACATTACTAACACGCTCGTGGAGCAGTAGAAACAAGTGAAGGTACTCACGATGTACGCACACTGGGGATCGAAGGCGTACGTCCCACAAGCGTAGATGTGAGTCTCATTGAGGAACTGCAGCAGGCGGATGTAATTGTGACACTCCGTCTGAAAAGAGAGAAACACACAGAGCCATGATCTCCAGCATCAAGTGATCTTCCACAGCCTGCACAGGTTCAGTGCAGCTCTGCGATCAGCATGATCTCCAGCATAAAGTGATCTTCCACACACTGCACAGGTTCAGTGCGGCTCTGCGATCAGCATGATCTCCAGCATCAAGTGATCTTCCACAGCCTGCACAGGTTCAGTGCAGCTCTGCGATCAGCATGATCTCCAGCATCAAGTGATCTTCCACACACTGCACAGGTTCAGTGCGGCTCTGTGATCAGCATGATCTCCAGCATCAAGTGATCTTCCACACACTGCACAGGTTCAGTGTGGCACTGCGCTAAGCATGATCTCCAGCATCAAGTGATCTTCCACACACTGCACAGGTTCAGTGCAGCTCTGCGCCCACTACTAAAAAGAGTATGTGTGAATCCGACACTGATCTGATCTGTTCTGAAGGACGATTCTCAGAATGTTAACTGATGCTATTGTCGCTCTATTTCAGGCAGACTACATATGCAAATTCGACATGTCTATTTACTTTTGACAGGTCCTGTTTATGTTCAAATAAACACCAGGTTCACAACTGGTTTCACAAGCAAGATCAGAATTCATCAATGCACAGGATTGCAAATGAAATATGTTAAGATATTCCAGCGCTTTGCCAATCAGGCCGATGGCGCCATCTCAAGACCCACCATCTTTTACACTGATCCAGTGACTGGCACTTATCTACTAATGAAAAAGCCACAAGCTGAAAGCCCTTTCTGTGTGGTGTGTAAATGTGCAGGCTGAGGTTTGGGTTCTCGGATTGCTCTTCCTGTGTGATGTCTGTACCGGACACAGCACTCCTCTGAGACCGGCAATACAGCGTTTCTGTGTTCTCACAAACTCTGCTATTTCACCCAAGGCACCCCTCCCAAACATCATTAATCTGCAGCCACTTAATGGTATTCTCTTCATCAACCTTTTCCCTCTTTAATTAACGCTTCAGAAGCGTTCTGGAGAAACAGCTTTCTGAGCCCCAGTGGGTGCTAGCGCAGATTTACAGTCATACCAGCAGTGTCACTTCCTTCACCTTTAAAAACAGCTGCATGCTTTACTCCACACAGAGTCGTCTACCTTCTCGTGGTGTAAGTGCCTTAGAGGTGCAGAGAGCAGACCTCACACGACACTCTGCAGAGCACAGGTACACTGCCTGCAGGATCAGAGCCCAGCCGAGGTGTTGTTTTGTAGCTGGGAGGCTCGTCCCTCTTCTCGTTTCATGTGTTAAACGGACTGGCTGGGTGGATCCAGGATGGTATTTGCAAGGGTTAGGGTGCGTTGATGTAGTAAACTTACTTTCTGATCACCCTGCACATAGATCATTCACTCCAGGGGGGGGTGATCAAACTATAAACTGCCGAGATAAAACACAGCTGGAATTTTTTTTTGATAATCCACTTGGGTTTCACTGATCACTTACTTTAAGTGGAACACCCAGGATAACCAAGTGTGCAAACCAGGGTTATTCCCAACTGCTGTAAAATGCTCTAAAAAATCCAGCTGTAGCTTACTCTGGCTGGCTATAAACTGATGCACCCTTAGCCTTGTCAAGATTTAAAAGAAGGCAGAAGTTTAAGACTGCTTTTTGAATGTCATGAAACTCTGCTGAAACCCATTTATAACCAGCTATAGCGAGGTACCCAGTGTACAAAAACACATGCCAGTGTTCAAAAAGAAAAGCCTCTTATCCAGGAATAGCCCTGCTATCGAGAGAGTTTAACACATGGAGGAGACAGCCCTGCTCGTTCAAGCTGCTGCGAGACAGTTTAATACACGGAGGAGACAGCCCTGCTCGTTCAAGCTGCTGAGAGACAGTTTAACACACGGAGGAGACAGCCCTGCTCGTTCAAGCTGCTGAGAGACAGTTTAACACACGGAGGAGACAGCCCTGCTCGTTCAAGCTGCTGAGAGACAGTTTAACACACGGAGGAGACAGCCCTGCTCGTTCAAGCTGCTGAGAGACAGTTTAACACACGGAGGAGACAGCCCTGCTCGTTCAAGCTGCTGAGAGACAGTTTAACACATGGAGGAGACGAGACATCTGTACAGGTGCGAGCTGCACCAGTTCAAGAGTGTTCTTCTTTCACAGACTGCAGGAGAGATTCTCAAAGAGATTTACTCGTAATACTCGTAATTAGCGAATGTTATTTTTGTCTGAAAGGAGAACCCCCCCAAAACCATTTACAATTCTAAAACTAATATTAAAAAAATACATATATAAAACTAAAACTTCTCACAGGCCCCTACATTTATTGTCCACATTTTTTCTTTTTGTTAAATGCAAGGTTAAATTCATGGGCAATCAGCATTCACACCTTCCTCATAAGGGAATCCCTTGTACTCAGTGAAGTAAGAACCTGAACCAAAACTAATTTCAACATTGAAGACACTGAGAAAGACTTCCAGTCGAAACGTTTGTCATATTTCAAAAATGATCTGTCATGCAGATCAAAGCAACACATTTTTTTATTCTGATGTTGCACAGCTGGTCTAATGATACAGCCAAACTCAGGGAGCCTTTCGTCCCAGTGCAGCAGTGGTGGAGGTTTGGGAAGCAGACAGAGCCGAGACAGTCAGAGCTCAGCTCAAACCAGACCAGGAAGGAGACTGTGCACGAACAGAGAGGCACGGGAGGACACGGCGCACAATGAAAAGGGATTCGCTTCAAGAAATGCATTACAGGGGACTGCACAGAGCAGGTGGAAGACCCAATTAGCTGAACCGACCAAACCTGTCAATTATAGAAAAAATTAGACAGACAACAGCTGTCCCCAGCACACGCTGTACTAGATCAACGTGGCTGTATCTTGTGTTCAAGCGGCTCAGGACTGCACTATTTAGGCCTGTCTCTGCGAGAACATGCAAAGACTGATTTACATCTAAATGCACACATTCTTCCAAACTACTGCAGTAAATCCAATTAAGCAATGAGGGCTGAGCACACAGCCAATTAGCTGAGATGAGGGACAACAAATGCCCCAATCACAGTGGTCAAGGAACCTGACCCTCATGACATTTTGTAACACACGGGTTTAGTGATCTAATCAGACTTATTCTGCGTCTTCACTGATAAACAAGCGACACCCCCACCCTCCATTTTAAAACTGGAAGCAAATGTTTTGCCAGCCGTGTGCAGTGGATTCGTCTGGTACCATCTCTGTGTGTTTTGTAATAAATGGATATGAATTTATGATGGCAGTTAATTGTGTTCTATGTGGTTGTTGAGAAGGGTGTGCCCATTTTATTAGGAAATGTGAGAGAACTCAGGCAGGCAGACAGGGTGGAGTGAGAGAGACGGGATAATGACTGGTTAGGAGAGACCAGATCTGAGCTCCTATCTGCAGAACAGCCTCTCCACAGAAATCAGGTGCTGACAGGCTCATTTACCATTCAAAGTGAAAGGAGTGAAGAAGCAGTTGCACGCATTCAAGAAAACAGGGTATGTGACCGCTTTCTTGTTGGAGGGCAACACCGAGGCCAACCAAGCCACACAGCGAGTGCCAAGAGTCTAGATTGTTAGACTTGAAACCTGGTTCCAGGAGACCGGGAAACCCAGCTTGTATCGAATCCCAAGTCTATGCTGGTGTATCCGGCAATGGCCTGAAACCTAGTCTCCTGAAACCAAGCTCCATGCCACAAAGTGGCTTCGTGTTCCCTCAGCTTAAGAGTGTGTTCGAATGCCATAATGATGGAACAGTGTGCCAGAATGCTTCCAAGACTCCAGGTTCTAATCAGCTGTGTGGATTATACCAGACCTGCGCAGGCACACAAAGCGATCACAGCAGCACTAAAATGAGGTATTGTTAGTATTAACTCTAAAGTCAAAAATTGACCCAAGAGTTTAAAAAAAAAACAATTAGCGTATGATGTGTGGTAAATTAGAATTACTAATAATACGGGCAAAAATCTCATCTATGTGCCAAATGTGTTCATCTTTAAAACCCCCCTCTGGACTGTCCATCTCAGAGTGGAGCCGCTGTCCTGGATTAAGCAGAGGACAATGTGAGCACAGCTTACCTCTCTCTTCCCCTTGTTTTTGCAGGACTCATGGTTGCTGTTGGACACGTTCCAGTAGATCTGAAAGGGGAGAAGGAGGAGACTGAGAAAGAGCTGCTCCAGCTCTGAAATCAAACCCAAACCCATTCACCCCCCCCCCCCACCCCCCAGTCATGGGACTGACCACACCACAAGGAAAATAAGAGGTACTCTGTACATCATAAATATTTCTCTCTCTCTCATATATATCACATATACACACAGGGCTCGACAATAACAGTTGCCCGGGGCAACTTGAAAATAGAGAGAGAGAGAGAGAGAGAGAGAGAGAGAGAGAGAGAGAGAGAGAGAGAGAGAGAGAGAGAGAGAGATCATAAACAAATATCTACATTCATCATCTATATATACAGTATCGGCACAAAATATCTCGGCATCCCTGAATATTTTAATGAGCAAGACATCACAAGTAGATATTTAGTGAGCAAGTAGTCCGAGTGGAGTTATTCGGCAACAAACTCCCCATCCCCAGCTGTGCTGCTTTACTACAAAAAGGAGAACATTTTGGAGGACCATTCTACTCACGAGATTAAAATATTTAGCATATTTATAAGAGGAGATGATTGTCTATTCAGATACCAGGATATTTAGCAAGTCAGAGGTCTGAGAGAGGAACACTGGGCAATACAATCCTCACCCCTAGTCTTGCTGTAAATCATTTGTTAATTTGTGTGTGTGTGTACATATATTAATAACATAAAAAGCGAGAAGCTGCTTTTGTTTAACCCTCAGAACGATGCTGTTTAACCTTCAATGTTTGCACCACTGCTCTTGATGCATAAATGAATCACCTTCCTTAAAAACCTTTAGATGGGCATGCCTCCTAATTGCCATTATTTAATATTAATCATAAATACCAGAGAGAGTGAGAGAGCGGGACAGAGACCCAGCCTCAAAGGAATGGCTGTGGAGTACTGTGCCTTTAAATAAGGGTTCAATCCTCCCCCCCCCCAGCACGGCTGCAATTACTAGATTAGAGCAAGCTGTAAATATCAAGGAATAGCAGATCACCACGACCTAGTGACAAGCAGGACAAGTCTGTGCAGTTCCACACAGATACTCCGACACTGCTGTGTCATTATCACAGTCCCATAACCACTTCTCAATATAAAGGTCATGTGTGCACCCGACCTGCATACACAGAGTTAGAAACTCACCCTACACCCAGTCCTGTGGTCTGGAACTGCCTTTGTTTAGATATAGTACACAATGGTGCCAGCAGTATGAACTATCAAGTCTATCATTGCACATCTCACAGCATGAAGTCACTCCCTGTGTACGGAGCTATCGGGGAAACCCAGGACAGGGCGCCAATTAGGAATGGATTTTTAAAACAGCACCGGAAATGGAACTGGAATTGACCCTAGCCCTGCTGGGTGCAGGACTGGCGTGAGTTTATAACCTGTGCATTCATACAGGAATCCCCTTACATCCATGTGAGTTTATAACCTGTGCATTCATACAGGAATCCGCTTACATCCATGTGAGTTTATAACCTGTGCATTCACACAGGCATCCCCTTACATCCATGTGAGTTTATAACCTGTGTATTCACACAGGAATCATTTAAGTGGAGACTGACTTGGGACAGAGGGAAGGAGACACTTCTTCACACAGAGAGTGGTGAGGGGATGGAATGGGTTACCTAGTCATGTTGTTGAAGGAGACTCTTCTTCACACAGAGAGTGGTGAGGGGATGGAATGGGTTACCTAGTCATGTTGTTGAAGGAGACTCTTCTTCACACAGAGAGTGGTGAGGGGATGGAATGGGCTGCCTAGTCATGTTGCTGAAGGAGACTCTTCTTCACACAGAGAGTGGTGAGGGGATGGAATGGGCTGTCTAGTCATGTTGCTGAAGGAGACTCTTCTTCACACAGAGAGTGGTGAGGGGATGGAATGGGCTGTCTAGTCATGTTGTTGAAGGAGACTCTTCTTCACACAGAGAGTGGTGAGGGGATGGAATGGGCTGTCTAGTCATGTTGATGAAGGAGACACTTCTTCACACAGAGTGGTGAGGGGATGGAATGGGCTGTCTAGTCAGGTTGCTGAGGCAGGATGGCCTCTTTTTGTTTGTAAATATTCTTCTATTCAAACATGCAATGGGGAGTGCAGTTTCTATCCCAGCTCCCTGCCGTCCTTGCTAGCCGGACCCCTGGAGGCCTCAAGCACCCCCTGCGCACCGCTCAGGAAGTCCCTCTGGAGAGGCAGGAAGCAGGCCGTGCTGATAAGGAAGGGAAGGAGGCCAGCATGTCTGTTTACACTGACATCTCCGTCCAGCTGTCCTGTTCTGCACTGGCTCAGGGTCCAGCACTAACAGGCAGGGTCAGTCACCGCTGCAGCTCCAGGAAGCAACACTGCTGTTTGGACGGGCATCCAACCCCAAACAGCTGGGAAAGGGACCGGGAGTCTCTGTTTGTGACTGGTACTGTAATTAACAGTAGAACACACACACACACACACACACACACACACACACACTCAGACAGACAGACACACACACACTCAGACAGACAAACAGACAGACAGACACACACAGACACAGGCACAGTCACAGACACAGACACACTCGTTTTAGCTTAGGAACACAAAAACAGGTAACTGGCTAGAGCAGGAACAGCACACTAACTTGAGCAAATAAACTCAGTGCAGGTATCAAAATGCTTATGATGGGCTGGCATTTGGAAGTCTTAAAGTAGGCTCATAGCATTGGTCTCATTAAAAACAAACAAAAAAAAAAACAACTGAATACTGTTAAACAGTTAAACTGTGTTACCAGCCTGCTATCTCCAGTCCTCTCTGTTTATTTTAAAAGCACAAAGGCCATGCTGGGATCAAGCTAGACATGCACATTTAAATCAAGAACTACACAAGGAAGACACCAGGCTGAGGAAGGGTATTACTGCACACAACCTGCATAAGCCTAGTACTATTTTTTCTTGCAAATTCCCTGTCTGATCCATGCATCTTTGGCATTTTGTTTTGCACAATGAAATCCTTCCTTATCCTTCTATGAGCAGGCCCTATTCCTACACTTTTAAGGACTGTTTTAAGGAATGTTTTGTTCAGGCCTTTTTTTTTTTTTTTAAAGATCTTGTTATTTAGTTAAATCAAGTTTTCAGTCCATTACACTGTTTTAGAAAGTTAGAGAGAGCTAGAAGATTTTTTTTTTTTTTTTTAAACTTTCCACCGTTTAAATAGAAGTCCTTAAACAAAATTTTTCTGAGGAGCCCATCCTTGCAGAATTCTGTCTTTAAACTGATGCATATCTAGCAAACCCAGCTGGCCGCTCCTAAGAGTGGATGCATGCCGCTCCCTCACCACTCTGGGCTCCTCAGTCAGTGTCTTGGTCTGCAGGTTGAAGATGGCGTCCTTGGCTCCAACATAAAGCGCCCCCGAGCTGGGGTGCAGCAGGAGAACACTGTAGTTGGAGATTCCGCTCTGAGAGAATCGCTGCACCAGCCTGGGGTCCAGATCTACGAGAGAGAGAGAGAGAGAGAGAGAGAGAGAGAGAGAGAGAGAGAGAGAGAGAGAGAGAGAGAGAGAGAGTGAGAAACTAAAACAGAGGTCACAGAACCATTGGCAAACTCAGACCACAACATGGTCTCATTTGAAGTGATTTTTAAAACCCAAAAAGTAATGACTAAAGCTAAGGTTTACAATTTTAGAAAAGCAAACTATGAATGTATGAAACAGAGACTGACAGAAGTAGATTGGAGTAAAATAGAGAAAACATCCACTGAAAAAGGATGGCTGTTTTTTAAAAATGTAGTACTAGAGGCACAAAACGATTACATCCCAAAAGTAGACAAATCTAAATCTAAAACAAAATGGCTAAAATGGTTTAATAGATCAATTAAAAAAAATATTCCGCGAAAAAAGACACTTTTCAGAGCGTTTAAAAGAGACCAAATACAAAGTACACAGAAAGAGTACTTGGAACTGCAAACGCAAGTCAAAAAGGAAGTTAGAAAGGCCAAGAGAGAGATAGAAATCAATATTGATAAGGGGGCAAAAACCAATTCCAAAATGTTTTTCCAATATTATAACAGCAAGAGAACATTCAAAGAGGAGGTTAAATGTCTAAGAGACACAAATGGCAAAATCATAGATGAAGAAAAAAATATAGCAAATATATTAAATGATTACTTTTAACAAAGTTTTTACAAAGGAGACACGGACAACATGCCCCACATGTCGACCTGTTCCTACCCAGTTTTAAATAACTTTAGCATAACAGAGGCAGAAGTGTTAAAGGGACTAGGAGCTCTTAAAATAAACAAATCCCCTGGGCCGATGAGATCCTCCCAATAGTACTCAAAGAAATGAAAGAAGTTATTTACAAACCGCTAACCAAGATCATGCACCAGTCTCTTGACACAAGGGTTGTACTGACAGACTGGAGAATTTCAAACGTAATACCGATCCACAAAAAAGGAGACAAAACTGAACCAGGTATCTACAGACCAATAAGCCTGACTTCTATTAAATGTAAACTTATGGAAACTATTATAAGATCCAAAATGGAAAATTACCTCTATGGTAACAGTATCCTGGGAGACAGTCAGCATGGTTTTAGGAAAGAGAGATCATGTCTAACTAACCTACTTGACTTCTTTGAGGATGCAACATCGACAATGGATAATTGCAAAGCATACGACATGGTTTATTTAGATTTCCAGAAAGCTTTTGACAAAGTCCTGCATAAAAGATTAATTCTCAAACTGAACGCAGCAGGGATTCAAGGAAATGCATGCACATGGATTAGGGAGTGGTTAACATGTAGAAAACAAAAAGTACTTTAGAGAAGAAACCTCAAAATGGAGTGATGTAACCAGTGGTGTACCACAGGGATCGGTATTAGGTCCTCTGCTATTCCTAATCTACATTCATGATTTAGATTCTGGTATAGTAAGCAAACTTGTTAAATTTGCAGACGACACAAAAATAGGAGGAGTGGCAAACACTGTTGCAGCAACAAAGGTAATTTCAAAATGATCTAGATAGCATTCAGAACTGGGCAGACACATGGCAAATGACATTTAATAGAGAAAAGTCAGGTACTGCACGCAGGCAATAAAAATGTGCATTATAAATATCATATGGGAGATACTGAAATTGAAGAAGGGATCTATGAAAAAGACCAAGGAGTTTATGTTGACTCAGAAATGTCTTCATCTAGACCAGTGGTTCCCAACCCTGGTCCTGAGGACCCTATCCTGCTGGTTTTGTTCCAACCGAGCTTGCAATTACTTAATTGCACTAATAATTTGCCTAATCAGAGCCTTTTAATTATTTTAAACAGTTGGGGTTCCAAGTTAAGCATAAAATTGTATAAGGAACTTGAATTCTCCAACTTTTTATAAGTTACATGATTTAAAAAGTCCAATTGAAAGAAATTATTACTTAAATTAAGGGTTCAATTAAGTAATTGAGAGCTCGTTGGAACAAAAAACAGCAGGGTAGGGAAGCACTGATGTAGACAATGTGGGGAAGCTATAAAAAAGGCCAACAAGATGTTCAGATACAGTATATTGTGAAAAGTGTTGAATTTAAATCAAGGGAAGTAATATTAAAACTTTACAATGCATTAGTAAGACCTCATCTAGAATATTGTGTTCAGTTCTGGTCTCCTTGTTACAAAAAGGATATTGCTGCTCTAGAAAGAGTGCAAAGAAGAGTGACCAGAATTATCCCGGGTTTAAAAGGCATGTCGTATGCAGACAGGCTAAAATAATTGAATCTATTCAGTCTTGAACAAAGAAGACTATGCGGTGATCTGATTCAAACATTCAAAATCCTAAAAGGTATAGACAATGTCGACCCAGGGGACTTCTTTGACCTGAAAAAAGAAACAAGGACCAGGGGTCACAAATGGAGATTAGATAAAGGGGCATTCAGAACAGAAAATAGGAGGCACTTTTTTACACAGAGAAATGTGAGGGTCTGGAACCAACTCCCCAGTAATGTTGTTGAAGCTGACACCCTGGGATCCTTCAAGAAGCTGCTTGATGAGATTCTGGGATCAATAAGCTACTAACAACCAAACGAGCAAGATGGGCCGAATGGCCTCCTCTCGTTTGTAAACTTTCTTATGTTCCTGTGAGAGAGATCGGCCAGGGTTCCGAGATAATGCAGGCCGGTAGACAAGCATTCCTCAAGACCATCAAGATAGTAAGTATCAAGTCCTTTAGACATGAGATCACTCCAATTAAAACTCCCGGGACCCTGCCCCAGTGTCAGACACTAGTGTGAGTGCATGCAGCAGTACTGGAGCTTTGACAGATATCTTGAGCCTTGATATTTTTTTCAATATCCAGGGCCAGTACTGGGCGTACTCCTGGCAGTGAGCATGGCTCAGCCTGGGGAGCTGGAGATGAATCTAGCACTGTGAATGACAAGAAATACAACATCGAGATAGGGGTGTACCATTAAAACACTGGCATTATATTGCAACTACAGTGAAATGGGAGATAAACTGAAAAAATAATTCTGGATGAAGCGATGACAGGCTTGTCAGCTGAAGTCTGTTTCACAATGCAAACAGTTTATGTGCCAACAAACATCCTGTTTCTCTCATGTGTAAGGAGAGAAGCAGGAAGCTACAATTAAGGTGAGGTGCTGCATGCTCTGTGGTTAAACACAACGGTGTAACTGAACCGGAGTCACGTCGTCTCTTACTGAGAAAATCAAGCAGTATATGCAACGCCTGCACGCTTACATTGCCAGTGCTGTCAAGAGGACATACCCACACTTTTCACTGCACTCTCTCCTCTCTGCTGTAGTAGATAGTTGCTGAACGAGATGTTGTACAAACCAGAAGGCACCGGTCATTAGAAACACAACCTGCAGCAAACTGAGGCACCCTAACAACATGCAGAGGCAGCAGCAGCAGCACCAGCTACCGCTGCAACAAAAACAAACCAAGAGGTTTACTCCAATCGCCAAACAGCACCACACTCACACAGCAGATAGAGAGTGCAGGTTCCTGGAATACATTAATAAAGCATGATGTCACTTCATTCTGCACAGACCGGTTGCCAAGGGTGACGGTTCTATAAATCATCGCCATGGCAGCCCAGTTTGTCTCTCTTATCTTTAGAGAATTTAATTAATTTAAAGACAAGCTACTTTGCAATTTTTTAACTGGCATCTACCTGTTATTTTATGATAACAGACACTAATTTTGTTTATTTCTCTTTTGCATAGTGGTTAAGATGCTCACTTGCGGTGCGCAGGTTCACGCCCAGCATCTGCCCTGTAACATTGGTGCCATGACCTGGATCTCACAGACTGGCGGCAGACGATCCCCAGGGTTAAAGGTGTGTGGAGGGGGGGGGGGGGTGTAATGGGCAGTGTTGTGTTTATGTGTCCGTGCCCCTTCCCCTCCCCTTCAGACTTCCATGTGAACAGATTATTGAGGAAAATCCCTCCTGCTAATCTCCCGATCAGCCCGTCTTCACTCTTAGCCTTAACTCTCAATGCCCAGATTGTTCAGAGCAACCTCCAACACACACACACACACACACACACACGCACACACACACACACACACACACACACACATGCACACAGACAGACAGCTTTTTTCCCTCAAGAATTCCAACCATTTGACCCGAAAGAGAATGATTATTTACCGAAGCTTGGCAGCTGAACAAAAAAAGCCAAACAATACAACAGCGGCCCAATTAGTTTTGCATTTTTTTGCTTGAAAAGCAAAGCTTAAAAACGGAGGCCCTTGATTGTGTAACACTCCAATAAACAGCAGATCTGTGCTTCCAGACTCCGTGATCAGCCTGTGATGCACTGCCTGACCCCGAGCGAGTCACCAGATTGCCTTGTGCCTTTTCTTTTCACTTGTTTATTAACCTCCTTATTAACAGAGCTGTTCTATGAACCAACACAAATATACACTTTAATTTGAGTGACATTTAAACAAAGGAAGTCCTGTGACAGATAAGGAGTGCTAAGAGCTTTCAGTACATTTTAGGGATGTATTTCAGTAACAAAACGGAAATATTTTATGAGGAACTTATGAGTTTAGTGTTGGTTCTCAAACTCACCGCCCCAATATAAGAATGTGAAAAGCAAGTTCTTTACATGCCTTAATTAACGTTCCGTCTTCATATCAAAAGCAGTCTGACTAACGTTTAAACTCTGAACTATCTACGCCCTGTGAACTGAACTTTGTGCTGACTTGGTGTGTCCTGCGGTAGCACTTTGTCTGAAATGGTTCCAAGGTGGATTACAATGCATTGTTGCTGCTTGTGCAGCTCTAACCACTCTCCCAGTTCTTCTAGTTCTCCAACTGGAGCTCCATTCCACTCACTTAAGCTTTAATCCTGGGAGGACCTCCTCTGCAGACCCTGCAGAGTGCATCAGAGGCTCAGAACGCTCTGCCTCTTCACAAGCATGAATTAATTACATGCCATTGCACAGGACAATGCGGAAAAGGTGACTGTGTGACATAACACTCCGGCTGGAAAAGCACAGCCAGAGTCGGAGGGCAATTCAGAGAGTGGCATTAAATAAAGAACACGGTAAATAACTACATTTAAGACCGAGTTCAACCAACAGCAGTTAAACTTATATGAGTAAAGTCCACTAAGAGCATGTTGTAAATACGATGAATGGATGAGAATGACTTCAAATAAGAGCAATTACCAAAAACGTGAATATGGATATATATAAGAGTAAAATCAAATACAAGATACAAGAAGTAGTTATAATTAGAGAAGAAGCAAGGTATGGAGCAGTTCAGTGCAAGTACAAGCTGATGCAAGTACTGGTACAATTGTGTCCCATATAGTCCAGTATAGCTGAGAGTTGTGAGGTTTACAGATGCTGTCTGAACAGGTGTGTCTTGAGGAGGCGCTGGAAGGTGGTCAGGGACTGAGCAGTCCTGATATCCGTAGGGAGTCAGTGGAGGGAGCGGAGCAGCGGTGTAGCGTGGGAGAAACAAGGAAGGGAGAAGACAAGGCGAGCAGCAGAGTTTTGGATGAGCTGGAGAGGACAGGTAGCAGAGGCAGGAAGGCCGGCCAGGATGGAGTTGCAGTAGTCAAGGCGGGACAGTACCAGGGCCTGAACTAGGAGCTGTGTGGAGTAATCAGTGAGGAAGGGGCGAATTCTGCATTTCTTGCTGAGGAAGAAGTGACAGGAGCATGCCAGAGTAGAGATGTTCCAAGAGTAGGAGAGGAGGGGGTCGAGGGTGACACCGAGGTTCTTGGTGGATGAGGAGGGAGAGAAGGTGGTGGATTTAAGAGGAATAGAGATGGAGTGGGTGATGCAGGTCTGTTTGAAGAGGAAACAGCCAGATACGAGAGAGGCATTGAGAAGAGAGCAAATGAAAGGAATACAGCAGGGGCAACAGCCTGGAAGAGGTGTGGGGAAGGGGTCCAGAGCACATGCGGTGGGTTTATGGCTCTGAAGCAGGCAGCAAAGATCGGAGTCCGAGAGGGAGAGTAGAAGAGGAGGGGTTGCAGAGAGTGATGTGGAGCGAGTGAGCAGAGGACAGGGGGTGGGTGGGGAAGGTAGGAGAGGTATTGAAGAGTTTGCGGATGTCAGTGATTTTGGAGGACAAGAAGGAGAGAGGAGAAGGTAGAGAAAAGTTTACAGGGATTGTTAGTAGAAGACTGAATGATGAGTGGAAGTAGGAGTGTTTGGCAGAGGTGAGTGAAGAAGAGAAGGAAGAGAGGAGCGAGCGATAGAGATCCAACACAGCAGGGAGATTGGTTTTATTGGTTTTCATCCATTTATTTTCAGCAGAGCGCAGATCGGTATGAGCCGAGCGGAGCACAGAGGAGAGCCAGGGCTGGGGCAGGGAGAGGCGGGGCTGGGGCAGGGAGAGGCGGGGCTGGGGCAGGGAGAGGCGGGCTGGGGCAGGGAGAGCACGGCTGGAGCGGGAGAGCCAGGGCTGGAGCAGGGAGAGGCGGGCTGGGGCGGGAGAGGCGAGGCTGGGGCGGGAGAGCCGGGCTGGGGCGGGAGAGCCGGGCTGGGGCAGGGAGAGGCGGGCTGGGGCAGGGAGAGCCGGGCTGGGGCAGGGAGAGCCGGGCTGGGGCGGGAGAGGCGGGGCTGGGGCGGGAGAGCCGGGACTGGGGCAGGGAGAGGCGAGGCTGGGGCAGGGAAAGGCGAGGCTGGGGCAGGGAGAGGCGGGCTGGGGCAGGGAGAGCCAGGGCTGGGGCAGGGAGAGGCGGGCTGGGGAAGGGAGAGGCGGGCTGGGGCAGGGAGAGCCGGGCTGGGGCAGGGAGAGCCAGGCTGGGGCTGGGAGAGGCGGGCTGGGGCAGGGAGAGGCGGGCTGGGGCGGGAGAGCCGGGCTGGGGCGGGAGAGGCGGGGCTGGGGCGGGAGAGGCGGGCTGGGGCAGGGAGAGGCGGGCTGGGGCAGGGCTGGGGCAGGGAGAGCCGGGCTGGGGCAGGGAGAGCCGGGCTGGGGCAGGGAGAGCCGGGCTGGGGCTGGGAGAGGCGGGGCTGGGGCTGGGAGAGGCGGGGCTGGGGCAGGGAGAGGTGGGGCTGGGGCGGGGAGAGCCAGGGCTGGGGCAGGGAGAGGCGGGCTGGGGCAGGGAGAGCCAGGGCTGGAGCTGGGAGAGCCAGGCAGGTCAAGGGGTGAGGGCAAAGGGAGTCAAGACAGGAGGAGAGGGAGGAGGTAGCCGAGTCTACAGAGAGTTGGGAGAAGGAGTCGATAGAGGGGAGGTGTGAGAGAGCAGCAGAGAAGACCGAGGGGGAGAGAGAACGGAGGTTTCGGCCTTAAGGTGACAGAGGGGGTCGGTGCAGTAGGAAGGTATGGGAGCAACAGAGAGAAGGAGATAAAGTAGTGATCAGAGATATCGAGAGGAGTGACCGAGAGGGCGGGGGGAAAGCACTCCCTGGTGAAGACGAGGTCCAGTTGACGGCCCGCTGAGTGAGTGGGGAGTGACGAGGCGAGAGAAGGCAAAGTAGTGAAGAAGGGGAAGAAATCCAGCAGAGTGGAGATGATTGGAGAAGTGGATGTTGAAGTCACCTAATGGAACAACAGGGGTGGAGGGAGAGGGGAGGGAGGAGAGGAGGAAGTTGTGCTCATCAAGAAAGTGAGTAAGGGGTCCAGGAGGGTGGGAGAGAAGAACGAAGAGGAGGAGGCGACAAGGGGAGGTGATTTCAACAGCATGAAACTCAAAGGTGCTAACAGAGAGACAAGAGAGAGGAGGGGGGGCAGAAAAGAGCAGGGAGGGAGAGAAGTCCTGTTCCCCCACCCTGTCCAGAGGAGAGTGTGAGGAGAGTGAGACAGGACGTAGAGAGAGGAAAGGGTGGCCAGAGTGGTAGTGTTATCAGGGGAGATCCAGGTTTCAGTGAGAGCTAGGAAGTCAAGAGAGAGGTGGGAGGCAAAGGCAGAGATGAAGTCATCTTTGTCAGCGACAATTCCAGAGAGAGCACGGGGGAGGGGGAGGGGAGGGGGAAGAGGCAGGGAGATCAGGTTAGAGCAGTTAGATTTGCAGCGGCAGGGAGAAGCCAGAGGACAGGAATGAGAGGAAAGGATTAAGGGGGTATTAAAGTTAGTCATGGTAGGGAGAAAATAGAAATGGCTACGGGAGAGGGTAAGTATTTGATTTATTTCAAGAGTATTAATCATTCAGGTACAGGGCAGGTCTTGTGTCGCTTTCCTGTGGAATGGTCCTACCTCAGTGAAAACAAGAACAATCTGTTCAGTAATAAATAAACAGAAGCTTCAATATGAGGCGTGACTCAGCTTGGCCACAGTCAGACAAAGAAGGATGAACGTTTGAAACCAGTTCCGGATATCACATTTTTAGACATTTGTTATGCTGAGTTTTCTTTTTATTTTGTGGCTACTTCATCATAGAACCTCATGGTGGTTTCATGAACAAAACTGCTCTCGCTTTTCCTCAGCCAGTAAGTAACACACTTTAAAGCAATCAGAAACAGTTCTGGAGGGCAGTTGTGGACTTCCCTCCAGAATCTTGCATGTTGACAGCAACGAGGCTGTGACAGTATCAAACATCACGACAACACAGTCAGCACAACACCACTATCCTGGATGAACCTTGACTGCAAGGTTACCGGAGAGAATACCTAGGGCATTGGTGTCCAGACTACAGAGTTAAGAGCTGGTTTGCAACAAGCCTCACCAAATAACTTAATTAATCCAGGGGCCCTCAAGGCACGAAATAACACTAAGCTTCCCCCCTAGATTTCTGCTCAGGGATTTCATAATGTGATGACAGCATAACCTCAACAGGAGCAGCAACCTCCATCAGATTTATCCCCCCCACCCCAATACTAATCATTCATTTACTACTGATACACTCAATCTGTAGTGAACAGTGATTCACAGGTCCCAGCCAGGGCACGCACAACATCCTAATGCAAACACAGCACGCCAACAATACAAATAAACTCTAGAAAAATCCACACGCCTCATCATTATGTGCAGCGGATAGAAGGAAGCCACACATTACGCCAGTGGGTCACACTCGCTCTGGTGAACTGGGACTGAAATAGAGGCGAAGCCTCAGAGAAACACAACCAGGCCAGAGGGAGATTGTTGCCTTGCTATGAACAGAATAGACACGGTGCAGAACCTGTATCACGCAGGATATTTGTCAACTAAAAAAGAAAAATAACTCTTCCTGTTGATGTTTTTATCAGCACACATTCTAAAAAATTGAAATCTTTATCATTCTATTCTTAAAGTTTAACAGAAGTACCCAGTCCCATGTTTCAACAAAGGAGTTGTTCACACGGAATATGAAGATTATTATTATTTGTGTATTTAGCAGACGCCTTTATCCAAGGCGACTTACAGAGACTAGGGTGTGTAAACTATGCACCTGCTGCAGAGTCACTTACAATTACGTCTCACCCAAAAGACGGAGCACAAGGAGGTTAAGTGACTTGCTCAGGGTCACACAATGAGTCAGTGGTTGAGGTGGGATTTGAACCGGGTACCTCATGGTTTGAAGCCCTTTTCTTTAACCACTGGACCACTCAGCCTCCTACCACTGGACCTCACAGCCTCCTACCACTGGAGCACACAGCCTCCTACCACTGGAGCACACAGCCTCCTACCACTGGAGCACACAGCCTCCTACCACTGGAGCACACAGCCTCCTACCACTGGAGCACACAGCCTCCTACCACTGGAGCACACAGCCTCCTACCACTGGACCACACAGCCTCCTACCACTGGACCTCACAGCCTCCTACCACTGGACCTCACAGCCTCCTACCACTGGACCACACAGCCTCCTACCACTGGACCACACAGCCTCCTACCACTGGACCACACAGCCTCCTACCACTGGACCACACAGCCTCCTACCACTGGACCTCACAGCCTCCTACCACTGGAGCACACAGCCTCCTACCACTGGACCACACAGCCTCCTACCACTGGACCACACAGCCTCCTACCACTGGACCACACAGCCTCCTACCACTGGACCACACAGCCTCCTACCACTGGACCACACAGCCTCCTACCACTGGACCACACAGCCTCCTACCACTGGAGCACACAGCCTCCTATTACCTGTAATACGGTGTGGCAGCCTACAAGTGCGTTGTTGTTTTGTTTAAATTTTTTATTTTGGCCCTTGTGCCATGTTTTGTTTGTTCCTGCTTCTTTTTGTGTTTAATAAACGTGCGTATGTGTTTAAACTGCAGCTTTTTGTCTCTGGGTCCGATTCCTGCCAGGAGCCAGCCTGGGCCGTGACGCTACCCTGTCATACAGTTTTTATTATGATGATGAACTCCACACACAAACAGAACTCCCAGCCTCCACGTTGCTTGGTCAGGAGATCAAACAAACAATCTCTTACCCAGAGATCATTGTGATGTCATCCTTTTTGGCACCAAAGTCAGTGTCCCTCCTCCATAAAAATCATTCAGAATCTTTGTCCAAATTTCTCCTGCATTTGCTTGGGTCCGAAGGAATAATGTAGTTATCGTCAAACTCCTGATCATTTCAATAGCATACTTTAGTTAATGTCCTGAAACTCAGTGGTAAGTTTCAATTTGACCTGGTCCTGATCTGACAGAACAGCTTCTGTAGCATCTCACATCAGAGCCTGACAGTGGCACAGAGGGACATGTAAGAGTCTCATGAAAGCACATGGTTGCATTGTGGAGCTACATGACCCAATCACTCGATTATTCAGACCGAGATCTCCTCCACTGCAAGCAGGCGCAGACACCTAAGTGAGGAGGATCTGTGGAGTAGATTGAAATCTCAGCTCTTAAGAATCTGTTTCTTCAATCGTTTCAACTGGAATGTCACATCAGCCCAACCAGCTACCACGGACCCTCACGCAGGCGTCAACCCCTCAGTCTGAGCAGCAGCTGTTTGCTATTTGTCGCTTGTATGCCTACCACAGCAAAGCACGCCCTGCTAGCACTCAGCAGGTTGCTCGCAGTAAGCTATCTTATTTTTACTTGTTTTAAAAAATAATAAAGTTTAGTAGAAATCCACTCAGCATGTCTACCAGATTCCTTCGGATTTAAGACGCTGCCCAAATTTCCCACCCACAATTTGAGGAAAAGATAAAACATTAAATAAATCTGCATTTACAAAGATACAACCTCAATTACGCATATGGAGGCAGTTTGCGACTGTCTTCTATCAGACACAGCATACAGTTATGAGCTGCTTCTCATTTCCACTCGGGATTACTCACACCTGTTTTTCTCCCAGTTTGTGAACCGTGGTATTGCTTGGCATGTCGAAAAATACTAGCATTTCCGATCTGTCCAAGCTGGTACTGTTTGAATTCCTCAGGAAGCTAATGACGCTTCTCTGAAAATGGCTGTATGTAAGATCGGACAGTAACGTTTCGATTCGTCTTTACTCAGCAGTAAGTCACGTTGCTGCTTGTGTACTCAGGGTAGTCATGTCTTTTTTTGCCAATTTTGAAATATGCATCACTATTCTGTACTTTAATTTAAAACAGGCTATTTTCGAGAAGCAAAACATGGTTAAAAAATGTGTCAAATTCACAGGAATACGGTATAGGATTAAATGATCATCATTAATATTATATATACAGTACTATGCAAAAGTTTTAGGCAGGTGTGAAAAAATGCTGTAAAGTAAGAATGCTTTCAAAAATAGACATGTTAATAGTTTATATTTATCAATTAACAAAATGCAAAGTGAGTGAACAGAAGAAAAATCTACATCAAATCAATATTTGGTGTGACCACCCTTTGCCTTCAAAACAGCATCAATTCTTCTAGGTACACTTGCACACAGTTTTGAAGGAACTCGGCAGGTAGGTTGGCCCAAACATCTTGGAGAACCAACCACAGTTCTTCTATGGATTTAGGCAGCCTCAGTTGCTTCTCTCTTCATGTAATCCCAGACAGACTCGATGATGTTGAGATCAGGGCTCTGTGGGGGCCACACCATCACTTCCAGGACTCCTTGTTCTTCTTTACGCTGAAGATAGTTCTTAATGACTTTCGCTGTATGTTTGGGGTCGTTGTCATGCTGCAGAATAAATTTGGGGCCAATCAGATGCCTCCCTGATAGTATTGCATGATGGATAAGTATCTGCCTGTACTTCTCAGTATTGAGGAGACCATTAATTCTGACCAAATCCCGAACTCCATTTGCAGAAATGCAGCCCCAAACTTGCAAGGAACCTCCACCATGCTTCACTGTTGCCTGCAGACATTCATTCGTGTATGCTCTCCAACCCTTCGGTGAACAAACTGCCTTCTGCTACAGCCAAATATTTCAAATTTTGACTCATCAGTCCAGAGCATCTGCTGCCATTTTTCTGCACCCCAGTTCCTGTGTTTTCGTGCATAGTTGAGTCGCTTGGCCTTGTTTCCACGTCGGAGGTATGGCTTTTTGGCCGCAAGTCTTCCATGAAGGCCACTTCTGACCAGACTTCTCCGGACAGTAGATGGGTGTACCAGGGTCCCACTGTTTTCTGCCAGTTCTGAGCTGATGGCACTGCTGGACATCTTCCGATTGTGACGGGAAGTAAGCATGATGTGTCTTTCATCTGCTGCAGTAAGTTTCATTGGCCGACCACTGCGCCTACGGTTCTCAACGCTGCTCGCTTTTGTGCTTCTTCAAAAGAGCTTGGACAGCACATCTGGAAACCCCTGTCTGCCTTGAAATTTCTGCCTGGGAGAGACCTTTGCTGATGCAGTATAACTACCTTGTGTCTTGTTGCTGTGCTCAGTCTTGCCATGGTGTATGACTTTTGACAGTAAACTGTCTTCAGCAACCTCACCTTGTTAGTTGAGTTTGGCTGTTCCTCACCCAGTTTTATTCCTCCTACACAGCTGTTTCTGTTTCAGTTAATGATTGTGTTTCAACCTACATATTGAATTGATGATCATTAGCACCTGTTTGGTATAATTGTTTAATCATACACCTGACTATATGCCTACAAAATCCCTGACTTTGTGCAAGTGTACCTAGAAGAATTGATGCTGTTTTGAAGGCAAAGGGTGGTCACACCAAATATGGATTTGATTTAGATTTTTCTTCTGTTCACTCACTTTGCATTTAGTTAATTGATAAATATAATCTATTAACATGTCTATTTTTGAAAGCATTCTTACTTTACAGCATTTTTTCACACCTGCCTAAAACTTTTGCACAGTACTGTATATATATATATATATATATTTTTTTTTTTTTATATAGGCGTGGATTTTATCTAGCAGACTGCTACCTAGAACTGCTTTGTGAAACCAGCCCGGCTTGACACAGAAACAGCCTGCGGTCGGGGCCTCACCCAAGCAATGGCAATCTCCTCCAACCCTAGCAGCATGGCTCTGCTTGCACCCAGTCCTGGGGTTTCAGAACTACCTTCAATTGAGTATAATATTATTTAAAATGATCACTAGTCAGGAGTCTGACAGATATAATTAATGTATTTGCTGTGGGAGAATTAAAGCTTTACTATAGTATTGTAATGCTCCTGCCATTGCTGGCTTTGTAACACCCACATGGCTGGTGTAAAGAAGTCACCCACACATAACAGTCATATCTTAGATCCCATCAGTTACTGTGTGCCGAATACAACCACCTTGTCTGCCCCCCTGTGATCCCAGAGTACAGCTCCCTTTACCAGCGCCCCCAGACCTGCCCCCCTGTGATCCCAGAGTACAGCTCCCTTTACCATCACCCCCAGACCTGCCTCCCTGTGATCCCAGAGTACAGCTCCCCCAGACCTGCCCCCCTGTGATCCCAGAGTACAGCTCACTTTACCAGCGCCCCCAGACCTGCCCCCTGTGATCCCAGAGTACAGCTCCCTTTACCAGCTCCCAGACCTGCCCCCTGTGATCCCAGAGTACAGCTCCCTTTACCAGCTCCCCCAGACCTGCCCCCGTGATCCCAGAGTACAGCTCCCTTTACCAGCGCCCCAGACCTGCCCCCTGTGATCCCAGAGTACAGCTCCCTTACCAGCTCCCCAGACCTGCCCCCTGTGATCCCAGAGTACAGCTCCCTACCAGCTCCCCAGACCTGCCCCCTGTGATCCCAGAGTACAGCTCCCTTTACCAGCTCCCCAGACCTGCCCCCCTGTGATCCCAGAGTACAGCTCCCTTTACCAGCTCCCCAGACCTGCCCCCCTGTGATCCCAGAGTACAGCTCCCTTTACCAGCCCCCCAGGCCTGCCCCCTGTGATCCCAGAGTACAGCTCCCTTTACCAGCTCCCCAGACCTGCCCCCTGTGATCCCAGAGTACAGCTCCCTTACCAGCTCCCCCAGACCTGCCCCCTGTGATCCCAGAGTACAGCTCCCTTACCAGCTCCCCAGGCCTGCCCCCTGTGATCCCAGAGTACAGCTCCCTTTACCAGCTCCCCAGACCTGCCCCCTGTGATCCCAGAGTACAGCTCCCTTTACCATTGCCCCCAGACCTGCCTCCCTGTGATCCCAGAGTACAGCTCCCTTTACCAGCCCCCCAGACCTGCCCCCCTGTGATCCCAGAGTACAGCTCCTTTACCAGCTCCCCCAGACCTGCCCCCTGTGATCCCAGAGTACAGCTCCCTTTACCAGCTCCCCCAGACCTGCCCCCCTGTGATCCCAGAGTACAGCTCCCTTTACCAGCTCCCCCAGGCCTGCCCCCGTGATCCCAGAGTACAGCTCCCCAGACCTGCCCCCCTGTGATCCCAGAGTACAGCTCCCTTACCAGCGCCCCCAGACCTGCCCCCCTGTGATCCCAGAGTACAGCTCCTTTACCAGCCCCCAGACCTGCCCCCTGTGATCCCAGAGTACAGCTCCCTTACCAGCCCCCAGACCTGCCCCCTGTGATCCCAGAGTACAGCTCCCTTACCAGCCCCCAGACCTGCCCCCTGTGATCCCAGAGTACAGCTCCCTTACCAGCTCCCCCAGACCTGCCCCCCTGTGATCCCAGAGTACAGCTCCCTTTACCAGCGCCCCCAGACCTGCCCCCCTGTGATCCCAGAGTACAGCTCCCTTACCAGCTCCCCCAGACCTGCCCCCTGTGATCCCAGAGTACAGCTCCCTTACCAGCTCCCCAGACCTGCCCCCTGTGATCCCAGAGTACAGCTCCCTTACCAGCTCCCCAGACCTGCCCCCTGTGATCCCAGAGTACAGCTCCCTTTACCAGCTCCCCAGACCTGCCCCCTGTGATCCCAGAGTACAGCTCCTTTACCAGCTCCCCCAGACCTGCCCCCTGTGATCCCAGAGTACAGCTCCCTTACCAGCTCCCCCAGACCTGCCCCCTGTGATCCCAGAGTACAGCTCCCTTACCAGCTCCCCCAGACCTGCCCCCTGTGATCCCAGAGTACAGCTCCCTTTACCAGCTCCCCAGGCCTGCCCCCTGTGATCCCAGAGTACAGCTCCCTTTACCAGCTCCCCAGACCTGCCCCCTGTGATCCCAGAGTACAGCTCCCTACCAGCTCCCCAGGCCTGCCCCCTGTGATCCCAGAGTACAGCTCCCTTTACCAGCTCCCCCAGGCCTGCCCCCCTGTGATCCCAGAGTACAGCTCCCTTTACCAGCTCCCCCAGACCTGCCCCCCTGTGATCCCAGAGTACAGCTCCCTTTACCAGCTCCCCCAGGCCTGCCCCCCTGTGATCCCAGAGTACAGCTCCCTTTACCAGCTCCCCCAGGCCTGCCCCCCTGTGATCCCAGAGTACAGCTCCCTTTACCAGCTCCCCCAGGCCTGCCCCCCTGTGATCCCAGAGTACAGCTCCCTTTACCAGCTCCCCCAGACCTGCCCCCCTGTGATCCCAGAGTACAGCTCCCTTTACCAGCTCCCCCAGACCTGCCCCCCTGTGATCCCAGAGTACAGCTCCCTTTACCAGCTCCCCAGACCTGCCCCCTGTGATCCCAGAGTACAGCTCCCTTTACCAGCTCCCCAGACCTGCCCCCTGTGATCCCAGAGTACAGCTCCCTTTACCAGCTCCCCCAGGCCTGCCCCCTGTGATCCCAGAGTACAGCTCCCTTACCAGCTCCCCCAGACCTGCCCCCTGTGATCCCAGAGTACAGCTCCTTTACCAGCTCCCCCAGGCCTGCCCCCTGTGATCCCAGAGTACAGCTCCCTTTACCAGCTCCCCAGACCTGCCCCCTGTGATCCCAGAGTACAGCTCCCTTTACCAGCTCTCCCAGACCTGCCCCCTGTGATCCCAGAGTACAGCTCCCTTTACCAGCTCCCCCAGGCCTGCCCCCTGTGATCCCAGAGTACAGCTCCCTTTACCAGCTCTCCCAGACCTGCCCCCTGTGATCCCAGAGTACAGCCCTTTACCATCACCCCCAGACCTGCCCCTGTGATCCCAGAGTACAGCTCCCTTTACCAGCTCCCCAGACCTGCCCCCCTGTGATCCCAGAGTACAGCTCCTTTACCAGCTCCCCAGACCTGCCCCCCTGTGATCCCAGAGTACAGCTCCCTTTACCAGCTCCCCCAGACCTGCCCCCTGTGATCCCAGAGTACAGCTCCCTTTACCAGCTCCCCAGGCCTGCCCCCTGTGATCCCAGAGTACAGCTCCCTTTACCAGCTCCCCAGGCCTGCCCCCTGTGATCCCAGAGTACAGCTCCCTTTACCATCACCCCCAGACCTGCCCCCTGTGATCCCAGAGTACAGCTCCCTTTACCAGCTCCCCAGACCTGCCCCCTGTGATCCCAGAGTACAGCTCCCTTTACCAGCTCCCCAGACCTGCCCCTGTAATCCCAGAGTACAGCTCCCTTTACCAGCTCCCCCAGACCTGCCCCCTGTGATCCCAGAGTACAGCTCCCTTTACCAGCTCCCCCAGGCCTGCCCCCTGTGATCCCAGAGTACAGCTCCTTTACCAGCTCCCCAGACCTGCCCCCTGTGATCCCAGAGTACAGCTCCTTTACCAGCTCCCCAGGCCTGCCCCCCTGTAATCCCAGAGTACAGCTCCCTTTACCAGCTCCCCCAGGCCTGCCCCCCTGTGATCCCAGAGTACAGCTCCTTTACCAGCTCCCCCAGGCCTGCCCCCCTGTGATCCCAGAGTACAGCTCCCTTTACCAGCTCTCCCAGACCTGCCCCCCACCCCCTCGGACTGGTCATTTATATACTAGGTCTTCCATGTGGGCCTCTTGCTCCCTTTTTTTCTCACTCACTGGACAGCAGCTGCCTCTGAATCTGAACCTTTGATTAATTTTAAATCATAAATAACCCATCTTGCAATGATGATGTCATCAAAATCTACAACAAGCAGACATTCGCATCTTCTTTTTTTTACTTTTCAAAATCGGGTCATTAAGGCTTTTTATCCACAAGAAGATTACTGGCTAACCGATCCCCCGACTTGAAGTCACTCTTTGTAGTGCTTGGATCAAAGATTTTTGTTTCAGCGGACGGCCCACTCAGGGTTAAACTTGGCCTGGCCTTGAGAACAAACAAGGGCTGCATTCTTCTCAGCAGCCGTTTCATTAGACACAGTCCCTGCAGCCCTGTGATCTGGTGCACGATAGTAACACTATAATCATTACCACACTATGCTCAGCAGAGGTACTGCAGCTTTAATCTCTGTGGCTTTTGGTGCAGAACGATGCAGAACAAACCCAACTAGCAAGCTGTGCATCTTCTCAAAGCTGTGGTCAGGGTCTTGAACAGGTTCCTCCAACACATCACTGCTTCTCAAACCAGAGACATGTACAGCAGCCATAGCCAAGACTCCCTGCCCAGATAATAACAAGTTGAGAGAACAATCTACTTAGCCAAGAACAAAGAATGGTTAATGAAGACTGGGGTTTATTTATTTTAATCCCAAATATGACTTTACATAGTTAGTCTTTTTGAAGAGCAGCACAGAGACCAGAGGACACAGATGGAAATTTAGATGGAAACAGTGTTGAGTGAATGGAATGGGATACTGAGCCACCTTGTTGCTGCCGAGGTTGGTAACCAAGAAGACATAGTTGTGGGATCAATCAGCTGCTTGGAATCCGAGGAGCACTAATGGGCTTAATGACATCTTCTCTCGTTGCAACTTTTACTTCAATTCTGTTCTAAAACAAAGCTTATTTTTTACGGGAAAAAAAAAACTATCTTGAAAAAATCCCTCGTCTCTGAAAAACAAAACACAGAGTCAACGGGATACAATAATAATGATGAATGTGGTTTTATAAACACTTGCTAATCTCTTCCCTGCTCCTTTAATCAAATAAACACACCTGTACCAAAATGCACAATGTGTAAACAGCCCCCCGTGTGACCTCACAGTCCTAGCTCCAGCTCC
This sequence comes from Acipenser oxyrinchus oxyrinchus, assembly GCA_030684275.1. Taxonomy (NCBI): domain Eukaryota; kingdom Metazoa; phylum Chordata; class Actinopteri; order Acipenseriformes; family Acipenseridae; genus Acipenser; species Acipenser oxyrinchus. Next base: position 595,452 of record CM060247.1, on the reverse strand, counting down.
CTCTTCCCACACTGCTCTGGCAATGCCACTGTGACATCAGCAGGAGCGGAACCAGGGGAAAGGGGCGGGGCTCTTCCTTCCTGATTGACTTGTGAACCCCTTTGTTTCTCCCAGCACTGCTGTGCCAGCAAATCCCCTTCCTCTGTAGTAAAGACTTAATAAAAATGTAATACAGTGGCTTGGAAGCCAGGAAACCTACAACACCACGAACACCTCGCTTTGCAAATTCCCACAAAGTGTCACTGCTCTACAGCATAATCCAATACAACAGCTGCCTGTTCTCTCACAGTACATCACCACCACCACTGCATAATCCACAGTGCACACACACGGAGACACACACACACACGCGATCCTCTTGATCAATTGTGTATTCAAAGACACACTGATGTCAATGATCACTATTGCTATAAATGCATACACACCGACAGGCACAATGCTGTACAGCCTGTGATGCGCTGAACACAGGGACACTGCTTCATTATTCAAGCACAGGGTTCCACGACAAAGGGGTTGAACTGATCAGCCTATACCCCGCCAGGATTAGACAGCTGGAATTCTTTTAAACAGCATTTCTCAGTACCAGAGAATCCACATGGATTGCATCCTTTGCTTATTTTTAGGAGTACTTGGGAAGGCTGTGCAATGGTGGATGATGCAGTTTAAGGTTATTCTCCAGTGCTGCAAACTCTTCTAAAATGGGATATATATGTTGATCAAATAAACCCCCAGGTCTCCCCAAGGATCATTCTGAAAGTACAGCACAAATCTGATTTCCATTATCAAACACAGCAAGAAAGCTTCCTGGCTCTCAGTGTTAGATCGATCCAATCATGGACGTACACTGTACAGTTTTACAGTACAGTCATCATCTACACCCCACACAAGCTAGCTCACTGGTTCAAAGCAGAGCACAATATACAAACATTGAGTGGAGCTGATGCTTACAGTGAAAAACAGGTAGAGTAGCCCAAGGGTTGAAAACTGACAGCGGGTAACAATGCCCATATCAGGAAACCCCTGCCGTTCTCCTGGTGTGTGACCATGCAGAGAGAGAGAGAGAGAGAGAGAGAGAGAGAGAGAGAGACACACACACACACACACACACACACACAGAGAGAGAGAGAGAGAGACACACACACACACACACACACAGAGACAGAGACACACACACACACAGAGAGAGAGAGACACACACACAGACACACACACACAGAGAGAGAGAGAGAGACACACACACACACACACACACACAGAGACAGAGACACACACACACACAGAGAGAGACACACACACACACACACACACACACACACACAGAGAGAGAGAGAGATGCTTATTCTATCTCAAACTTTGGCAATACTGATAATGTGGTTTTAGTATTGTTACACATGTTATGTACACACACTGCTGATGTTAGTCACACAGAACGAAAGACACACACACACACAGAGAGAGAGAGAGAGAGACACACACACACACACACACACACACACACACACACACACACACACACACACACACACACACACACACACACACAGAGAGTGCGCGACACACACACACACACACACACACACACTGCTATCTTGGTCCTCTAAGTAAACAATCACACAATCCAATACAGGACGCACCCCCATGCTTGTACTGTGCCTCTGTATTGTGAATTGAACAAACAGAAACACATACTGCCATTCATCCAGCTTCCCCATTATTGTGCATCCTATATAAACAATACACACAGGCCTCCTGATCCCTGCTGCTTACCTTCTCACCTTTCTGTATGCAACAGACTCTCTTTCAGCTCATCCTCCGTCATGCATGCAGCAAGCGCCGAAACTAAAAACAAAATCTAGTTTTTCAGTTATCACACCACACCCTTCATGTTTGTTCCTCCCCAAGGCCTGTGCTCAAGACATTGAGCGACAAGGATGCTGCACAGCCCAGGCATTTTCCAGGCCTACAATCTGTCTCCTCGCACTCTGATGAAAACGTCAAGACATTTTCCAGGCCTACAATCTGTCTCCTCGCACTCTGATGAAAACGTCAAGACCACACTGAACACAGGATTACTAAAGTGTCTGTTCTACCAATACAGCAGAAGAGCCACGGCCCATTCAGCTCGCCTCGATATTCAATGTCAATTATTTGGTTTGTTTTAGTGGCGCAGATGTGCTTGTACTGACTGCACTAAACTGCTTACCTTGTACATCAACATTACAGCTGTTTTAATTGTCCTTGTCTGTGGATTACATTGTATTGGTACTCATTCCCTGCTGTATCTGGGACAGTATGTACAGTATGCTTGCTATGGCAAATTAAAGACGTTGCTGGAGCATTTGAATTAATGTACTTTATCAACATGTCACATAAACAGCATGCCATTGACATCGACTCCCCCAGCATGGCTGGAAACACAAAAGCAGAGCCATCGGTAACATTGACAGTAGATCATGGGTAAAGACATGCCGACAGGTGCACAGCTTCCTTCATACACTCCCACATTCTGTCTAAATGGAATATATTCTAAAATATCTCCTGACCAGGTTTAACAGAAGCCTGTTGATCTTGTGACTCTCCTTTCATTATGAATGCACGAGTATATCTGAGGTCTTGTGACTCTCATTATGAATGCACGGGTATATCTGAGGTCTTGTGACTCTCATTATGAATGCACGGGTATATCTGAGGTCTTGTGACTCTCCTTTCATTATGAATGCACGGGTATATCTGAGGTCTTGTGACTCTCATTATGAATGCACGGGTATATCTGAGGTCTTGTGACTCTCATTATGAATGCACGGGTATATCTGAGGTCTTGTGACTCTCATTATGAATGCACGGGTATATCTGAGGTCTTGTGACTCTCATTATGAATGCACGGGTATATCTGAGGTCTTGTGACTCTCATTATGAATGCACGGGTATATCTGAGGTCTTGTGACTCTCATTATGAATGCACGGGTATATCTGAGGTCTTGTGACTCTCATTATCAATGCACGGGTATATCTGGGGTGCACTATCAGGCTTATTGTTTGCAGACAGAACTATCAACGCTCTTAGCACAATCAGCTGATCAGCAAAAGAAAACAATACAAATTACTTGGCTGTTTATTTTGGCACTTGTGAGGTTGCCTTTAATAACAAAGAGTAGGTGCAGCATGTATAGTATAAACACACACACACACACACACACACACACACACACACAGAGTGCTCCACCAGTGTGTGTCTGTCCTGGAGACAATCCAGGGATGCCAAAAGACATACCTGAGCTTGTTACCTCTACACCGTGTATAATCAAGCTTGTAGTAAAACCTGGACTGGGTGACACTGCTGTGCAATCGGAGTCTTGTTTCCATCCCTGCAATGCTTCTGTCCAGGGTGGTGGAGTGGGAGGAGCAGTTCATTCCCAATGTCAAGCCTGTCCTTGGCCCGTCTCAGATGCTTCCCACAGAGAAGATGCCATGTGGACAGCGGGCTACGTGGCTGCAAAATCCTATCTGTGCATAAATTGTTCCAAGCTAAACACAACCATAATACCTGAACTAGCAGTATCTCAGTTCCTTCTCAACCCCCTTCCTCATACACCACAACAAACACAGTTCTGCTTTGCTTAACAACACAACATTTCATTTTCAATTACTTAGCTAGTGACTGACCAATATAGCAGAGAGATTCGTGAACCCAGACAGCCAGCGACATCGGGCCAGAACTGGCATTTCATCCCCAGTGTCGGCTCCTCTCCATCACTGTTGGTGACCCTTCATTGGGTCAGTACCATCGTTCAAGAACAATATACTCAACAGTATCGGCCCATTCCGGCAAAGCATCCATTTTCTCTTTGATTTTTTTTTTTCTGCTGGTACACCCACTAAAAGGGGATCTGTGTTCAATGCTATTTAAGTCTGTGACCGTAGCTTATAATAATAATTATAATAATAATAGCTATATGGTCACAGACTTTGAAATATTTAAATAATAAATATGTATTATTATTATTATTATTATTGTTATTATTATTATTATAGCACATGCTGTTGGCATGTCTATCACTTGGGTAGCTGGTGTTTGATGCTCATCATTTCAAAATATAATATGCTTGTGATCAGAAACGGCCATCACATCCCCCTCAGACTGCTACAGACTGCTGTTCAGATAAGTTGTACTCTCAAAAAATATTAATACAAGTTTAAATTTCCTGAAATATATACGTAAATAATTACTTTTAAATTACAGGTTCTAATAATCTTTATTTCTTTCTCGTTCAGGGTACGTAACAGATTGTAATAATGCTTGGTAAGTTTCTTTCCCCTACGTAAAGGGTTCGTAAAATGCATTTGAGTTCGCAGTGAGGATCACATAGTCTTTGTCATCACAAATATATTGCAAATGTCGTGGATATTATACATTTTAACAGAAAACCATATTGAATTAAATCTAATCTAATTTGTCTAGCTTTGCCTGGTGATAACGATCTAACACTTTGAATAGACACTCAGGAAACAAAAGGCTCCTCAAAGTCTCTGTGATCGCGATCGTACCCCGTCTGGTGGGGGAAGGAGGGTTCAGCACAAAGCCTGCAAGAAAGAGAAAAACGACCTCTTTAAATAGCTTTAATTCTGGTATAAAACTGATGCTCCTGCTTCTGTGTTAGAGTTCCACGGAGAACGTCGAGCAGCCCCCCCCCCCTCCCCCCTCCCTCGAGAAATGCACCAGCATATAGGCTCTAGCTGATCAGAAGCTATTTCAAGAAGAATTGAACTTGCTTCTCATGTACGACTGCAAATATAGACATGTTTCTGGTGCTCTTACTCCATTGTATACGATTGTAAATACAAAATAAGTTTTCTATTTTTTTTCATTTTAATTAAGTTTCCTTTTTCAATGGTTTTATGTCCATTAATGTAAATAAATAATGTTCTTTTTCAGTTAACTTGTGTCTTATGGGTGAATTTCTTGCATGCATGCAAAGGTCCTTCACATACATGAAATTCTACACAAAAAAAGCCTGTCAAAAGTGACTGTCCGTGGAGCTAGAATATTTCATCAATTTACACATTGAGTTCTTGGTTTGTAGAGGTTGAAAACAAAGAAAATTGATTTATTCGATTTTTAGATTGATAGTTTATGCAGGTGGTTTTACTGAGCCAAATCTGGCGTCACCATGCCCTGGCTAGATCCTATTTCTTTTTGGCTTGACATTTAGAATTCAAAGCTTTACTTGTTGGTCTCCGGTTCCGGGCTGTCTCCGTTGGACCGGCTCCAGGCCGGCTCTGCTGGACCGGGTTCACATTGGTTCCATTGGGCAGCTTCAGGCCCGTAATACAATTTGACATTGGGCCGGTTCCGGCAGCCATCACTGGGCCAGTATCACAGCCGTAATTGGGCTGGTACTAGGCCAGCACCAGTGTGCCATCTGGGTAGCAGTGTCAGGGTGTCAGCAGTAACATAGGGCAGCAGTTTGTTCCAAAGCCAACTTCCTCAAGCGGTTAAAAAAAGGATTAGACTGCTGCGCCAGCACATGCTCTTGGCCCTCGTGTGTGCTGTGAAATCTGCGGCATTATCAGTCACTAATCGGGTTGAATATATTGGGCTTTACACTTGGCAGAATCGATCAGGAGATGGTTTCTTAATTAGCTGCACAAGGAACAAGTCCTTTAATTAGATAATGTGTATAGGAACAACGCTCAGGAGTGTCTAACTGAGCCAGGTATTCAATTCCAGGCTTGTTCTTGCAGAACCCTGTGTTCTCCCAAACAGTCCAAGTCAGGGCTTCCCAACCCTGGTCCTGTGGACCCTGTGCATCTCCTGGTTTTCATCCCAACTGAGCTCTCAATTACTGAACTAGGAGGCTGTGTGGTCCAGTGGTTAAAGAAAAGGGCTTGTAATCAGGAGGTCCCCGGTTCAAATCCCAACTTAGCCACTGACTCATTGTGTGACCCTGAGCAAGTCACTTCACCTCCTTGTGCTCCATCTTTCGGGTGAGACGTAGTTGTAAGTGACTCTGCAGCTGATGCATAGTTCACACACCCTAGTCTCTGTAAGTCGCCTTGGATAAAGGCGTCTGCTAAATAAACAAATAATAATAATAACTAGACCCTAAATTCAACTGATAATTTGCTTAATTAGACCTTTTCAATGTTTTCAGCTCTTAAACAGTTGCAGATTTCAAGATAGCTATAACATTTTATAAGTAACGTGAACTTTTTAGGAGCTGAGAAAAAAAAAAAAAAGGTTTAATTAAGCAAATTATTAGTTCAACTAAAACAATATACCCAACAGAAGATATTTCTGAAACCCAGGACTGGGTGCAGGGCTTGTGCAACTTTCTAACCATGCAATGGCCACGATGCACGACACACTACAACCCAAAGTGGAATGCATGGATGCATGGATGCATGGATGGATGGATGGATGGATGGATGGATGGATGGATGGATGGATGGATGGATGGATGGATGGATGGATGCATGGATGGATGGATGCATGGATGGATGCATGGATGGATGCAGTCAGTTGGTCAATTCCTCTACAGGAGGAGTGGCCAAAGTAGACCCTTCGGCTCCTGGTCTTTGCCAGCCCGGTTCTAAATTGTTTAACTGAACCAATTAAGCCTCCATCCAGACCCTAAAGTAGTTCATGATATAATTGGCCCAGTTAAACCTGGCGTGGAATGGCCCTGACTGGACGCCCCTCCCTCTGGAAAGCCTGTAGTGCTCAGTGTTGTGTGAGCAATGTGAAGTGACATGTTACTTCATGTTACTGTCCAACTGGTTTCTCAGGGAAGCAGTAGGCAGGGTTTTCAAGCATAGAGCGACATGGTAAAGCTTATTAAAAAACAATACATGCCAAACCAGGGTAAGCTAATGATAAATGTATATTATAACCATGGGAAAAGCAAGATGAAAACTTCTAAGAATGATCACTTACTGCACATGGAAACCAATAACCACAAGGTGCAGACAGTACTGTTGGTGTGTGTGCCACGGTAACATACTGAACTGGATTCAAGGTCTGATATCCAGGACAGCATGCAGTGTGACTTTCTAACCCTGCTCGGGATTAGCCCTTTACAAAATCAGATCCTTCATTTCAGACTGATTTTTGAGCCTCAACGCAGTTTAAGTGTAAAAGTTAGACTCCAGACCTTTATCAGATAAGAGACTGACTTGTACTCCAAATAAATGGCACAGATTTTGGGGTCAGAAAGCGGGATGTCTGAAGCCCTAGGGTTGTACTAAAAAAAAAAAAAAGAAAACCATTCTGACTAATTGCGGACAAGAATTTACACACAAAGGCAGATTGTACTGTAATTCTTGATCTGTATTTTTGGTATACAACTGTAAGTCGCCCTGGGTAAGGGCGTCTGCTAAGAAATAAATAATAATATTCACTGCAATAAGAAGCTACTGATGCACCGTGAAATGACGCCTCTAATTAGGGTTCAGGGAAGTATAGTATTTGGCAGACCTGGGTATGTAAATGCGCACAACCTTCGAAACGGGCGGTTTTTAGGGCGTTTAAAACCACATTCGAGACCTTTAAAAAAAATCGCCAACACCGAGGACCTACTAGTAAACGGGTACGGAACAGACAGGACCGGTCTGCTTATATACAGTTTGGTATTACTTCGCAGTACGGAAAAGACTCTCATCGCACAGCAGTTTGATCCTGGTTACACTGCGAGTTTAATAACGCACCTGAGCTTGTTACAGAGACACACAGTGGCTAATCAAGCTAGTATTAAAACCTGGAACGGGCTACGTAAAAGTGCTTGCTAATCATGCATAGTTTTTGTTATCATTATTTACTTATTCTAATAATATTTTTAAATGGGTAAGCTTACCTTCATATGTGATGCTGATTCTCGGTTCGGGCTTCAAAGCTAGCGTGTAGTAAATAGACACGACACATAGCAACAAAGAAAAATGACAGGCAAATCCTCTCGACATCTCCATGCTTTTATACGCGCTGGGGTTGTCTACGGATCACACGGACAGTGCAATGGGTTCTGGTTGCTGAACTCGCGTCTTCAAACGGCACACATGCTGGTCTGTATTTCGTGGTTCGGTACGGTTTTGTTCTGCTCTTCTCTGCTCCCCGCAAAGTGCTCCGATTGTTTTGCAGCCACGGCAGTATATCCCGGGCAGGAAGGACTCCGGGTTAAGTGCAATGCCTCTGCGCTTCAGCTGTTAATGAGAAGTATTGTCAATGACTGCACGGGGTTGTGTTTAAAACCTGTCGAAATTTAACTGCAACAGATACATAAATAATTAAAACAAAATGTAGATTATGTAGTTATTTAAAATTAGGACCGTCCTTTAAAATTACAATGAAGACAAATAACCAGTTTTTGTGCAGGCTCTTCAGGCGATTTCCATCGTTCGGTGAACAAACAAGTTCTAAAAAAACCACCTTACACGCCGTTTTTTATACGTTTAAACAAAACTGCAAACAATGGCATTTCTATGCTGATAATATGTATATTTAAAAATCAAACGAAGATAAACTCCGGACCGTACAGCTATAATCCAATGCGTTTCGCATTTGTGACACGGGGTGTGCTTTGTTGATTAAACACATCAAAGAAAGTACAACCGCATCGCCCCGCCCTTCTCCGTCCTCCCCACAGCAGATCAGCAACCTCCAGGTGACTCTATTGTGACGTCACCAGCAGGTGTGCTGTAAATGCGAGACGATTCCGTGTACCAAGCAGCCATTTCTGTGCATTGCTTTGCAATTTCAACTTTGAAAATGTAGTACGGTTTTGTTTTCTTGGAAACTTTGTAATGTGGAAGACTACAGAAACGTCACATTTTTAAGATTTCTGGCATAATATGCATGTTTAATTTTTTTTTTCAATCGGAATTGATTGGACAAGGATTCTGTGTTACAGATACGGTTATTAAAATCTAATAATAATAATAATAATAATAATAATAATAATAATAATAATAATAATAATAATAATAATTGCACAATTTTCAACTGGGGAGAAATATACAGAAGCAAATCACTAGCTCTCAGAAAACTGTGGAAACTTTAGTAAGACAACACATTTATTATATTTAATTTACCAAAATATTTCGTGGTTTGTACGGACCATGTACAATAAAATCTTACTTTCACTGCAGTACAGTTGATTTTCGTTCTTTTTTACGATTTGAATTTTGTTCAGTTTTCAGGGGTCTCAAAATTGTTTTATGAAAAGGGTCCCATAAATAATAATTATAAGAAGAAGAATAAAAGATCCATAACTTCTGTTTTAGATGACTACATTTGGATTGCACAGAATGGAAACGTGTAATGCTATGTGTATTACAGCTGAAGAGGCGCTACCAGACAGATACAGGAAAAAGAAACGATTCCCTTAATGTGAGCACCACTTATAAACGCACGGTCTGGAACCAACTCCCTAGTAATGTTGTTGGATTAGGGAGTGGTTAACATGTAGAAAACAGAAAACAGAAACCTCAAAATGGAGTGAGGTAACCAGTGGTGTACCACAGGGATCAGTATTAGGTCCTCTGCTATTCCTAATCTACATTCATGATTTAGATTCTGGTATAGTAAGCAAACTTGTTAAATTTGCAGTCGACACAAAAATAGGAGTGGCAAACACTGTTGCAGCAACAAAGGTCATTTCAAAATGATCTAGACAGCATTCAGAACTGGGCAGACACATGGCAAATGACATTTAATAGAGAAAAGTCAGGTACTGCACACAGGCAATAAAAATGTGCATTATAAATATCATATGGGAGATACTGAAATTGAAGAAGGAATCTATGAAAAAGACCAAGGAGTTTATGTTGATAGAGAAATGTCTTCATCTAGACCAGTGGTTCCCAACCCTGGTCCTGGAGGACCCCCTATCCTGCTGGTTTTTGTTCCAACCGAGCTTGCAATTACTTAATTGAACTAATAATTTGCCTAATCAGAGCCTTTTAATTATTTTAAACAGTTGGGGTTCCAAGTTAAGCATAAAATTGTATAAGGAACTTGAATTCTCCAACTTTTTATAAGTTACATGATTTAAAAAGTCCAATTGAAACAAATTATTACTTAAATTAAGGGTTCAATTAAGTAATTGAGAGCTCGTTGGAACAAAAACCAGCAGGATAGGGAAGCACTGATCTAGACAATGTGGGGAAGCTATAAAAAAAGGCCAACAAGATGCTCAGATATATTGTGAAAAGTGTTGAATTTAAATCAAGGGAAGTAATATTAAAACTTTACAATGCATTAGTAAGATCTCATTAGAGTATTGTGTTCAGTTCTGGTCACCTTGTTACAAAAATGATATTGCTGCTCTAGAAATAGTGCAAAGAAGAGTGACCAGAATTATCCCAGGTTTAAAAGGCATGTCATATGCAGACAGGCTAAAAGAATTGAATCTATTCAGTCTTGAACGAAGAAGACTACGCGGTGATCTGATTCAAACATTCAAAATCCTAAAAGGTATAGACAATGTCGACCCAGGGGATTTTTTCGACCTGAAAAAAGAAACAAGGACCAGGGGTCACAAATGGAGATTAGATAAAGGGGCATTCAGAACAGAAAATAGGAGGCACTTTTTTACACAGAGAAATGTGAGGGTCTGGAACCAACTCCCCAGTAATGTTGTTGAAGCTGACACCCTGGGATCCTTCAAGAAGCTGCTTGATGAGATTCTGGGATCAATAAGCTACTAACAACCAAACGAGCAAGATGAACCGAATGGCCTCTCCTCGTTTGTAAACTTTCTTATGTTCTTACACTCTCACACACACACACACACACACACACAGAGCCTGACCAAGTACAGACTCAGTGACCACCACCTGGCCATTGAAACAGGTTGTGCTCTCACTGCGAGAGGGGAGAGGTCGAGACAGAGACAGACAAGGGACGTTTGCGCCACTATATTCTGCAGTTCCGATCCATTATTCCAAAACATGCCTGACACAGACTGTCAGTCCTGCTGGGAGAGGACACACACACAGCCATACTGAGAGTGAGGGAGGGAGGGAGAGGACATACACACAGCCATACTGAGAGTGAGGGAGGGAGGGAGGGAGAGGACACACACACAGCCATACTGAGAGGGAGGGAGGGAGAGAGAGGACATACACACAGCCATACTGAGAGGGAGGGAGGGAGAGAGAGGACATACACACAGCCATACTGAGAGGGAGGGAGGGAGAGGACATACACACAGCCATACTGAGAGGGAGGGAGGGAGAGAGAGGACATACACACAGCCATACTGAGAGGGAGGGAGGAGAGAGAGGACATACACACAGCCATACTGAGAGGGAGGGAGGGAGAGGACATACACACAGCCATACTGAGAGGGAGGGAGGGAGGGAGAGGACACACACACAGCCATACTGAGAGGGAGGGAGGGAGGAGAGGACACACACACAGCCATACTGAGAGGGAGGGAGGGAGGAGAGGACATACACACAGCCATACTGAGAGGGAGGGAGGAGAGAGAGGACATACACACAGCCATACTGAGAGTGAGGGAGGGAGGAGAGGACACACACACAGCCATACTGAGAGGGAGGGAGGGAGAGAGAGGACATACACACAGCCATACTGAGAGGAGGGAGGGAGAGAGAGGACATACACACAGCCATACTGAGAGGGAGGGAGGGAGGAGAGACATACACACAGCCATACTGAGAGGGAGGGAGGGAGAGGACACACACACAGCCATACTGAGAGGGAGGGAGGGAGGGAGAGGACACACACACAGCCATACTGAGAGGAGGGAGGGAGGGAGAGGACACACACACAGCCATACTGAGAGGGAGGGAGGGAGGGAGAGGACACACACACAGCCATACTGAGAGGAGGGAGGGAGGGAGAGGACACACACACAGCCATACTGAGAGGAGGGAGGGAGGGAGAGGACACACACACAGCCATACTGAGAGTGAGGGAGGGAGGGAGAGGACACACACACAGCCATACTGAGAGGGAGGGAGGGAGGGAGAGGACACACACACAGCCATACTGAGAGTGAGGGAGGGAGGGAGAGGACATACACACAGCCATACTGAGAGGGAGGGAGGGAGAGAGAGGACATACACACAGCCATACTGAGAGGGAGGGAGGGAGAGGACATACACACAGCCATACTGAGAGGGAGGGAGGGAGAGAGAGGACATAGACACAGCCATACTGAGAGGGAGGGAGGGAGAGGACATACACACAGCCATACTGAGAGTGAGGGAGGGAGGGAGAGAGAGGACATACACACAGCCATACTGAGAGTGAGGGAGGGAGGGAGAGGACATACACACAGCCATACTGAGAGTGAGGGAGGGAGGGAGAGGACATACACACAGCCATACTGAGAGTGAGGGAGGGAGGGAGAGAGAGGACATGCACACAGCCATACTGAGAGTGAGGGAGGGAGGGAGAGGACACACACACAGCCATACTGAGAGTGAGGGAGGGAGGGAGAGGACATACACACAGCCATACTGAGAGGGAGGGAGGGAGAGAGGACACACACAGCCATACTGAGAGGGAGGGAGGGAGGAGAGGACATACACACAGCCATACTGAGAGGGAGGGAGGGAGAGGACATACACACAGCCATACTGAGAGGGAGGGAGGGAGAGGACACACACACAGCCATACTGAGAGTGAGGGAGGGAGAGAGAGGACATAGACACAGCCATACTGAGAGGGAGGGAGGGAGAGAGAGGACATACACACAGCCATACTGAGAGGGAGGGAGGGAGAGGACACACACACAGCCATACTGAGAGGGAGGGAGGGAGGGAGAGGACATACACACAGCCATACTGAGAGGGAGGGAGGGAGAGAGAGGACATACACACAGCCATACTGAGAGGGAGGGAGGGAGAGGACATACACACAGCCATACTGAGAGGGAGGGAGGGAGAGAGAGGACACACAGCCATACTGAGAGTGAGGGAGGGAGGAAGAGGACATACACACAGCCATACTGAGAGTGAGGGAGGGAGGGAGAGGACATACACACAGCCATACTGAGAGGGAGGGAGGGAGGGAGAGGACATACACACAGCCATACTGAGAGTGAGGGAGGGAGGGAGAGGACACACACACAGCCATACTGAGAGTGAGGGAGGGAGGGAGAGGACACACACACAGCCATACTGAGAGTGAGGGAGGGAGGGAGAGGACACACACACAGCCATACTGAGAGGGAGGGAGGGAGGGAGAGGACATACACACAGCCATACTGAGAGTGAGGGAGGGAGAGAGAGGACATACACACAGCCATACTGAGAGGGAGGGAGGGAGAGAGAGGACATACACACAGCCATACTGAGAGGGAGGGAGGGAGAGGACATACACACAGCCATACTGAGAGGGAGGGAGGAAGAGAGAGGACATAGACACAGCCATACTGAGAGGGAGGGAGGAGGAGAGGACATACACACAGCCATACTGAGAGTGAGGAGGGAGGGAGAGAGAGGACATACACACAGCCATACTGAGAGTGAGGGAGGGAGGAGAGGACATACACACAGCCATACTGAGAGTGAGGGAGGGAGAGAGAGGACATACACACAGCCATACTGAGAGGAGGGAGGGAGGGAGAGGACATACACACAGCCATACTGAGAGTGAGGGAGGGAGGGAGAGGACACACACACAGCCATACTGAGAGTGAGGGAGGGAGGGAGAGGACATACACACAGCCATACTGAGAGGGAGGGAGGGAGAGAGAGGACATACACACAGCCATACTGAGAGGGAGGGAGGGAGAGGACATACACACAGCCATACTGAGAGGGAGGGAGGGAGAGGACATACACACAGCCATACTGAGAGTGAGGGAGGGAGAGAGAGGACATACACACAGCCATACTGAGAGTGAGGGAGGGAGAGAGAGAGAGGACATACACACAGCCATACTGAGAGGGAGGGAGGGAGGGAGAGGACATACACACAGCCATACTGAGAGTGAGGGAGGGAGAGAAAGGGAGGATGAAAAAGGAGAGAGAGTGAGTGTTTTATTTTGAGAATTTACGGCCCTGTTTAAATCCAGACAGCTAATAAGGAAAGGGGGCACCTTGCAAGAAATAGCAACAACAAAAAATTCTTCAGAGCCGAACAAAATAATGACTAATTCTACTATTTACATTGTTTACAGTACATTGTTTTTTTGAAAAACGATTTGGCGCCTCCTGGTGGTAGATTTGAGAACTGGAGGAAAGATGAACCAAGGGAAAAAAGTATTATTTCAGTAACCGGATAGTTTTTCTGGAATCTTCTATTGTATTATATTAGTTATGTGAATAAAAATTGCAGCTAGCACTTATCTCCTGACATTCCTGTAAAATATGAAACAGGCTTGGGACGGAGACTAGGAGACTTGTACACAGAGTGGTGAGGGCATGGAACGGGTTACATAACCACCATGGTTGATGTCAAATCACTGGGATCATTAAAGACCAGACTTTTGGGATCAATCAGCTGCTAGGAACCATCACTGGTGTGCTGAATGGCCTGCTGTCGCTCGTAACATTCTCATGTCTTCATGGTTTGGCAACTTTTTATTTGTGTTTATATCAGCTCTGAGAATCCAGCCCTCTGTGTTTGAAAATCCAATAACAGATACTGGATCTCAAATAACAAACCTGCTTCAGCGCCATACAGCAGCGCCATATCCTCTGTCTCTTAACCCTGCATTGAACACTGCGTCTCAGTAGACCTAGGGCAGTAGTGTGGAGCAGTGGTTAGGGATCTGGACTCTTGACCAGAGGGTTGTGGGTTCAATCCCAGGAGGGGGACACTGCTGCTATACCCTTGAGTAAGGTTCTTTACCTAGATTGCTCCAGTAAAAACCCAACTGTATAAATGGGTAATTGTATATAAAAATAATGTGATATCTTGTAACAATTGTAAGTCACTCTGGACAAGGGCGTCTGCAAAGAAATAAATAATAATAGCTACCTACATTTGTTATCGTTTCTGCCTGTGTGTCTTGAATCAGTTCAGGTACTCCTGTACAAAACCTGTTTTCCTCCATGTCATTCTAAGCTCATGTTTTACATTTGCATGTCTATTTTATGATACAACAACAGACTAAGCCATGTTGACCGTATATAATCTTAGGCAAAGGGTTTCGAGTTCGGATGTGTTGTACAGATGGTGCGGAGCAGATGGCAGGACGATTGGGAAGGACTCATACTGAGAGCTCACAAACCTGACTTCATTCTAATAGATTATATAAAATATCATTACAAAGCAGGTTATTCACTTCACTGAGAGCATTTCCCAATGCTTTATAAATACTTACTATAGAGGTCATATTGTGGGACCAGGGGCTATAGGAATGTATTCTGTTGACAGGTGAATAAGGCATCTGCTGAATAAAACATACAAATAACAACGTGACTCAAGTTGTTTTAACTTGAATGGAAATACCATAGGAGTATATTTTCAGGAGTAAACGTGACTATTGACACATTCTTCCTTTTCCCATGTGTGTCGAATCCCACGTAGACCCACATGTGCAATTAGATCATAAGAAAGGATACAAACGAGAGGAGGCCATTCAGCCCATCTTGCTCGTTTGGTTGTTAGTAGCTTATTGATCCCAAAATCTCATCAAGGAACTTCTTGAAGGATCCCAGGGTGTCAGCTTCAACAACATTACTGGGGAGGTGGTTCCAGACCCTCACAATTCTCTGTGTAAAAACGTGCCTCCTATTTTCTGTTCTGAATGTCCCTTTATCTAATCTCCATTTGTGACCCCTGGTCCTTGTTTCTTTTTTCAGGTTGAAAAAGTCCCCTGGATCGACACTGTCAATACCTTTTAGAATTTAGAATGCTTGAATCAGATCGCAGCGTAGTCTTCTTTGTTCAAGACTGACAAGAATAGATTCAATTCTTTAGCCTGTCTGCATATGACATGCCTTTTAAACCCGGGATAATTCTGGTTGCTCTTTGCACTCTTTCTACAGCAGCAATATCCGTCCTTCCCCACATTGTCTAGATAAAGACATTTCTGAGTCAATATAAACTCCTAGGTCTTTTTCATAGATTCCTTCTTCAATTTCAGTATCTCCCATATGGTATTTATAATGCACATTTTTATTGCCTGCGTGCAGTACCTTACACTTTTCTCTATTAAATGTCATTTGCCATGTGTCTGTCCAGTTCTGAATACTGTCTAGATCATTTTGAATGGCCTTTGCTGCTGCAACAGTGTTTGCCACTCCTCCGATTTTTGTGTCATCTACAAATTTAACAAGACTGCTTATTATACCAGAATCTAAATCATTAATGTAGATTAGGAATAGCAGAGGACCTAATACTGATCCCTGTGCTACACCACTGGTTACCTCGCCCCATTTTGAGGTTTCTCCTCTAATCAGTACTTTCTGTTTTCTACATGTTAACCACTCCCTAATCCATGTGCATGCATTTCCTTGAATCCCTAAGGTGTTCAGTTTGAGAATTAATGTTTTATGCAGGACTTTGTCAAAAGCTTTCAGGAAATCTAAATAAACCATGTCATATGCTTTGCAATTATCCATTGTCGATGTTGCATCCTCAAAAAAATCAAGCAGGTTAGTTAGACACGATTTCCCTTTCCTAAAACCATGCTGACTGTCTCTCAGGATATTGTTACCATATAGGTAATTTTCCATTTTAGATCTTATTATAGTTTCCATAACTTTACATATAATGTGTAAGACATATAAATGGCAACATCATATATGAAGAGAAAAAATCAGCAAATATATTAAATGATTCCTTTTCACAAGTTTTTACAAAGGAGGATACAGGCAAAATGCCCCACATGTTGACCTGTTCCTATGCAGTTTTAAATAAGCCTGACTTCTATTTTACTTCCTCCTTGAATGTTGTTTTGTTGTTTGCAAAACATTTTGGAATTGGTTTTAGCCTCCTTGGCAATTGTGCTTATTTTAAGGCCATTTTTACCTACGATGTCATCTTTTAAGATTACACATTTTAATTGTCTAATATATTCTCTATTGGACCGCCTTATCCTACACTAAAAAAAAAAATCACATAAATACCTTAACCCACTGTAGATCAGGCATTTAAGACAGGGTACATAGTGGTACTCCATTAGGAATATGGTGTGGTCTGGAAAGCAGGCATTGAATATGCATAGGTGCACTTTCTGTCAAAAACTTTAACAAACCTGCATCACTTAAAAGCAAAGCGGCTTCTAAATGGAAAACAAACAAGGTTAACATGCTGCATTACCCAGCTGCGTGCCAGCATCCCATTAAAGTTATCTCTGCTGACCTGGCCAAACTGCACCAAGCGGAGATGCTTGGCTGGTTTGCTCGCTGCAGAAATCCAATAAGACATTGTCTTCGTTTTCTTCATATCGCTCATTACTCTCCAGTATGTCTGGAGATGTGTCTTCTCATCCAGGAGTTAAAATAAAGGTCATACGTTCAATGATTTCTCCATGTCTTCATTGCTGAAATGTCTTTTGATTCACACAATGATATCACTGGGTGGTGTGGACTCCCTGAACGATTGGTTAAGTGTAAAGGATCTCCTTCGGTCCCATTAAGAAGAATGTACTGCTTGTGCACATATTAGACATTAACCTTGAGGTGTCAATGACTAGTTACACCAGGTCATGTGGGCAAGGAAAACAAACACAAAATGGGAACACTTTCCATAAAGTGTCTCAAATTACTGCGACCAGTGTGCTTTCTGATGGCAAGGCTCAGATGATAGGTCAATTAGGGTTAGCAGGGTGGGGATTAGCGACAGTCTGCTAGACTGGATTAGCAGGGTGGGGATTAGCGACAGTCTGCTAGACTGGATTAGCAGGGTGGGGATTAGCGACAGTCTGCTAGACTGGATTAGCAGGGTGGGGATTTGCGACAGTCTGCTTGACTGGATTAGCAGGGTGGGGATTAGCGACAGTCTGCTAGACTGGATTAGCAGGGTGGGGATTAGTGACAGTCTGCTAGACTGGATTAGCAGGGTGGGGATTAGCGACAGTCTGCTAGACTGGATTAGCAGGGTGGGGATTTGCGACAGTCTGCTTGACTGGATTAGCAGGGTGGGGATTAGCGACAGTCTGCTTGACTGGATTAGCAGGGTGGGGATTAGCGACAGTCTGCTAGACTGGATTAGCAGGGTGGGGATTAGCGACAGTCTGCTAGACTGGATTAGCAGGGTGGGGATTAGCGACAGTCTGCTAGACTGGATTAGTAGGGTGGGGATTAGCGACAGTCTGCTAGACTGGATTAGTAGGGTGGGGATTAGCGACAGTCTGCTAGACTGGATTAGCAGGGTGGGGATTAGCGACAGTCTGCTAGACTGGATTAGCAGGGTGGGGATTAGCGACAGTCTGCTAGACTGGATTAGCAGGGTGGGGATTAGCGACAGTCTGCTAGACTGG
This sequence comes from Acipenser oxyrinchus oxyrinchus, assembly GCA_030684275.1. Taxonomy (NCBI): domain Eukaryota; kingdom Metazoa; phylum Chordata; class Actinopteri; order Acipenseriformes; family Acipenseridae; genus Acipenser; species Acipenser oxyrinchus. The sequence goes on along the minus strand of CM060247.1, from coordinate 577,051 downwards.
ATTAGCAGGGTGGGGATTAGCGACAGTCTGCTAGACTGGATTAGCAGGGTGGGGATTAGCGACAGTCTGCTAGACTGGGATTAGCAGGGTGGGGATTAGCGACAGTCTGCTAGACTGGATTAGCAGGGTGGGGATTAGCGACAGTCTGCTAGACTGGATTAGCAGGGTGGGGATTAGCGACAGTCTGCTAGACTGGATTAGCAGGGTGGGGATTAGCGACACCCAGTGACGGACACGTTCCTAACCCAATCATGCCAACCTCTCTCCCTCCCCCTCTCCTCCCACCTCACCCTGTCCCTCTCTCTTCCCCATACTCAGCCAAAAGTAAAACACCTGCCCAAAGTAAACAGGGATTCAGCCAGCACAGTGCTGTGCAGAGCAGCTGGGGGTGTTTGCTGTTGGACTCAGCCAGCACAGTGCTGTGCAGAGCAGCTGGGGGTGTTTGCTGTTGGATTCAGCCAGCACAGTGCTGTGCAGAGCAGCTGGGGGTGTTTGTTGTTGGACTCAGCCAGCACAGTGCTGTGCAGAGCAGCTGGGGGTGTTTGCTGTTGGATTCAGCCAGCACAGTGCTGTGCAGAGCAGCTGGGGGTGTTTGCTGTTGGATTCAGCCAGCACAGTGCTGTGCAGAGCAGCTGGGGGTGTTTGCTGTTGGACTCAGCCAGCACAGTGCTGTGCAGAGCAGCTGGGGGTGTTTGCTGTTGGATTCAGCCAGCACAGTGCTGTGCAGAGCAGCTGGGGGTGTTTGCTGTTGGATTCAGCCAGCACAGTGCTGTGCAGAGCAGCTGGGGGTGTTTGCTGTTGGACTCAGCCAGCAGTGCTGTGCAGAGCAGCTGGGGGTGTTTGCTGTTGGACTCAGCCAGCACAGTGCTGTGCAGAGCAGCTGGGGGTGTTTGCTGTTGGACTCAGCCAGCACAGTGCTGTGCAGAGCAGCTGGGGGTGTTTGCTGTTGGATTCAGCCAGCACAGTGCTGTGCAGAGCAGCTGGGGGTGTTTGCTGTTGGATTCAGCCAGCACAGTGCTGTGCAGAGCAGCTGGGGTGTTTGCTGTTGGATTCAGCCAGCACAGTGCTGTGCAGAGCAGCTGGGGGTGTTTGCTGTTGGATTCAGCCAGCACAGTGCTGTGCAGAGCAGCTGGGGGTGTTTGCTGTTGGATTCAGCCAGCACAGTGCTGTGCAGAGCAGCTGGGGGTGTTTGCTGTTGGACTCAGCCAGCACAGTGATGTGCAGAGCAGCTGGGGGTGTTTGCAGTTGGACTCAGCCAGCACAGTGCTGTGCAGAGCAGCTGGGGGTGTTTGCTGTTGGACTCAGCCAGCACAGTGCTGTGCAGAGCAGCTGGGGGTGTTTGCTGTTGGATTCAGCCAGCACAGTGCTGTGCAGAGCAGCTGGGGGTGTTTGCTGTTGGATTCAGCCAGCACAGTGCTGTGCAGAGCAGCTGGGGTGTTTGCTGTTGGATTCAGCCAGCACAGTGCTGTGCAGAGCAGCTGGGGTGTTTGCTGTTGGATTCAGCCAGCACAGTGCTGTGCAGAGCAGCTGGGGGTGTTTGCTGTTGGACTCAGCCAGCACAGTGCTGTGCAGAGCAGCTGGGGGTGTTTGCTGTTGGATTCAGCCAGCACAGTGCTGTGCAGAGCAGCTGGGGGTGTTTGCTGTTGGATTCAGCCAGCACAGTGCTGTGCAGAGCAGCTGGGGGTGTTTGCTGTTGGACTCAGCCAGCACAGTGCTGTGCAGAGCAGCTGGGGGTGTTTGCTGTTGGATTCAGCCAGCACAGTGCTGTGCAGAGCAGCTGGGGGTGTTTGCTGTTGGACTCAGCCAGCAGTGCTGTGCAGAGCAGCTGGGGGTGTTTGCTGTTGGATGTTTCTAATGATCAAGCATCTGTGTGGTCCAGTGGTTAAAGAAAAGGGCTTGTAACCAGGAGGTCCCTGGTTCAAATCCCACCTCAGCCTCTGACTCATTGTGTGACCCTGAGCAAGTCACTTAACCTCCTTGTGCTCCGTCTTTCAGGTGACATGTAATTGTAAGTGACTCTGCAGCTGATGCACAGTTCACACACCCTAGTCTCTGTAAGCCGCCTTGGATAAAGGCGTCTGCTAAATAAACAAATAATAGCATCTTAGGCACTGCTTACTGGAATCTCCTGCTATACAGCTTGTGCCTCCACGTCCCAATCTCCCTGCCTCTCCTATTATCTTCTTCTGCACAGTTGTGATGAAACCTTCAGTAATTTCTAAAGACTTCAATGAGTCAGATATCTGGGAGGTTAAGCTGTGATTCTTTGAGGGTAAAGTCAGTCCTAGGAAGGATGACTATAGTGCTGAAGGGTGGGGAGGAGAGCCCTCATTGTAATAGTAATCCCCAAGAAGGAATCCTTCAGCAAAATAGGGTTAGGGTTAGGGTTAGGGTTAGTTTATGGGTGTGTAGTGCATATACTCTGTCAACAGGACCCTCCTTTTTGTGGAGGTAATGCTCAGCCATATGTTTTCTACCTATGTTTTATCTTGGCATTGTTTTGTTGCTGTATTTACCCACCCTGTGTTTACACTCCAGTTTGTGTACATGTGCCAGTGGTTTTACCATTGTGATTGTACGGTCATTGTTGGTGTGGTCATGTGGTTCCCTGTTTGATTTACCCTGCCCTAGGCACTATCATTGTTGTTACCCTAGTGGCTGTCACAGGAACTACCACTGAAGAAAGAATAAGAAATAAAACCTGCGCACATGTGCAAAGAGATAACAATCTGTGTCTGTCCTCACTGCCCAGTGAACAACCCACACCCCCTTTCACACGTGGTGGCAGGGTGGGATTCACTGGCCCTGCTGAATCAAGGCATTGCTACCAGGTAAAATGGACACAGAACAGTTCAGCGCAATGATGTGCATGCTCCAGCTGGAAGCAGTACGACAACCAGGCGCAGCTTCCAGCTGTGAAACTCCTTCCTCGAACTGGAGGTTACAGCGTCCTTCTAAAATTACTGCTGACAATGACCCGGGAGCATACCTGCAATTATTTGAGGTCATGGCTACCAATGGCAACTGGCCCCATGACCAATGGGCCAGCTACTTGATTCCCCAACTGACAGGCAAGGCCCAGGCAGCTGCTCGAGCATTAAGTGCTACTGCTGCCAGCCTGGACCATGTAGGAGCAACTCCAGAGGGGTACTCGGTGGACACGATACACGGTGCAATCAGTGCCTGATCACATGGTGCTCGGTACAGCCGGTGCTCACGGTGCTCAATGCACGTGGTGTTCGGTGCACACAATGCACTCAGTACATGCAGTGTTCGGTGCACTCTGTAGACACAGTCGGTGCAGAACACTCCATCATAATGACGAGCAAGGCCAGGTTTCACACTTGCATGTCCTGCAGGGCCAAAATCCCTTAGGAGGACAGGCATACCCTCTGTGCGCGGTGCTTGGGTGTCCAGTACGCCACCTTGGCCATCGAGAGAGAGGTGGCCTGTAGCATCTGTGCGGCTCTTCAGCCCCAGGTGAAGGAAAACCGGTTGGAAAGGGCCATGAGGGCGAGTTCCGAGTCCCCTGTGGCCAGACCGTCGGCAGCTCTCAAAGGCCCAGAGCCCCGAGGGGCATACTTTTGGGCCAGCCGTGGAGGTGATCCTGCAGTGATCCCACCGCATTACTCCCTCCCCGCACTCCTGCGTGGGGCAGGTCGAACCGCTGACAAACTCCTCTGAGCAGACTGTCACCAGGACAGTTCCGGTTCCCACGGCTCCGCTGGGTGACCTGAGGCACCGCCTAGAGGGCACAACTACAGCAAACAACCAGGCCCTCCCAAGAGGCAAAGGGAACGCAGGTCGTGACCAGCCCACACACCAGTGTCCCAGGAGGGCCACCGCCCTAGGCACAGCTGCCCCAAACTGCCCCGTCACAATCTCAGCAGCCCCAACAGGGCGCCTGAAGGCTTGCAGCCTCAGACCCCCTTTTCAGCACACCAGCTGCATTACTGGCGCGCTTGCACCTCGGACACCTGGGTGCTCGCCTTCTTGATCCCTTTCGAGGCATCAAGAATACTTTCGTGACAGACCCTCTCCAGACCTCAGTACTTCAGAAGGAAGTGGCCGCCTTGCTGTGCACGGCGAGGGGTACTACTCGAGGTACTTTCTGGTGCCCAAAAAAGATGCTGGCTTTTGCCCCATCCTAGACCTGAGGCTTCTCAATGGGTTCTTTAAAGAAAGGAGGTTCAAGATGCTGACTCACCATCAGCCATTCAGCTGAGTTTACTCCACATGCGCCAGCTGCAAGCGTGGCTCAATGCGTTTCACCTACATTCCAAGCGCGACGGTGTATTTAGTGGCTATTTCTGCATGCCATGCCACAGTGGATATCTCCGGGTGTGCATTTTTTGGCTACCCAGTTTCTTAACCCTTTGCGGTCCATTGCGTCAGGTCCAATTTATTTTCACATGAGCAGTTTATTTTAGACGCGCTGTTTAAAAGTATTTTTTTCACAGTAAACCTGCTTCCTGTTGTGCAAGCCCCCCTCCTAAATCACGTAAATCACAGCAAAGTCTAAACGCACATTACTGCAGTGTTAAGGGACGCACTCAGGAAAGTCTTCAGGAAGGGATTCACTCTCATCTCCTAATGGGTTTTGTGCATGCAGAGCCCGTCCTGTTGCCAAAAAAGCAGCAGACTGTGTTTGATGAATACTTACTGAATATGCATACTGAAATGCAGCAGCCCTTTCATCTTTCATGTTTGTGAGAGCACTGTGACACATTCCATTTTAAGTTATATGCATTAGAAGTACTGCAATTGGTAAACCCCACTATCTTTACTGAAAAGCTGCAATGGTTTCTCTTCCTTCACCTTCAAGTAACATCCGTTATAAAAGTTTCCCACAGTAAAAAAAACAGCAAAGTGTAAGAAAGCACAGTGAAAGCATTGTAAAGCACAGAGAGGTCTGGTAAACCATAGGGAAGCATTGTAAAGCACAGAGAGGTGTGGTAAAGCATAGAGAAGCATTGTAAAGCACAGAAAGGTGTGGTAAAGCATAGGGAAGCATTGCAAAGCACAGAGAGGTCTGGTAAAGCATAGGGAAGCATTGTAAAGCACAGAGAGGTATGGTAAAGCATAGGGAAGCATTGTAAAGCACAGAGAGGTCTGGTAAAGCATAGGGAAGCATTGTAAAGCACAGAGAGGTATGGTAAAGCATAGGGAAGCATTGTAAAGCACAGAGAGGTCTGGTAAAGCATAGGGAAGCATTGTAAAGCACAGAGATGTCTGGTAAACCATAGGGAAGCATTGTAAAGCACAGAGAGGTGTGGTAAAGCATAGAGAAGCATTGTAAAGCACAGAAAGGTATGGTAAAGCATAGGGAAGCATTGCAAAGCACAGAGAGGTCTGGTAAAGCATAGGGAAGCATTGTAAAGCACAGAGAGGTCTGGTAAAGCATAGGGAAGCATTGTAAAGCACAGAGAGGTCTGGTAAAGCATAGGGAAGCATTGTAAAGCACAGAGAGGTCTGGTAAAGCATAGGGAAGTATTGTAAAGCACAGAGAGGTCTGGTAAAGCATAGGGAAGCATTGTAAAGCACAGAGAGGTCTGGTAAAGCATAGGGAAGTATTGTAACACACAGAGAGGTATGGTAAAGCATAGGGAAGCATTGTAAAGCACAGAGAAGTATGGTAAAGCACAGAGAGGTATGGTAAAGCATAGGGAAACATTGTAAAGCACAGAGAGGTCTGGTAAAGCATAGGAAAGTATTGTAAAGCACAGAGAGGTATGGTAAAGCACAGAGAGGTATGGTAAAGCATAGGGAAGCATTGTAAAGCACAGAGAGGTCTGGTAAAGCATAGGGAAGTATTGTAAAGCACAGAGAGGTATGGTAAAGCACAGAGAGGTATGGTACAACACACGTAAACATGGACGTGTGACTCACTGCAGGACAGCTTTTCATCCTTTACAGCTGCAGCAAATAAAGAAAAAGAAAAAGGAAGAGTACGGAAGGGAATTAATATACTGCCTAGCAGGGGAAAAACCATGCCTGTCTGTAAGCAGAAAGAGCTGACACCACTAGAAACTGATGCAGGAATTGAATCATAGTGAAGACACACAGATGGGCCGAGAAATACAGCCAAGCGTTTAGCATCACCCTACAGAATGAACTAATGTTGCTTCATAAAGTCAAATGAAACCTGCTGAATAACATATTGAACTACATACAGCTTTGTCGTTTTCCATATACTTAACTGAAATACTGACACAAATGGAAAAATGGGACATTTTGAAATTGTAAGGTTAGTTTACTTCTTCAAAATATGAAGTCTTCTTCAGGTAACCTTCTATCAAAATAGTTTTATTCAGGAACATAGCAATTCCAAAGACAGTACAGAATGTAATCACAGCAATACTGTAAGCGCAGGTAGTGGAAATCCCCTACTTTCACCAATCAGCAGAGTTGACCCCCTTTACTGCCAGCGTGCACCCTGTGACAGCACCTTGAGCTGAAGTTTGTGGATTAGAACCAGTTTTATTTGGGTTGATTGTGGCTCACACCTATGATTACGATCAGCATTTTAAGTAGAAACAACTCATGCATAAACAAGGGTCATCCGCCCGAGGTCACAACTGTTCTTTGAGCCATAAAACAACAATTTGTTACCATGACTCTCAGACATGCAGGCACATTGTGCTGGGTGTAAAGTTCTATAGCTACAAGGACAGGGCAGCGTTAAGCAGTAGATTTAAAAAACTTACATTAACCACAGGAAAATCACACAATGTTCAGAGACAGAGTTTCTCACTTCCATTTAAAAGGGCACATTATTACAATTTATATAAAACCTTACAAAATCTAACATGAAATACTGCAATACTATTACGGCTTCCTGTAGACTTTTGCGGTATTATTTTGTAGTTTCTTTGATTATTATTATTATTATTATTATTATTATTATTATTATTATTATTATTATTATTTGTTTACTTAGCAGACGCCTTTATCCAAGGCGACTTACAGAGACTAGGGTGTGTGAACTATGCATCAGCTGCAGAGTCACTTACAATTACATCTCACCCGAAAGACGGAGCACAAGGAGGTTAAGTGACTTGCTCAGGGCCACACAATGAGTCAGTGGCTGAGGTGGGATTTGAAGTGGGGACCTCCTGGTTACAAGACATAATGTTATAAAAGAGCTCAATGTTCATAGAGTTCTTTTTTTAAATGATGTCTCTATCCTAAAAGTCTAAGTGATACAAAACTTTTGGCCATAGTTGTACACAGTGGTGCAACGGTTTTTCAAAAGTAGGGGGGGGGGGACAGTTTCTGTAGCTGATGCATGCATGAAGAAATAATAAAATATGTTATAAAAACAAGAATAACAAGCATTGCATCCCTTGTATGTCTAATTAGACATTCCTGCAACAATCATTCAAAACAATAAATTGTTGGCACAATGAATGATGAGTGTGGCAGGCAGGAACTCAACTTTACTATGATGATGAACACGATCATGTTCGTTACGGTAATTTATTATTTATTAGTTTAGAAATGTTTCATAAAATGTGACCAAGAGTGAGTTTTTGGAACATTGATAATGGATTTACGAAAGGTATTGACAATGTCGACCCAAGGGACTTTTTCGACCTGAAAAAAGAAACAAGGACCAGGGGTCACAAATGGAGATTAGACAAAGGGGCATTCAGAACAGAACATAGGAGGTACTTTTTTACACAGAGAATTGTGAGGGTCTGGAACCAACTCCCCAGTAATGTTGTTGAAGCTGACACCCTGGGATCATTCAAGAAGCTGCTTGATGAGATTCTGGGATCAATAAGCTACTAACAACCAAACGAGCAAGATGGGCTGAATGGCCTCCTCTCGTTTGTAAAGTTTCTTATGTTCTTATAAATAGAGATGGGAGAGTCTGTGCGATGTATTTAAACATGCAGAATAATTTAGAATCAATAATATATTGTGATTAATTTGGTATAATAATTGTGTAGAAAGTCTTGGTAATGTATTCAGTTTGTATTGATGTCTTATTTGCACAAATGTCATTTTGCTGTTTTAAGTTTACTGTCAATTCAAAATGAAAAGCTGTAAGTATACAGAAACCTCGCTGTGATAACATCAGTAAATAACACGAGCTCTGGTGAATTACAAACGTAAACGATGTTCCTGTGTTTTGGATACAGCAGCGTAGTGCATCCTCCTCTATCTTTGTCCATCTGTTTGCCATTTTTCCCCAACATTGCTATGATCTCAGGCTGTATACAAATGTGTCAGCCAGGGTCTTTAAACTGAGCGCCACGTATGTCTACTTCTCACTGCATTATAAATAGGACTTCTGTTTTTTGGGTTTTATTAATTGTGTTTTTCGGTGCTTATTTTTTAGCTATTTTCGAGTTTTATGTAAGTCGATTTTTTCCGGGGCTTTTGTTTTTGATATACTGTATGAAATGAGTGTTTTCGGTTACTTTTCAAAATGCTTGTTTTTTTTGTTTTTTTTCTGTTAAAATATGTATAGTAGTAACTCGACAATACTTGCACACTTAAGTTGTACCTTCTTTCCTTTGCTGTCTTCCACAACGAAATCCCTACGGGCACATTCTTCTGGGGTTTTTGTGTGTTGTCATTTTTGTACATTTCGCCACAATTCTATTTTAAGTCCTCCGTATCTTAACTGTAATGCAGTTTGAAATCCCGCTAACAAGCCTCCATCCTGATTGTAATCTCGTTTTAAATCTCGCAAGCAGAGTCTCCAATAGAAACGTAGGAATGTGCTGTCACTCAGTAGTTGGGGCGGGTTTAAAGTATTCAGAACGAATCAATGATAGATGCAAGTCAGGAAGGCGGGACGTTGCCCAGCAGCACTGGGAAATGTATTTATTATTATTCTTGTAGTAGGTTTTATTTTTTTTAATGGTTAATGGGTAAAGTCATCGTGAATTGATTAACCATTTCCACAGTTTTGCCGCTGTTTTCCGGTGTTTATTGGCTATCCACCGATTTATTTATTTTTTGTATCGGGGATGCTTTATCGGGTTTTATCGGTTAAAACCGAAAATCAGAAGCCCTAATTATAAAATATCACATTACAGGTTATCACATTATAAAATATCACATTACAGAATATCATAATACAGATAAGAGCAGATATGAAAGTACAATAGAATCAATTCAAGCAAAATAAAGCGTACAGTAACTTATGAGTAAGAGCAAATTCAACTACATGCAGTTTAACCTTATAGCAACTATTTGCTTATATGAGTGAAGTCCATTAAGAACACGTAGTAAGTATGATAAATGGATGAGAATTATTTCAAATAAGAGCAATTACAGCAGTGCAGTCCTGATATCTGTGGCTAGGTCGTTCCACCACTGAGGGGCAAGGGTTGAGAAGGAGCGGGCTTTGAAGGCGGGGGAGCGGAGGGGGGGGTACAGCTAGTCTGCTGGAGGTGAAGGAGCGGAGGGGGTGAGAGGGGGTGTAGGGAGAAATGATAGTCTAGAGATAGGAGGGAGCAGAAAAGTCAAGACAGTGATAGGCGAGTACAAGTGTTTTGAACTGGATGCGAGCAGCGATAGGGAGCCAGTGGAGGGAGCGGAGCAGCGGTGTAGCGTGGGAGAAACGAGGAAGGGAGAAGACAAGGTGAGCAGCAGAGTTTTGGATGAGCTGGAGAGGACGGGTAGCAGAGGCAGGATGGCCGGCCAGGAGGGAGCTGCAGTACTCAAGGCAGGACAGTACCAGGGCCTGAACTAGGAGCTACATGGAGTAGTCGGTGAGGAAGGGGTGAATTCTGCATATGTTGCTAAGGAAGACGCCAGAGTAGAGATGTGCTGAGAGTAGGAGAGGGAGGGGTCAAGGGTGATGCCAAGGTTTTTGGTGGATGAGGAGGGAGAGATGGTGGTGGATTCAAGGGAATAGAGATGGTTAAGGTGTGTGCAGCTCCACGATCGGATCAGCATTACGGATCAGTGGAGCCTGATCCAGATCCTCGTAGTAAAACACCATCTCATGATCCGGCTCCAGTGATCCCGGATCCAATCTCATTTTTCTTCCCATTGACTTCTATACTGAATAGTGTTTTAGTACACTGGCAATGTGAGGGGCCATGTCCCCATCATTGAAAAGTGAGGGGCCATGTCCTCCATATCCCCATGTAAATGATGCCTATGGCTGTATAAAGTTATTACACAATACATGTCAGAAATGTCATTCCAATTAATAATAATAATAATAATAATAATAATAATAATAATAATAATAATAATAATAATAATAATAATAATAAAGTAAATGGATTTGGATAAACCTTGCAGTTTTGGTCCAGAGAGCGTGCCGGGTGTCTCGAGCCCCTCTAAAATCCTCTGAAATGCTGGTTCGGTATTCAGTCCATAACTGTACTCCATGATTCTCTATGTCAAGGTCGGTAGATTGTGGCTATCATACAAGAAACATTAAAGTGGTGCTAAATGTTTCGGAGGCCTTGACATTGACCCACGAACCAACATGGCATGATGTCGTGTGATATCTTTAGGGTTCTGCAGCATATACAGTACAGAAGATATTGCTCTCACATCCTGTGATAGCGTCTTCACATTCAGTACACACTGTGATATCATCTTCACATTCAGTACACACTGTGATAGCGTCTTCACATTCAATACACACTGTGATACATCTTCACATCCGGTACACACTGTGATAGCATCTTCACATCCGGTACACACTGTGATAGCGTCTTCACATTCAGTACATACTGTGATAGCGTCTTCACATTCAGTACATACTGTGATAGCGTCTTCACATTCAGTACACACTGTGATAGCGTCTTCACATTCAGTACACACTGATAGCGTCTTCACATTCAGTACATACTGTGATAGCGTCTTCACATTCAGTACACACTGTGATAGCATCTTCACATTCAGTACACACTGTGATAGCGTCTTCACATTCAGTACACACTGTGATAGCATCTTCACATTCAGTACACACTGTGATAGCATCTTCACATTCAGTACACACTGTGATAGCATCTTCACATTCAGTACACACTGTGATAGCATCTTCACATTCAGTACACACTGTGATAGCGTCTTCACATTCAGTACACACTGTGATAGCGTCTTCACATTCAGTACACACTGTGATAGCGTCTTCACATTCAGTACACACTGTGATAGCGTCTTCACATTCAGTACACACTGTGATAGCATCTTCACATTCAGTACACACTGTGATAGCATCTTCACATTCGATACACAGCTGTGATAGCGTCTTCACATTCAGTACATACTGTGATAGCGTCTTCACATTCAGTACACACTGTGATAGCGTCTTCACATTCGGTACACACTGATAGCGTCTTCACATTCAGTACACACTGTGATAGCATCTTCACATCCGGTACACACTGTGATAGCGTCTTCACATTCAGTACACACTGTTATAGCGTCTTCACATTCAGTACACACTGATAGCGTCTTCACATTCAGTACACACTGTGATAGCGTCTTCACATTCAGTACACACTGTGATAGCATCTTCACATCCGGTACACACTGTGATAGCGTCTTCACATTCAGTACACACTGTTATAGCGTCTTCACATTCAGTACACACTGATAGCGTCTTCACATTCAGTACACACTGTGATAGCATCTTCACATCCGGTACACACTGTGATAGCGTCTTCACATTCAGTACACACTGTGATAGCGTCTTCACATTCAGTACACACTGTGATAGCGTCTTCACATTCAGTACACACTGTGATAGCGTCTTCACATTCGGTACACAGCTGAGAATATGTCTTCACATTTGGTACACAGCTGTATTTTATTATTCTCTCGATCATCTGTAGTTTTAACCACATACCTTGTTAAGGATACAGACGTTACATATCTTTCCAATCACTTCTCATGTCCTGTCAGATACGAGGAGGCAGAGGGAATGCAGATTGGGGTTTGTCAACAAAAAAAAGCAGCAGAAACAAAACACTGTAAAAAATAGAAACAAAAAGAATGTACCAACCGGCAATATACAGATCAAAGGCCTGATACTGATCATTTACAAGAGCCAGACTGTAACCCGTGGAAGATGCAGCTAAGCCTCTTACAACACCTGTTTCCCACAGCCAAGGTTCTATATCCCTTTGTATGGAGCAGCTGGGCACATTTAACAAGAAACTTGACACTCACATTTGGTATAGAACTATTAAGGCAGATATTGTTTGTTTTAGGCAGATCCCTACTGCTTGAGATTCTCTTGTGATGATTGTTTGTAACATTTTAATTGAAAACCTATTTTTCCTCCTTGAACAATGTACTGTGCTACAGCATGTTAAATGCATGTATGTATTTATTTAACCAGGAGATTTACCCACTGAGACCGAGGTCTTGTTTATAAGGGGCTCGTGTGGTGATGTCAGGCCAGGAAATAGACCACAGTTTTGGTGAATGAAATTCGCTGTTGCGCCAGTTTATTATAAATAAAACGATTTAAACACAAAACACTGAACAAAACAAAAGGCACGATGGCCAAAACAAACAGACTAACAAACACTGACCTTTAACAAGTAGCGGGCTGGTGCAGAACCAGCACGCCTAGCAATTGATATTATTATTTGTTTTTAATTCTCCTCTCTCCCGTTCCGTCTCCCTGAACACACCAACCCCGAGTGAAAGATGTGTGTCTCTTTTATGCAGCTGCGCCTGGCTTGATGGCTTGTTAAAACCATTCAATTTGAGCAGGCACAGTCTGCACGTGAACTAATTGTGCACTCCCTGGGCCCCCATACAAATACCCACTTTAATCTGCACGTGAAGTGATTGTGCAATCTCCGTGCCCACGTACAAATACCCACTTTAATCTGCACGTGAAGTGATTGTGCAATCTCCGTGCCCACGTACAAATACCCACTTTAATCTGCATGTGAAGTGATTGTGCAATCTCCGTGCCCACATACAAATACCCACTTTAATCTGCATGTGAAGTGATTGTGCAATCCCCGTGCCCCCATACAAATACCCACTTTAATCTGCATGTGAAGTGATTGTGCAATCTATGTGCCTAAATACAAATACTCACTTTACACTGCATGTGAAGTGATTGTGCAATCCCTGTGCCTAAATACAAATACTCACTTTACACTGCATGTGAAGTGATCAATCCCCGTGCCTAAATACAAACATATATTTTACATCACCTGTGCTACACACCCCATACTTCGTGCACCACTACACACATACATATAAACACAGCATATGCACAGGGACGGGGCACCTCACCACAGGGTCATATAAGCTGAAAGATCTTGGTAGACAGAGCACAAAAAAACAAATCCAAAACTCAGGTTCTTGTTTTGACTTCTCCAGAATGCATTATTTAACCAGTAGCCCCTCCTGGTACTGTGACTTTGTTACTTATCAGTTGCACACACCCTGAACTGTTCTTGTTTGAATGTGTATGTTTGTCAGATTGTTGACTGGAAACACACCATCATAAATGTTGGGAAATAAAACATGCAGATTGCTATAACAAGATTGAATCTGCAGCAAGCTTGGAGTCTTTGGTTGGTTTGAAAAAGTTCTAAATCAGTGAATTTAAAAGTCAGAAACCATGCCGCTCCAATCGATCTGCTTAGTGCATCAAGGTTATTAAATAAAAATATGCAAGTCTGCTTAATATACTTTTTCTTTTTTTTTTACCCCGGTTTTCTCCCCTATTTGGAAATGCCCAATTATTATTTTTATCCCGGTTCATCGCTGCAACCCCCCCCTGGCAACTCGGGAAACAGAGGCTGAAACACACGTCCTCTGAAATGTGCTAATCCGTCATTTTTCGCACTGCGGATCCACAGCGAAGCCACCAGACCTATAGTGCCGGAGGACAACACAAATCTGATGGCTCCACTGCAGATTCGCAGGCGCTCTATCAGCCACAGGGGTCTCTGGTTGCCCTGCCGACCTAATCCCTCCCTACACGAGCGGTGCTCGGCCAATTCTGTGCTGCCCCCCAGGAACCCCCGGTCACGGTTGACAATGACACAGTCTGGATTTGAACCTACGATCTCCAGGCTATAGGGCGCAACCTGCACTCCACGCAGAGCATCTTTAATATACCAGGAGCCCAGTTAATATACTTTTTAAGTTAAGAGGCATTACAAGGCAACACTCTGTTTAAAGTATCTGGCGTTGGCGTATTAACACCGGAACTACCTATATATACCCTTCAAAAAAAAGAAACACATAGCAGATATTTTTTCTTGATCAAAAGAATTGCATTTTATTTAAACCCGTTTTGCTGACAGTGTCACACTGTCAGGATTGAAAACGCATGACGTACGCCAAAATGACATTATTTCCCAAATTAACACTATTTGCTTAAGACTTATTCATTCACTGCACGCACAACATGCGAGATGTGGCTATAAAAGTGGAGGGTTCTCAGCTTGCATGCCTTATTGGTGTTCGCTGTAGACACATTTGAAGGGATAATGCTATTGGACATTTGGAAGACAGTGAATCTCAGTCTGCTGTGGCGCGGCGTCTGAATGTTTCCCAGAGCACATCTGCAGTACCAGGAATGTGTAGATTTTCCAACCAGACTGTCAGAAGCCGCCTACGGGAGGCAGGTATCCGAGCAAGAAGGCCAGTTAGAGGAATGATTCTTACACCGCAACATCATCGACTACTTCAGTGGTGTCATGATCACAGAGTATGGCCCATACAAAGATGGAGAAATGTGGTGTTCAGTGATGAATCCAGATTTCTGCTTCGATGTGCAGATGGAAGAGCCCGGGTATACAGGCGACGTCATGAACGTTTTGCTGCCAACTGTGTGCGACACACTGACAGATTTGGTGGTGGGAGTGTCATGCTGCGGGCGGCAACTCTGTCTAAGAACACTTCAGAAGAGTCTCTTAGCCAGAGACTACTTTATCTATGAAGAATTACAACTTATTTTTTATGCAATGTGTATTTTTTTTCCCATGCACCCTGGTACCCACAAATATTATTTTGCCAATGTTGGTAAGACTGCTAATGGTTTTGTCAGGGTAAGACACTGACGTTGGAATGGCATAATGACTCAACGTCAGTAGTAGTAGGATGTGCTTGGAATCATATCCCTCGACTTCATTGAGGCAACTGAGCTACATATTATGCTTTTTACAGTGCTTCCTTGGGACCTTGAGACCTTCACTAATTCACTGTTTTCAATATTTAATGTATTTTTATGTCCAAGTCAGAGAGCAAAATAAAGAGAAGGAGCACTGTATTGTATACCAGGGTTAGTAACTCACATTAGCCCTTCTTCCAGTCCCTTCTCCCAGTCCTTTCTCCCAGTTCAGAACTACCCTCTATTCAGTAGTGCTGTGAGGAGAAGTGAGATCAGCAGCAGAGGCCTGATTGCTGGCACCTGGTCATTTCAGTGCTGTAATATGTCTAAACCAGGGGAGTTCTGTAATCCAGGACTGGGTGCAGCACTAACGTGAGTTTCTAACCATGCACTGTGTGTGTGTATGTGTGTGTGTGTGTGTGTGTGTGTGAGTGAGTGCAAGCACTATTGTTTTAGATTACTGTGCTGACCATCCAGGCAGGCAGGCATGTGTTAAAGCAGCTGGAGTTTGGGCTGAGCAGCACTGACCTGGTTGGTCTCAGGAGGGTGCAGGCGTGTGGTAAAGCAGCTGGAGTCTGGGCTGAGCAGCACTGACCTGGCCAGTCTCAGGAGGGTGCAGGCGTGTGGTAAAGCAGCTGGAGTCTGGGCTGAGCAGCACTGACCTGGCCGGTCTCAGGAGGGTGCAGGCGTGTGGTAAAGCAGCTGGAGTCTGGGCTGAGCAGCACTGACCTGGTTGGTCTCAGGAGGGTGCAGGCGTGTGGTAAAGCAGCTGGAGTCTGGGCTGAGCAGCACTGACCTGGTCGGTCTCAGGAGGGTGCAGGCGTGTGGTAAAGCAGCTGGAGTCTGGGCTGAGCAGCACTGACCTGGTCGGTCTCAGGAGGGTGCAGGCGTGTGGTAAAGCAGCTGGAGTCTGGGCTGAGCAGCACTGACCTGGCCGGTCTCAGGAGGCTGCAGGCGTGTGTTAAAGCAGCTGGAGTCTGGGCTGAGCAGCACTGACCTGGCCGGTCTCAGGAGGCTGCAGGCGTGTGGTAAAGCAGCTGGAGTCTGGGCTGAGCAGCACTGACCTGGCCGGTCTCAGGAGGCTGCAGGCGTGTGGTAAAGCAGCTGGAGTCTGGGCTGAGCAGCACCGACCTGGTCGGTCTCAGGAGGGTGCAGGCGTGTGTTAAAGCAGCTGGAGTCTGGGCTGAGCAGCACCGACCTGGTCGGTCTCAGGAGGCTGCAGGCGTGTGTTAAAGCAGCTGGAGTCTGGGCTGAGCAGCACTGACCTGGCCGGTCTCAGGAGGCTGCAGGCGTGTGGTAAAGCAGCTGGAGTCTGGGCTGAGCAGCACCGACCTGGTCGGTCTCAGGAGGCTGCAGGCGTGTGTTAAAGCAGCTGGAGTCTGGGCTGAGCAGCACCGACCTGGCCTGGTCTCAGGAGGCTGCAGGCGTGTGGTAAAGCAGCTGGAGTCTGGGCTGAGCAGCACCGACCTGGTCGGTCTCAGGAGGCTGCAGGTCATCCACATCTTAAATGGAAACCCACTGATGGTGACAGACATGGACTGGAATCCACAGTTGCTTTCTGGAGAAGGGGGAAAAATCAATGGGAAGTGTTTAATTGGAGGCTTGACGTAATTCTAGAAAGGTGTCCCCTTTGCTAAATCTGATTGGCTAACTCACACAGCCCATCTTTTCCAACATTATTATTATTATTATTATTATTATTTTTATTATTATTATTTATTTCTTAGCAGACGCCCTTATCCAGGGCGACTTACAGTCGTAAACAAAAATACATTTCAAGAATCACAGAACAAGTATTAATACAATTAAGAGCAAGGTAAAATACAATGACTTTGGTTCTAGCAAAGTACAAATATATGACAAAATACGATTCAATAACGGAGCAGATATCAGTGTCAGTGAACATGTTCTGAGGGTCTTACTGCCCGGCCTCCAACTCCTATGCAACCGTATCTGTGAATCAGGGGGTGATTGTTTTCCCGCACCTGGCATTGGCTGCTGGACCGGTATGGCAGCTTTTGAAGCCTGCTTATCTCTCCCCCTCATTATTATTATTATTATTATTATTATTATTATTATTATTATTATTATTATTATTATTATTTATTTCTTAGCAGACGTCCTTATCCAGGGTGACTTACAGTCGTAAACTACTGATGTTATTAGTCAGGCAATAAAATGGTACTTTCGCTGCCTTTCACACTATGGCGACAGGTGAGCACGATGTGCTAGGCGGCTCAAAATTGACAAAATTGCAAAAATCAATTCCAAACCTATTTGATTCGTCTCGCTTCAGTGTCGCCCATCACATCACAGGCAGTGTGAACAGCTCGCAGTTTGCTGTAATACACATTTGCTTGTCGCATCGCGTCCGAAGTGTAGAGGCCTCAAAGATCGTGTTTATAGGCTTACTGTTATAACTGCTAGATACACTGCAAATACAGAGACTATTTAAAGAATCTCAGTGAAACACTGGACAGGATTTCTCTACTCACATGAAACATAAGAATCAGAACAGCAAATTGAGCTCCCAAAGTGGGATGAACTGGAAGTCTCTCTGCTCTCCTCCAAGATCATTGATTTAGTCTACAGCTCTGACCAAAAGTTTTGCATCACCTACAATTTTAGGATTGAGACAAAAAAAATATGAACATAATGTAGATCTTTTATTCAACATCTTGTAATCAAATAAACTATAAAATCTACAGGAAGCCATAATAGCAGTACATTTATAATGTTAGATTTTGAAATGTCACATTTTTTAATTTGTTGTTTTTCGTTAAGTATCTGTAAAACGACAAAGTGGTATGTAATTCAATATTTGAATGTCACATTATTCAGCAGGTTTCATTCGACTTTATTTCATTCAATAGGGTGATGGAAGTGGGCGACAGGCTGACAGGCCTTCTCTCCTGTTCTTATGGGCTTTGACAATGACATCTGGGTTTCTCCTTGGCTCAGTTCCTTACCTATCAACTATGTATTTCAGTCTAAGGAACAAATGTACATGTATCCTGGTTATTGTAGTCATGATCTGCATTGCAGTTAGTTAACAAACAGAAGCAATTTTAAATCTCTATCTTCAAGTACTATTTACTAACTAAAAAAAAAATCCAATGACGTATTTCAAAAAATGTCTTTGTTCTGTATGAAAAATATTGCGTTAAGTTTATAAAAACGTGTAAGTCTAAGGTTTTCCCTCGGATTTTCCCACGTTTGAGTTTGGCTGCACGCTGGCTCTGTGGGGCATTGCCTGATGCAAATACAGAGCTGGGTGTCTATTTGACTAACAAATCTCTTGTGTGCTTTAGTGCTCCGTTGAATTTCTTTCGTTTGCATGGCTCTGTCATCATACTGCTGCTCTGAGGATTCATTAAGCAGTGTGTGGGTATCATATGTGTCCTTGACCTCCTGTCACTCAGTCAAGTGTTTCAATTTAGTTTTCTCATCTGTAAAAAAGAACCAAACAAACAAACAAACCAAAAAAAAAAGTTTTGGTGCGAGGAACAAATAGCTGCAACCCAATGTAAGCAGTGTACATGGAGTATATACAATATCATTTACACATGCAGTCCCTGTCAGCGACTCAGCTGGATACTGTACAGGAACTGGCAGGCCACATGCATGGCACTGATGCTCACATACACGCTGTATTGTCATAGCTTACTGGAAATATAATTCATGGGTTAAAAATACAAGTCTTGCACTGTGTTGGCGGCTTCAACTTCAGCCATAATATTAGTGCAGGAAGTCAATGTATAATGAAAAAGCTTTATACTATATTAAAAATGTATATACTGTCTAATGGTAATAATGACTTAAGTGGCGGTAAGAGTACAGTACATATTGTAAAGTATTGTTTCTAAATTCCAGCAATTTAACAGTTTTGTCAATGCTGATGTATTCCTGCATTTCAACTCATTCGGGTTTAAAATGCATGTCGTGTGCAGACAGGCTTAAAGAACTGAATCTATTCAGTCTTGAACAAAGTTGACTATGCTGCGATATGATTCAAGCACTCAAAATCCTAAAAGGCATTGACAATGTCCACCCAGGGGACTTTTTCGACCTAAAAAAAGAAACAAGGACCAGGGGTCACAAATGGAGATTAGATAAAGGGGCATTCAAAACAGAAAATAGGAGCCACTTTTTTACACAGAGAATTGTGAGGGTCTGGAACCAACTCCCCACTAATGTTGTTGAAGCTGACACCCTGGGATCCTTCAAGAAGCTGCTTGATGAGATTCTGGGATCGATAAGCTACTAACAACCAAACGAGCAAGATGGGCCGAATGGCTTCCTCTCATTTGTAAACTTTCTTATGTTCTTATTTATTTTACACACATAGTTTTTCAGGTGCAGAACACATAGGTGCAAATATTATAAGCATCTTTAATGCAATCAATCTGTAACGTTTAAACACTCATTCATAAGATACGAAAGAAGATATAAGGTCAACAGAGGCACTAAAACAGGACTAAAAAGAAACTTGAATGTAAATGCACTTACAGTAAACAATCACTATGAGCAGAGGGGTAAACAGGGCACATCTAACTGACCGTGGGACCCCCTTGGAATGAGATGCAGCTCTTCAGGGCTTCTCATTCTGGTTCAGTTGTGTTGTGATGGGTTGTGCCACTTCATCTTCCAGTTTGATTGAGCTGCACCATAGAGACACTTTGTACTCGTGATAATCTACAGCACTGCGGAGAGTATTATTCACTTGTCTCCTGCAGAGGCGTTTGTGCTCCTTTTCTTCTCGGTGGCTGCGTGCAACAGCTCTGCATTCTTACACTTCCATTGAAAAACCTGGAAAACAAACGACCCTGGAAAAGGAGGCCATCGGTTTGCACACCTTTCTCCTTTATAACTTCAATCTGGACTATTTTGAAACAGAACCAACAAAAAAAAAATCTCAGTCTGTCACAAGTGAAATCTGTTCATATTCTGAATAACCGGTAATAACAGGGGGAGCTCCCAGGGGAAATTCAGCAAAAACTCAAAGATTTGTCACAATGTTCACGCTGCTTGTGGCGTGCTTCCTGAAACACTCATATTTAGCTTGTGTAGGTTATTTCGTTATTGTTTCCCTTAGTAAAATGACAAAGCCTCGCATTATTTACAAACTTGCTATTCTTCTTTGAAGCACACGTGTTTTAAAGTCATCCCACTCTCTTTATATTGCAGCATTCTACTTCTCAAATCAAAGCACATTTCCAAGCATGTGTGCAACATGTGTTATCTAAAAACACAGGGAAAAGACATTAGAGGGAGTCCAGAACCAAGATAAAAATACTCTGTTATTTCCTAAAGTATCTAGTATATTTTTAATAGGAGATGCCCTCCAAACTGAAAATCAGTTGCCTGCATTTCTTAACTGTGTTCACAGCATCATTCACCTAGGACAGGGGTTCCCAAACTTTCTCAGCTCAAGGCCCCCCAAAACTTTCCGAATCATGGCTGAGGCCCCCCACCCAATGAATCTGTATTATTATTATTATTATTATTATTATTATTATTTAGTCATTAGCAGACATCTTTATCATTTTTATTATTAAGTCATTTAGCTGCAGACACGTTTATCCACAGCGACTTACATTTTTTTAAAACTTACTTATAATGTACTGCATATAAATTACAAGGGTAACAGCATCACTACAGGAAATACACTTAGCCACACATTATGTCTCACTGAGTGAGAAAGAGACATATGGTAGCATAAAGGCAGTGCAGTAGTAGTGCCAACGTTTTGTCTTGTAGATACTGAGCAGATCACCTCTTATTGCAAACAACAAATTCAATGATAAAACAAAATGGTACGGACATGCTCTGTGCTTTGTCTTCAGTGCTGTCAGTGTGGAAACCCAGTCTCACACATATATGTTGTAGCGAAGGGTAAAATAGTACTTAGAACTTTTTCGCTAACAACAGGGTACTCATCCATAATGTGTATCCAGAACTGTGCTAACAGAACAGCAGAGAATTTCATCTTTAAAGTCCCATCGTTTGACAGTTCAATCAACTCCTCTTGGGATTTCAGGTCCAGGTTTCTATCGCTTTCAGAATCAAAGGGATTTCGGATCCAATTCAAATGTTTGCTTTCGAGCTCTGGAAAGTATTCACTGAAGTAATGTTGCAGATGAATCACATGAGACACGATGAGTGGCAGGATGCTGCTGGTACTCATGCTGGAAGATTTAAGTTTTCATGTAAAAGTGGAAACATTTCTGTCACGCCTTCATTAAGTTTATTTTCGGAGAGAGCATTTTTTTAGTGAATGCTCTAACTTTGTCTTGCATATTTAATATGGTTACGCCACGGCCTGGGATGCTTTGATTCAGAGCACTTAACTGTCCAAATATATCCGACAAGTACGGTAGTTTCAGAATCCATGTAGGATTTTCAAAACAACTTGTGAGTTGGCTATTCTCTGTTGATAAGAACTGTTTCAGCTCATGCTGAAGTTCACACACTCCTTGCATGACTACCCCCCTTGACAGCCAGCGTTCTTCAGAGTGGAGCAGTAAGTGCGCGTGGCTTGCACCCATTTCACTACAAAGCGCAGCCAACATTCTGTGTTTCACGAGGCTAGCTTTTATCATATTCACAATTTATATCACTTCTTGCCTCAGCTGGTTAAACTCATCATCCATACGTTTGGCAACAAGTGCTTCACGGTGAAGCATGCAATGACTTGCGACGGCATCTGGAGATTTTGTCTTTATAAAAGCTACAACACCATTACGTTTGCCGGTCATAGCAGCCGCACCGTCAGTGCACACTCCCACACATCAAGACCAGTCTATTGAATTTTCTTGAATATATCCATCTAGCACTCTGGATATTTCCTCACCAGTTGTTCTCCCTGGTAATTCTTTACAGAAAAGGAATTTTTCGACAAATTCCCCCCCTTCTATAAACCTAACATATATGAGTAGCTGTGCAGCATTTGCAATGCCTGTACTTTCATCTAACTGCAAGGCAAAGTACGGGCTAGCACGCAACCGATCCAAAAGCTGAACAGAAACATCTTCTGCCATCTCACATATCCTTCAGCACACAGTATTGTTTGACAACAGCACCACTTCAATTTTTTTAGCTGCTTTCTCACCCAGTATTTCACAAACAATATCAACAGTCACTGGCAAAATTAACTCTTCCCCAATTGTATGCGGTTTTTTGTGCAAGCAATTTCGTATTGCAAGAAATTCTGCTTTATATTTAATTGTAGTCTCATTATGTAAATTGCATAAATATAGCTGTTTATCCATCCATCCATCCATTATCGATCCGCTTCTCCTGGTGAGGGTCGCAGCTATAGTTGTTATTTAAATTGTAATTGCAATTCACCCTGCTTTTGTGATAATGATACATACTCTAAGCACTAAACAAGCAACCAGAGACATTCAAAGTACATATGCAGGGCAGGGGGCGCGAGGGCAAGAGTTTTAAGATTTGTTTATTTAACTTTTAAGATTTGCTTTTAAATATTTCACACACATTTTTTTTCTTTTCTTTGTTCGGTAATTTTACATATTTTCTGCGGACCCCCTGAACTTCGCCGCGGACCCCAGTTTGGGAACCCCTGATCTAGGGCAGTTTTTTTATTTGAAAATGTTGATTAACTGCTTGCACACAATGTGCCAGTGATGTACTCACTGACTTGTGCCCGACAAGATCGTGTAAACATCAAGTCAGAAATGTGTGTTGCTGCGCAGCAACGTCACTGCCATTTGTGCTATCCGGTTTGTCACGCAAATGCAATGTGGTCCAATCAGAACGAAGCAGCCGTTCCATTCAACCCTGTTGCCATGTTATGTTACACGTCTGAATTTCAGTTTATTCTTATTGTTATCTAGTGATGTGCATTTGAGGAGATTTTTGGAATCGGTTCCGAACCGGATATTTCGATTCTGGTTCCAAAACTATTTATTCTCAATAGTTTCTCAAAATTGGTCTCATTGATCAAATATTCATTTGCATTCGCCACTGGCGACTGTGGGAGTGGGTAGGTCACATACAAAATAACTTAGTTATATTATTAGTTTTGCTGATTCCCCCCATATTATTATTAAGCACTTGTTTATATACATATTATTTCAGTGCGTGTTCGTTGTGTCGATATAACGAACTACTGAAATCAAGTTGCTCAATGTCAGGATCCATTTGTTTTATTTTTACACCTTGTCATTAAAACCACAGAGTAGCTGCTATTGCCGCTGATTGCAAACACTTAGATTTTTATGTTTGTGTTTCACAGAGACTTACTTTCACATCACAGAAAAAGGTCAATTACATAAGCGGATTCATACTGTATTTAGTTTTTCGGCAGATTGATTTGTAACGGTGATTAAACAAGGATTTTAAAGCTAGGAGCCAGATACCCATAAGGATTTTAAAGCTAGGAGCCAGATGCTCATAAGGATTTTAAAGCTAGGTTCCAGATGCCCATAAGGATTTTAAAGCTAGGAGCCAGATGCCCATAAGGATTTTAAAGCTAGGAGCCAGATGCCCATAAGGATTTTAAAGCTAGGAGCCAGATGCCCATAAGGATTTTAAAGCTAGGTTCCAGATGCCCATAAGGATTTTAAAGCTAGGAGCCAGATGCCCATAAGGATTTTAAAGCTAGGAGCCAGATGCCCATAAGGATTTTAAAGCTAGGTTCCAGATACCCATAAGGATTTTAAAGCTAGGTTCCAGATGCCCATAAGGATTTTAAAGCTAGGAGCCAGATGCCCATAAGGATTTTAAAGCTAGATTCCAGATGCCCATAAGGATTTTAAAGCTAGGTTCCAGATGCCCATAAGGATTTTAAAGCTAGGAGCCAGATGCCCATAAGGATTTTAAAGCTAGGTTCCAGATGCCCATAAGGATTTTAAAGCTAGGTTCCAGATGCCCATAAGGATTTTAAAGCTAGGAGCCAGATGCCCATAAGGATTTTAAAGCTAGGTTCCAGATGCCCATAAGGATTTTAAAGCTAGGAGCCAGATGCCCATAAGGATTTTAAAGCTAGATTCCAGATGCCCATAAGGATTTTAAAGCTAGGTTCCAGATGCCCATAAGGATTTTAAAGCTAGGTTCCAGATGCCCATAAGGATTTTAAAGCTAGGAGTCAGATGCCCATAAGGATTTTAAAGCTAGGAGCCAGATGCCCATAAGGATTTTAAAGCTAGGAGCCAGATGACAGTAAGGACTTTAAAGCTAGGCTCCAGATGCCCATAAGGATTTTAAAGCTAGGTTCCAGATGCCCATAAGGATTTTAAAGCTAGGTTCCAGATGCCCATAAGGATTTTAAAGCTAGGTTCCAGATGCCCATAAGGATTTTAAAGCTAGGTTCCAGATGCCCATAAGGATTTTAAAGCTAGGTTCCAGATGCCCATAAGGATTTTAAAGCTAGGAGCCAGATGCCCATAAGGATTTTAAAGCTAGGTGCCAGATGCCCATAAGGATTTTAAAGCTAGGCTCCAGATGCCCATAAGGATTTTAAAGCTAGGTTCCAGATGCCCATAAGGATTTTAAAGCTAGGTTCCAGATGCCCATAAGGATTTTAAAGCTAGGTTCCAGATACCCATAAGGATTTTAAAGCTAGGTTCCAGATGCCCATAAGGATTTTAAAGCTAGGAGCCAGATACCCATAAGGATTTTAAAGCTAGATTCCAGATGCCCATAAGGATTTTAAAGCTAGGAGCCAGATGCCCATAAGGATTTTAAAGCTAGATTCCAGATGCCCATAAGGATTTTAAAGCTAGGTTCCAGATGCCCATAAGGATTTTAAAGCTAGATTCCAGATGCCCATAAGGATTTTAAAGCTAGGAGCCAGATGCCCATAAGGATTTTAAAGCTAGGAGCCAGATGCTCATAAGGATTTTAAAGCTAGATTCCAGATGCCCATAAGGATTTTAAAGCTAGGTTCCAGATGCCCATAAGGATTTTAAAGCTAGGAGCCAGATGCCCATAAGGATTTTAAAGCTAGGAGCCAGATGCCCATAAGGATTTTAAAGCTAGGAGCCAGATGCCCATAAGGATTTTAAAGCTAGGAGCCAGGTGCCCATAAGGATTTTAAAGCTAGGAGCCAGATGCCCATAAGGATTTTAAAGCTAGGAGCCAGATGCCCATAAGGATTTTAAAGCTAGGAGCCAGATGACAGTAAGGACTTTAAAGCTAGATTCCAGATGCTCATAAGGATTTTAAAGCTAGGTTCCAGATGCCCATAAGGATTTTAAAGCTAGGAGCCAGATGCCCATAAGGATTTTAAAGCTAGATTCCAGATGCCCATAAGGATTTTAAAGCTAGGAGCCAGATGCCCATAAGGATTTTAAAGCTAGGAGCCAGATGCCCATAAGGATTTTAAAGCTAGGAGCCAGATGCCCATAAGGATTTTAAAGCTAGGAGCCAGATGACAGTAAGGACTTTAAAGCTAGATTCCAGATGCCCATAAGGATTTTAAAGCTAGGAGCCAGATGCCCATAAGGATTTTAAAGCTAGGAGCCAGATGCCCATAAGGATTTTAAAGCTAGGAGCCAGATGCCCATAAGGATTTTAAAGCTAGGAGCCAGATGACAGTAAGGACTTTAAAGCTAGGTTCCAGATACCCATAAGGATTTTAAAGCTAGGTTCCAGATGCTCATAAGGATTTTAAAGCTAGGAGCCAGATGCCCATAAGGATTTTAAAGCTAGGTTCCAGATGACAGTAAGGACTTTAAAGCTAGGTTCCAGATACCCATAAGGATTTTAAAGCTAGGAGCCAGATGCCCATAAGGATTTTAAAGCTAGATTCCAGATGCCCATAAGGATTTTAAAGCTAGGAGCCAGATGCCCATAAGGATTTTAAAGCTAGGAGCCAGATGCCCATAAGGATTTTAAAGCTAGGCTCCAGATGCCCATAAGGATTTTAAAGCTAGGTTCCAGATGCCCATAAGGATTTTAAAGCTAGGTTCCAGATGCTCATAAGGATTTTAAAGCTAGATTCCAGATGCCCATAAGGATTTTAAAGCTAGGAGCCAGATGCCCATAAGGATTTTAAAGCTAGGTTCCAGATGCCCATAAGGATTTTAAAGCTAGGAGCCAGATGACAGTAAGGACTTTAAAGCTAGGTTCCAGATACCCATAAGGATTTTAAAGCTAGGTTCCAGATGCTCATAAGGATTTTAAAGCTAGGAGCCAGATGCCCATAAGGATTTTAAAGCTTGGAGCCAGATGCCCATAAGTATTTTAACAAACTGACACAATGTACCGGTATTTAAATACAAGAGTGACACAAATAATAATAACACCCAAGTGCTTTACAATGCTGCTCACTATATGCACCTATTATCAAATAACAGCTAACTAAGCAAATAACTGATCCTACAACTACTGAATAAGCAAATCAACAAATCGACGGAAGATCTATAATGGCAAAGCATATCGATTAAATGTAAACTTACCAATGTCATGTAGAAGCTCTCAGTAAAGCTGCAATCTTCGCTTCCCTGTTGCATTGAACTTTTTCATTGCTACTTCTTTCCACGCGCCACGGGACTTGAGGGTCAAATCCTTCTCAAAGGTCAACTGTATGAGGTGTGCTTTGCGGTTGTGATGCTGCTTCTGTGTGTTGTCAGTACGTTGGAAAGGGTAGAAAATGAGTTTCCGCACATAGCAGTAGAAGCCCCAAAGTGAAAGCAAGTCGTAGCACTGTCTTAACACTTAGCATCAAGGGTGCTGTGAAACGTTTTCTGTAGAAACTGACGTGCAACTAGCAATTCAGATTCAACAATGTTCATCTTGATTAAATTAACTAAGGGTTGCAAATTAGCAAGCTGTAGAAACGTTGGGCTATTGGGGTAGACAGCCTGTAGCGCTGCAATTAGTTTAGTATTACATTCATTAAAACGAGCCGACAGTTCAACCAGTACGGCATCCAGCACACCATAAAACAGCCTCTTGAGGTCACGTTCATTATCAGCTTCACCCCCTGGCTGACCAACAGATCTCTCAACCTCAAAGTCTTCAAGGTGCTTGTTCAAATGTAAAACTCTCTGTTTCTTGCATGGCACCGCTGTTTCACCACTGTCATTCAGCAGATCGTTAGACACTGCAATACACTCTGAAGCACTACGAACGACCTCTACAGCAGAAAGAAGATCGCTTCTTTCTCCCTGAAGCATTTTGTTTGGAGTGTCCAGTATACTATACTCAAGATTTTTCGCACTATGTGTGCAATGAATGTGAAGCCTACAGCTGACACCTGCTTCAATAATCCAACAGCTTCACTCTTAACTTCGGGTCCGTGTCCTCGAGTGCTTTGGATTTCACCAACGGGCCGTTCGCATAAATTCCGCTTGCCTCTGAATTAATCAAAATACTTTGAAGCCACTCTAAAATGTACACAACGGTATCATCACTGGTATTAGTTTCTAGCATATTTCTCGCTAGAATAAGTTTTTGTCGAGTGTAGTTGCGTAGCTGGGTCACTAGGTCAGGCTTAGCAGCTTCAGCCACGTGAACCTAATAAAATAAAATAAAAACCGTTGAAAAAAAAACGCAAGGCTTAATAACGTTATTTAATATGCATCTTTTTACACACAAAACAGATAAAACAACAAGACCCTTTTTAATTTCTACAGACGGCACAAGACCGCTGCCGTATTTCAGTTTGAAAATCGAAGCCTCTCATTGGCTGAACAGGTTAACAGGTAACAAAGAGGAACACCGATCTCCCCGATGTGGAAGGGATGGGATTGATTGACAGTTTGAATGTGCATGCATCGAATGGATAAAAACCACATCGAATGACAAAGTGCACACCAAATGGATAAAAGTCACATTGAATGTATAAAGCTCATATTTAATGTTTGATGCTAGTTTAACATTCGACTCTAGTATTTAACATCAATACTTGCATTTAATATTCAATGTTGAATGTATTATTTGATGTTAAAATCTAACATTTGATGTTAAACTTTAACATTTGATACATGAATTTGATATTTAATGCTAGTATTTATTATTTGATGCTAAAATTCAATATTTGATACTTGCTTAAATTTAACATTTAATGAATTGTCATTCATTATTTAATTTGTGTTACTTTCACCTCCCATACAACTGCTCACAACTGGTTACATGCAACAAAGTTGTGAACCGATCGCTCAGGTGTGGACCCAGCTTTACAAGCTGCTGTGTTGAGTGCATGTGAGCGCAATACACGAAAACTCCCAAGTAAAGAATACATTTAGACACTCCAAAACTATATATGATGGAGAGTTTACACCTTTTTTAACTTGGAGATATTCTCCATGTATGCATTTTCCTCCTACTTCTGTAGCTGAGTTAAGGTTTGCAAAACCCAAATTATGTAAACTTTCCATGGACCACCTGAAAGGAGCCGGCTGACCAGATTTAGAACCACTGCACTAAGTCATTTAAAAATATCTCAAAATAACTTCCTGTTCATTTAGAGATATCTCGAAATAACTTCCTGTTCATTTAAAGATATCTCGAAATAACTTCCTGTTCATTTAGAGATATCTCGAACTAACTTCCTGTTCATTTAAAGATATCTCAAAATAACTTCCTGTTCATTTAAAGATATCTCGAAATAACTTCCTGTTCATTTAGAGATATCTCGAAATAACTTCCTGTTCATTTAAAGATATCTCGAAATAACTTCCTGTTCATTTACAGTCTCTAAATGGACAGGAAGTCAATTCAAAACATAAAGCATTTTCACAGGAAGTCATTTTGAGATATGTTAAAATAATTTTGAGATATCTCTAAATGAACAGGGAGTTATTTCGAGTTATCTCAAAATGACAGTTTGACATACCATGCTAGCAAAACATTATTATAAATCAATTTGCAATATTTTTATTTCATTTTTGGATATCTCAAAATGAAATTAAGATATATTCAAAATGGTTTATTTACAGATATCTCATATTCGTTTAAAGATATCTGCAAGTGATTTACAGATATCTCTAAATATTTCAAGATATCTTAAAATGCAATTTGAGATATCTCTAAATGATCATTTGGCTTGCCATAGCTTTTAGCTTCTTCTGGTCGTCAGTACAGAAATAATCACTGATGAGAAGCCATGTCCTGCTAGTCACGACTGTACATAACACTGAACAATGTGGTGGTGCATCGCCTCCGAATGGAAAACAGCCGTGCTGACTGTTCAGAAGAAGGCCTCGTTACAGATTCTATAGGGAGATGATTCGCATTGCAATATTGAGACCTTAAATACAAAGTTGCCGAAAATTATGGCTTTGTATCAAAAGGTTGTTGTTTTGATTGGAAAATAGCGCACTGTACATGAAGTAGTCAAACATTAAATTATTTTATAATAAAATGATCATATTGTACATGTTTAGAAAATGAAAAGCTAATTGGTGCAGCATTTTTAAAATCTTTCAGGGGGCTCCTGCAAAGGCGGAAGGGAATGGAGTGCTTGTGGGACTTGGGCAACAAAGTGTTAGTGACAAAGTCAAACAGACAGGACAGGTCCCCTACTGCTTGGAAACATGGACAGAGGAAATCCCCCCCTCGTTGGAGGACCCGTCCCGGCAGCTTGCCTGGTGATAGGGAGATCCGGCTACCCGGGGGGGGCAGAAAGGTACCTGGACCTGGAAAAGGAAAGATCTGGACACAATCCGTCCGTAGAACCGACCTCCATCAGGCGTGAGCCCCGAAGTGAGGCTCGCGGGACCTGGAGGAAAAGGGGAAGAGGGTTAGGATAAGAGAAAGGCGTAAAAAGTACAGCCTCGCTGAGGCTAAAGCGCACGAACTGCGAAATAACAGGTGTGGCCGGGGGTCACCTCTGACCTACGAGGAACCTGGGCAGCATAGCCAGGCCCAGCCAGGAGAGTGAGACTCACTCCCCCAGAGGGGGCCCTGTGCGGACAATGCGGTGAAGGAAGAAGCAGAGGAGGACAAACGCAAAACGAAAGACAAGAGCAGGAAGCAGTACACAGCTTAAATAGAGCAGAGAGAGATTGACAGATGGGACAGCCACTGGAAGCAGCTCGGATGACAGAGAGCAGACTGAGTCATTATTATTATTTATTTCTTAGCAGATGCCCTTATCCAGGGCGACTTACAATTGTTACAAGGTATCACATTATTTTTTTTACATACAATTACATTCTTTTTTATACATTATTTTTACATATTACCCATTTATAGTTGGGTTTTTTTCACTGGAGCAATCTACTGTAGGTAAAGTACCTTGCTCACGGGTACAGCAGCAGTGTCCCCCACCTGAGATTGAACCCACTACTCTCCAGTCAAGAGGCCAGAGCCCTAATCACTACTCCACACTGCTGCCCCTGTCATCCTGCAGGTAAGTGCCTTCTACAGCACCCCCCCGAACTACGCTATAAAGGCTACATTTAAAGTTTGAGAATATTTTGTGTACTTTGTAACTAGGGTCCCTCTTGACATATCAGCAGTCACTGTAAAGAAATGATGAATGCCTGCAACTTTCTTAACTGTTGTTAGAGGAACCATCAACATATAGAGCAGTCTTCATTAACATATAGAGCAGTCTTCATGAACACATAGAGCAGTCTTCATGAACACATAGAGCAGTCTTCATGAACACATAGAGCAGTCTTCATGAACACATAGAGCAGTCTTCATTAACACATAGAGCAGTCTTCATGAACACATAGAGCAGTCTTCATGAACACATAGAGCAGTCTTCATTAACACATAGAGTAGTGTTCAGTGTCTTTCTGGAAAAATAACCCACATTTCCCCAGGCATTTACCAGCTACAACAGGTGACATCATATATACTGAACGTCTCTCTGATGATGGCTTGCAAGATGTTTTGGGTCAGCACCTAAAGCAAAACCGATACTTTGTGTGTAAAGATGTGCAAAGTATAACCACGTGAAAAATGCAAATTCACTTTCATATGCACTGTGGCCTGATACTGTTCATTGCCATGCAAATGCAATATGTGCGGGTTGCTGCACCCACATTGCAGCAGTGGGAAGGGTCCTGGCTCATTCCTGCAATGGAAATAAGGGTGATAACAATCTGTCTATGACTAAACCTACCCTTTGATGTCATGATCATAAACACCCTTAACAGCTTTGTGTGCAATATCTCTGTATGGTGTGCTTCTCTTGAATAATACACATCATAGAACGCTGTATAGAATGTCTGGATATAATGCACAACCAGTATTTAAACATGCAGACAAAATCCAAATATTTATAAAAGGGTGCACTTTATATTCATACAATTATGGATAAAAAAAGTGTTCTCCCATCTCTCTCACTCTTGCAGAGAATGCAATTCTGGGCACAGACATGGAACTGCAGAGCGTGGAGAATAATCCTGTCTGTCTGGAGAGCTTCTTCAAGGACTGGTTGCATGACCACGGCTCTGACAAAGAGCATCTCCACCTGCTCCTGCCTCCAGGGGCTTTCACAGGCAAGAGCAGCCTCCGTTCAAAACTGAGTGGGGTAATACAGGGTGTCCCATAAGACATCAGGCATCCTGGGCATGAGTGTTCATATCGGTTGCCTCTCTAGTTCTTTCAGGTGTGAAATGTCATATGATTTTGATGTGTACCCATTTCTGTTTCATGCATCAGTGGTAATGAGTTTTTTACTGCGCAGAGGGAGGGTAAATACTACATCTTTACTCTTAGTGCTCCTGTCCAATTAAAAGAGCCTGACCCCATTGTATGGTAGTACGGTGTGGTTTATTAACGCTGCGATTTATGGACAAAATGACCAATAATTAATATAGGGGGATTTCTCCAGAGCTACATTCTACAATACAGCATCAAAAGCTCACGTTAAGGGTTACGTATGGTGTTTGTATGACAGCTACAGCATCTTTAAACACTATTTAAAAACTAGCATTCAAAGTGGCCCAGCTGGAAGTCTGATGCAAGAACAGTAGCAGCAGCATACTCATGGCATGTCTTTGAACAGCATTACTGGTATCTTGTAAATGGTAATCTTATGCAAAATGGAAACTGGCTGATTGAGTGGCATGTAAAACACATGCAAATTCAATTATGGGACAATATGGTTCTTCTGTTTTCAACAATGATGCCACACAGAGACGAGACAGCATGTGCAGTTAGACACATGGGCTCTGTGCTCACAGCGGGTGGAAAGGGATAATCGCCAGCGGAAGGCTGCTTTTGCGTTGCATTCTTTGGAGGTTTGCATATTGGCTGTGACAGGGTAAATAAAATATACAACATATTTCAGCAAATTCTGAAGCAGAAAAACTTTTTAAAAGTCTGGACAGGTATTCTTACTTCTGCTCCATCTTCTCCAAAATGAACAGGAGATTTAACCCCCAAAAAATCACAAAATCAGAACCCTATGCAGCTGTATAAAATAAAGACATTCATTCGACTTACAGGGTATGGACAAAAAAGTCATATGCAGCACACACTTTTGTGCAAACAGGCTGGCCCTCTCATAACTGATTCGTTTCGGCCAGCCTGCAATCATATATGGTCTGCCAATGGAAATGAAGGTGCCTGCTTTCAACACTTAATTAGCGGATGGACACGTTGTATTGTTGTCCAGTTTCAGAGGGTTGCCAGCTACTTTATGACTCTGAGCCAGCGCAGCTTGGCTGGGGTCTTGTGAGGCTGCTCGAGGTCTCAGACACTCTCAGTCTTCACAGTGAAGTCTGCAGCTCCAGGGAGCAGCGTCGGGCTGAGGAGCCTCTCCTGAACATCACACTTCAAGCACACTGCACACTGCAGACTTCAAGCACACTGCATTTTGTCCATAAATCGCAAATTTCACAACACAACACTTTTATAGCTCTTACTGCATTGCTGACGGTTATTGGGTCTAGTTCCTTGAAAGACACAGGTCACAAATATAAAGGGGTTTACTGTACAGAGCAGTTGAAAATAGAATTACATATTAAAATAATTACCTGTGGTGCGTGTGGTGTGGTGAAGCAGGGTGTGAACCATCTTTACCCACACTGCATGTCTCGTGCAACCAATCATTAATATGCAGTCTTTCCTTTTTGCAATTTACTGCATAATTATCCTATAACTCATTTATACAAGTCCAGAACCTTAATTAAGGGGTTGATTTGATTAACATACCCCACAGGGATAAGCCCTGTCTGGATTTTCTTGGAGAATTTTTACAGTTGTGGGATCTACCTGGATTTCTATCAAACACCTATTTTTAGGGGTACTCCCTGGATAAACACTGCTAGGTAGTTGATGCAATCCAGGGATTCACATGTGCTGTAAAATGCTCCAATAAAATTCAGCTGTGGCTTATCCCAGCAGGGTTTAACTGCCTTCAATATATCGTATAAAGAAAATGTTTTGATTCGAGAAGCACCCATACTGTAGTCCAGTCTAGACCAGCAGAGTTTCCACGCCCTCTGTCACACCCTGAGGGTGAGTGGAATCGCTTGAGCACAAAGGTCTTTAAAAGGTCCTTTGTGCTCCTCTGCCAGTGAGATGAGGGTAAAAGCTCTATACCCACGAATGCAGACCAGCCCGGCACTCTTGCATAGTGGTTGAGACTTTCGCTTGAGGCCAATGTTTTTTTTTGAAACTGCCACATTTTAACATGATGTAAGCTTCTTTCACAGTCACCTTATGGTAATCAATTCTGAAACACTAGATCAAAAAAATAAATAATAATAGAATTAACGAGTACCCACCCAACGTTGAACATTTAACCAAGGGATCGAGAGCATCCCAGGTGTGTGAACATGTCAGCCTGGGCTCAGGACCTAAACAGTACAAATGCCTGTGGTTTATTCCTGCATCGTTGTGCTTCACAAAACAGAGACTGACTGCTCCTGGCTCGCTGTGAGCCTCACACTCAGAGTGTATGTTCTCCTACTACATTATCCAGCCCTCTGCATCCCTTGCCCTGCTCATGAAGCCCGTAGCAGTCAGGGAGCTGCTGCTGACCTGCCACCTTCCCGTGGTGGATGAAGAACCACTGGCGACAGCGCTCAGCAGAGTACAGGGGCATTACACTCCTGCCCTCAGGCTGGCTGCTTGAACACTCACTCTTTTCACTGGGGGGTACTAGGCTTCATTGGCTTTGACATTATAAACATTTACCATAGTAAACAAATACTAAGTGTAATAAAACACAGTGAACAAAATAGATATGCTTTGTAAAGCCCAGGCAGGTATAGTAAGTGTAACAGGCCATTACATTTCAGATTCTGTCCAGTCCCCTGTCATTGACATTAGCTGAGATTAAAAGCACTAAACAGGTTCTTTTGCATTGTGGTTAAGACGCTTGCTTGCGGTGCGCAGCATCGGTTTGTGCCCAGCTTCCGTCCTGTTGCATAAGGCACATTAAAAAACATAGCTAGCGATGGAAAATGCATAGCATACACATTGGAAAAGCATGAGGAAACTGCAATATTACCCCTTTTCAGGGTACAAATGTCCACAGCTTTTAGCCTTACCTCTAAAATATTAGAACACAATAACATAATGTAGTTTATAAAAGGGAGGCCACTCAGCCCATTAATACTTGTCCTGTTCTTAGTAGCTGATTGATCCCAAAACATTGTCATTTCAAGTCCCAACGATTCAGCATTTACAACATGGCTAGGTAAGGCATTCCATCCCCTCACCACTCTCTGTGTGAAGAAGTGTCTCCTTCAGTAACATGACTAGGTCACCCATTCCGTACCCTCACCACTCTGCGTAAGTGAATGTCTACAAATCTCTGTTCTAAGTCTCTCTCCACCGAATTTCCAGCCATGTTCTCCATACTACCTTTCTTCCTTTACAAGATTTTTGGTTTTTTTCCCTCAATTCTGTTTGTCACATTTTCTATGTTTTAAAACACAAAGTTTGCTGGATGTACTGGACGTGGATCTTGCATACAACCCTCTTGGCCAGAAAAGCAACCTGCACAAACACCTGCATGGGCTGCTGGGCAGGACTCCCTACAGACAGCAGACACAGCGCAGAGAGCAGCCTCCTCCTGGGCAGGACTCCCTACAGACAGCAGACACAGCGCAGAGAGCAGCCTCCTCCTGGGCAGGACTCCCTACAGACAGCAGACACAGCGCAGAGAGCAGCCTCCTCCTGGGCAGGACTCCCTACAGACAGCAGACACAGCGCAGAGAGCAGCCTCCTCCTGGGCAGGACTCCCTACAGACAGCAGACACAGCGCAGAGAGCAGCCTCCACCTGGGCAGGACTCCCTACAGACAGCAGACACAGTGCAGAGAGCAGCCTCCTCCTGGGCAGGACTCCCTACAGACAGCAGACACAGCGCAGAGAACAGCCTCCTCCTGGGCAGGACTCCCTACAGACAGCAGACACAGCGCAGAGAGCAGCCTCCACCTGGGCAGGACTCCCTACAGACAGCAGACGCAGCGCAGAGAGCAGCCTCCTCCTGGGCAGGACTCCCTACAGACAGCAGACACAGTGCAGAGAGCAGCCTCCACCTGGGCAGGACTCCCTACAGACAGCAGACACAGCGCAGAGAGCAGCCTCCTCCTGGGCAGGACACCCTACAGACAGCAGACACAACGCAGAGAGCAGCCTCCGCCTGGGCAGGACTCCCTACAGACAGCAGACACAGCGCAGAGAGCAGCCTCCTCCTGGGCAGGACTCCCTACAGACAGCAGACACAGCACAGAGAGCAGCCTCCTCCTGGGCAGGACTCCCTACAGACAGCAGACACAGCGCAGAGAGCAGCCTCCTCCTGGGCAGGACTCCCTACAGACAGCAGACACAGCACAGAGAGCAGCCTCCTCCTGGGCAGGACTGCCTACAGACAGCAGACACAGCGCAGAGAGCAGCCTCCTCCTGGGCAGGTAAGCGCACAGGGCAGGGCGTCTGTCTGGGTGACCAGGGGAATACACATGGCATGTGAGGGTGCATCTCTCTGGGTGACCAGGGGAATACACATGGCATAATGTGCTTCTATCTGGCGACTCACAAGAACATGCTAAATGTGGTTAAATCTGGATGATCAGGATTCTTCAGAGCTGCAGTGTAACCAACAGCACGCATTCCAATTCAATTTGATGTATTTTATCTTTTAGTCTCAGTATGAACACTAGGTGGTGCTCTAATCATAACTAAACCTGGTCTACCAGTACTGTAGCAACACAATGTCTGCTGTAACCACAACTAGCTTGACAAACATACATTGCATTTAGGGGTGCAATGAGAAACGAGCCGCATGTCACGTTACGATACGCATCACGACAAGTGCCATGGTTCTGATGGGCAGCTTTGTATGCTGCATAACAGCATCAAGTGATCATTAATGATGGATTATTTTGTAAAGGCAACATTTGAATGCAAATAATGGGTTCATACCAAATATACAGTAAATCATATTTATGTATCACTCAAGGGCCATTTGGTAGACTACAAGTATCTATGTAGTGTTTCTGCTCATGGTACATCTCTCTATTAACACGGTTTACCGTGTCACAAGTCACTGATACACCTAATCACATTTAAAAAACTACCAAGAAGCATTTGATATACAGAATAGGCTATTTGAAATGTTTTGCAGCTTTTTACTATTTATTTTACGTTTTGAAGAAAATTGTGTCAAATTTTGTACTTCCTTCAAAATAGGGCCAGTATGTTTTTTTTTAGGTCATTAGAAAAAAGCAATACTTGCCCGTGTGTCTGCAGAAAGCACATTGAGTCATACTGGGACTAAAGAAGGAGATCAGTGGTAGCTGTATCCTCCCAAGAGCTGCTGCTATCATCACGGGCACATTGCCATGTGCTGTACAGACAGTATAGAAGGACTGTGCACATCATCCCGGGCACATTGCCATGTGCTGTACAGACAGTATAGAAGGACTGTGCACATCATCACGGGCACATTGCCATGTGCTGTACAGACAGTATAGAAGGACTGTGCACATCATCACGGGCACATTGCCATGTGCTGTACAGACAGTATAGAAGGACTGTGCACATCATCAGGGGCACATTGCCATGTGCTGTACAGACAGTATAGAAGGACTGTGCACATCATCACGGGCACATTGCCATGTGCTGTACAGACAGTATAGAAGGACTGTGCACATCATCACGGGCACATTGCCATGTGCTGTACAGACAGTATAGAAGGACTGTGCACATCATCACGGGCACATTGCCATGTGCTGTACAGACAGTATAGAAGGACTGTGCACATCATCACGGGCACATTGCCATGTGCTGTACAGACAGTATAGAAGGACTGTGCACATCATCACGGGCACATTGCCATGTGCTGTACAGACAGTATAGAAGGACTGTGCACATCATCACGGGCACATTGCCATGTGCTGTACAGACAGTATAGAAGGACTGTGCACATCATCACGGGCACATTGCCATGTGCTGTACAGACAGTATAGAAGGACTGTGCACATCATCACGGGCACATTGCCATGTGCTGTACAGACAGTATAGAAGGACTGTGCACATCATCACGGGCACATTGCCATGTGCTGTACAGACAGTATAGAAGGACTGTGCACATCATCACGGGCACATTGCCATGTGCTGTACAGACAGTATAGAAGGACTGTGCACATCATCACGGGCACATTGCCATGTGCTGTACAGACAGTATAGAAGGACTGTGCACATCATCTTGAACCACAAACAGTTTTAAACACTTCCTCAGGCTTAAACGAGTTCTAACCATGTTTAAAAATCTCTTCTATGATCTTATATCAGCACTAGCTGACCCCATCTTTAAAATCCACTTGATCTAATCTATTATCACTGGATGGAACCCTAGTTATTTGCTGGTTCTTTGCTTGTATTTTATACTTTAGTTTGTAATATGCAGACATTTCAAAGGCAACGCTATAGATGAAAAGTTTCTTGGTGGCTACATATCGCTTCACTTTGTAGTTCAAACTCTCTGCTATTGTCTAGCTGTAACGAGACGATGTGACCAACGGTTATCATGATGCAGTTTATGTAATATTAAACATTTGCATATCTTGAATTTGAATTAGAGATAAGAAAATGTATTTGGATAGCATTTTATATGGCAATAAAAATGCACATTAAACCTTATGCAAGAATTGTGTATATCAGTTCTGTCCTTTTTTTCCAAAAACATCAATGCAAAGAATAACGAGTGCATTGAGATATCTATAAGGGATATCATTAAACTAAACATCACCGCGCGTTCTCCCATTACAACACACAGCAAAGAATAACGAGTGCATTGAGATATCTATAAGGGATATCATTAAACTAAACATCACCGCGCGTTCTCCCATTACAACACACAGCAAAGAATAACGAGTGCATTGAGATATCTATAAGGGATATCATTAAACTAAACATCACCGCGCGTTCTCCCATTACAACACACAGCAAAGAATAACGAGTGCATTGAGATATCTATAAGGGATATCATTAAACTAAACATCACCGCGCGTTCTCCCATTACAACACACAGCAAAGAATAACGAGTGCATTGAGATATCTATAAGGGATATCATTAAACTAAACATCACCGCGCGTTCTCCCATTACAACACACAGCAAAGAATAACGAGTGCATTGAGATATCTATAAGGGATATCATTAAACTAAACATCACCGCGCGTTCTCCCATTACAACACACAGCAAAGAATAACGAGTGCATTGAGATATCTATAAGGGATATCATTAAACTAAACATCACCGCGCGTTCTCCCATTACAACACACAGCAAAGCCGGCAATACCAAAGCAAAGTAAAAGTGACTGTGGCCCCTCTGCTATCGGCTTCCTCAAAGAGTGTCCAGCCACTGTGCAGCACGAGGACGAGTTCCCGACGGTCCAGCACGAGGACGAGTTCCTGACAGTCCAGCACCAGGACGAGTTCCTGACAGTCCAGCACCAGGACGAGTTCCTGACAGTCCAGCACCAGGACGAGTTCCTGACAGTCCAGCACCAGGACGAGTTCCTGACAGTCCAGCACCAGGACGAGTTCCTGACGGGCCTGGAGTCCAGCACGAGGACGAGTTCCCGACAGTCCAGCACGAGGACGATTCCCTGACAGTCCAGCACGAGGACGAGTTCCCGACAGTCCAGCACGAGGACGAGTTCCTGACAGTCCAGCACCAGGACGAGTTCCTGACAGTCCAGCACCAGGACGAGTTCCTGACGGGCCTGGAGTCCAGCACGAGGACGAGTTCCCGACAGTCCAGCACGAGGACGATTCCCTGACAGTCCAGCACGAGGACGAGTTCCTGACAGTCCAGCACCAGGACGAGTCCCTGACAGTCCAGCACGAGGACGATTCCCTGACAGTCCAGCACGAGGACGAGTTCCTGACAGTCCAGCACCAGGACGAGTTCCTGACAGTCCAGCACGAGGACGAGTTCCTGACGGGCCTGGAGTCCAGCACGAGGACGAGTTCCCGGCAGTCCAGCACGAGGACGATTCCCTGACAGTCCAGCACGAGGACGAGTTCCTGACAGTCCAGCACCAGGACGAGTCCCTGACAGTCCAGCACGAGGACGATTCCCTGACAGTCCAGCACGAGGACGAGTTCCTGACAGTCCAGCACGAGGACGAGTTCCTGACGGGCCTGGAGTCCAGCACGAGGACGAGTCCCTGACAGTCCAGCACGAGGACGAGTCCCTGACAGTCCAGCACGAGGACACTCACTCAGTGATGCGGATTGCTGATGGGGATGGAGAAGCATTCCACTGTGGCCCTGTCAGGGAAAGGAGGCAGTCATATGGAACTACTGCACAGTTCTGTACATCTGGGATCTCATTCATAAACAAAAAGCAGTCTGATTCTGCTCTTAAATGGAGGTGTTGTCCGTGCACAGATCTGTCTGTCTTATATTTGAACGAATAGTTAAGCCTTTAGCAAGTCTTAATATAAAAGCCAGCTAAAAACATACCTTGGAGTGAGAAATGGAAATCAATGAGCTCAGCACCAAAATCTCCTGTTTTATTAGAAACTCTTTATATTAGACAGGTACCAGGTTCGTGCGAAGCACAGTTTATATGACATGAACTAGATATCTGAATGAGGTGCATTTCAATATTATTTAAATGAAGTTAAATCATAATATGAATTAAAACAAGACTCAGATAAATATTCTATTCACGTTTTTAAACCTTTACCGAAGTTATGTTTCTTGCAACTCCCAGTTCTCTTGAAAAACGTTTCAGTGGTCTGTTTTTGCACTTAAGGAAAATGCAGGAGTTTTCTCTGCTTTTTCTGCAGTTATTGCATGCTGCTACACGTTTAGTCCACCTTCTCAATTTGAGCTCAAAACATCCAGATCACATGTAACAGGCAGTCATGGTGTAAATGTCTTTCATGAGTCTTTGGCACGAACCACAGCACAGCATGTGCTCATCAAAGTACATGTCTTGACATTAGAAGTTCTGTAAGGATCTCCTGTAAGTTAATATGTACAGTTCACCCTTCTTTTTAACCCAAAACTGTGCACGGGATGAACTTATTATTCATCTTTAGTTAAAAGAAAGGCAGGGCAGCACATTGAATCTGTTAGCCTTTCTACTGCCACCCCTTTGAAAAAAAATTGCAAAGCCCCTCCATGCACTTGCTAACAAAATAATATTCTCTGGAATGTTTGTGAATAAGAAACGTCACTGCAACTGAAGATTCATCTGCAAGCCATGCCCGCTGACAACCCAGCCTTGATGCTTCACCTCTGATTAACAGTATTGCCTTGAAGAAAGCAACAAGCAAGCACACGCTAAGGTATGCACAGCTCATGCTCTGTGCTTGCTATGAGAAACACACATGCCAAATACAGTAAAGCTATTTATTTAAGGTGGAATCCTGCAAAGTTTTACATACAGTACTTTTTTTGGGAAGTGCATTAATGACAAACACAGCGGTTAGGTCTCAGGGTACATTTGTTTGGAAGTCTGTATGTTTCGTTGTTGTTATATGGATAAAGTTAAATACTCATGAAAATGTTGCAGACTGATTTTGGTTTCATTTGAAACAGACAAGAACAGTTTCATGCTTTGTTTAAATAATTTGTGAGTTAAAGCTTTGCAATAATAAAAATAATAATCATTCAGGAAGTTGTTATAATTACAATATATAATTTTTCTATTGTATATAAATATATATTTTGTTTCTACATTCAGCAACACAGTTTTCATCCTTCCAAATTTGAACACCAGTCGACAAAAAGAAGCAGACACTTCACATTGAAAAACGAACCCTTTTAATCAGCTTGAATTAACAGTGTCCAAAGCATGATATTCCATAGTAACCACTCCTGGAATCTCATCACAGATAGTACATTAGCCTTTAATATGTAAAGTTATTGTTCTGAATGCAAGCGTATTTACAGCAAGACTGTCTGTCTTTTGTAATTTCCACATGAAAAATATATGTTTTAACACAATATTTTAAGAATACAATACAGAGCAGACCAAGTATGATATTTCAAGCTTAGCCACTGAAAAAATGGACAAGTGTGAGGATGGGATTCAGTGTGCAACAACTGGGTTCATCCTGAGTCTAAACAAGAACACTGTCCCTTAACCCGTGATCATTATATTATAACAATATATTGTACAGAGGGCTTGAAGTGAGGGGCATTACGGAACAAACCCAGAATTACATTTAACACCGCCTGTTCTTTACATTTTACAAACTGAACTGTATATACATATTTACTTTGAGTTGTTCTGAAGTTTTTGAAGACTCTGATCAATGTGAATTAAAGATTGCTAAATGACAAGTTTGGTTTCTTCTCACCCAAGCTAAGCTGTATTAATAACAGTCAAAGTTGTTAGAATAGTGGAAAACACTAGTGGAGGCTTTGAGTAAATTGTTGATGCTCATAACATCGATATATATTGTAACCCCTGAATGTGTCTAAGACCTCTGCACAGCAGTGTATGTATATGTATATATACACAGAGAGACAGAGAGAGACAGAGACAGAGATACACTTTTTACTGCAGTGCACAAAATATAAGAATATAAGGGAAGCCTTCTTCCCAAAAATACAAAATCTCTGCACAGATTTCTCAGAATTGCCAGACCCAGAAAAACTCCCCATCCTCCTCGGAGAGCAGTCAAGCTGTATAGAAGTGGCAGCCCAGCACACAAGCGCCTGCCACAGCCTGAGGGACAGGGAGTGACACTGAGGCTCCTCACACAGGGAGGGAAAAATAAATAAATAAATAAATGTTATAGAATACATATATAAATGTATATCATTATTCTCATTATTATTGTTGTGATATGTTTGAAGTACTGTGTTGTTTCTGTTTTATTTACATATGAAAGCAAGAGTAAAATCAACAAGAGATACGCTTCTGCAACTGTGTTTGTTAGTGTGCTGTTACACTGTTAACATGCTCTCCACATACCAGACTTCACACTGTTAACATGCTCTCCACATACCACACTTCAGACTGTTAACATGCTCTCCACATACCAGACTTCACACTGTTAACATGCTCTCCACATACCAGACTCCCCACTGTTAACATGCTCTCCACATACCAGACTTCACACTGTTAACATGCTCTCCACATACCAGACTTCACACTGTTAACATGCTCTCCACATACCAGACTTCACACTGTTAACATGCTCTCCACATACCAGACTTCACACTGTTAACATGCTCTCCACATACCAGACTCCACACTGTTAACATGCTCTCCACATACCAGACTTCACACTGTTAACATGCTCTCCACATACCAGACTTCACACTGTTAACATGCTCTCCACATACCAGACTTCACACTGTTAACATGCTCTCCACATACCAGACTTCACACTGTTAACATGCTCTCCACATACCAGACTTCACACTGTTAACATGCTCTCCACATACCAGACTCCCCACTGTTAACATGCTCTCCACATACCAGACTTCACACTGTTAACATGCTCTCCACATACCAGACTCCACACTGTTAACATGCTCTCCACATACCAGACTTCACACTGTTAACATGCTCTCCACATACCAGACTTCACACTGTTAACATGCTCTCCACATACCAGACTTCACACTGTTAACATGCTCTCCACATACCAGACTTCACACTGTTAACATGCTCTCCACATACCAGACTTCACACTGTTAACATGCTCTCCACATACCAGACTCCACACTGTTAACATGCTCTCCACATACCAGACTCCACACTGTTAACATGCTCTCCACATACCAGACTCCACACTGTTAACATGCTCTCCACATACCAGACTTCACACTGTTAACATGCTCTCCACATACCAGACTCCACACTGTTAACATGCTCTCCACATACTAGACTCCACACTGTTAACATGCTCTCCACATACCAGACTCCACACTGTTAACATGCTCTCCACATACCAGACTCCACACTGTTAACATGCTCTCCACATACCAGACTCCACACTGTTAACATGCTCTCCACATACCAGACTTCACACTGTTAACATGCTCTCCACATACCAGACTCCCCACTGTTAACATGCTCTCCACATACTAGACTCCACACTGTTAACATGCTCTCCACATACCAGACTCCACACTGTTAACATGCTCTCCACATACCAGACTCCACACTGTTAACATGCTCTACACATACCAGACTCCACACTGTTAACATGCTCTCCACATACCAGACTCCACACTGTTAACATGCTCTCCACATACCAGACTTCACACTGTTAACATGCTCTCCACATACCAGACTCCACACTGTTAACATGCTCTCCACATACCAGACTCCCCACTGTTAACATGCTCTCATTTTATGAGGGACGTTGTTGTAAATGAAAGTAGTTAGGGAGAGTATACATTCATGCCAACTGTAAAACACAGTTATTCTTCATTCAAAAACCACTTGGTGAACTGAAGTGAGCAATGTTGTGCTTTCGGTCTTGTATCACAATACATACTGTACCTCTATTATGATACTATATCATGGATTGTTACAACCCTAGTTGTTTCCCAGCTAGATTCACTACCAGAGTCATATAACAGTGAGTACAGTACAGCCTGTCTCTGGTCCTGTGAAGAGAACAGGTTTCTTTACAAACAGACAAGCTCAGAAAAGAGGAAGCTGCAGAGTAAAACACACAACCCCAGCAAGCTCACAGGCCATGCTCGTGAAACCTTTCCTGCCCTTTTTTGGTGAAATGTGGCTGAAAATTAAACAGAGCTGATTGAGAAGAGATTATGCTGCTACTTTAGGAACGAGGGGGGGGGGTGGGTCACAGAAAGCGACGTTTCAATGTTTAACTTTGTATAATTCTGTTCAATGAAATCTCACAAGAGACAGGTGTGAGGATGAGGTCACATCCTTTCATTAAAGGTCAATCTTATTCTGATTTTTTTTATTGAGAGGATTGCTGCCTTGCTGATTCACAGTGCAGGCTTATGTGTAATGTGCTTATAATCTTGCCAGTGTTCACAGTCTCTATAAGCACATATTATCCCACCCCGACCAGACCAGACCAGTGCTGCAGACACTTGTTGTGACAGACAGCACAGCTGGCCACATCTGTACCTCTGCGCTGCACAGTGGTGTTAACAGTGTGATATTCCTGGTGTTTACCATGTATGCTGCTGCTGTTTGTATACTACATTCATATTAATACAGCAGCACCTGAAGGCAAATTACTAGAGGACTGAGAGCCGCCAGCACAGACAGCAGTAAAAAACGGACTTTAAACACTCTGCTGTTGTCTGGCAACGCAACAGGACTTTCTTTGCCAT
Organism: Acipenser oxyrinchus oxyrinchus; assembly: GCA_030684275.1. Classification (NCBI taxonomy): domain Eukaryota; kingdom Metazoa; phylum Chordata; class Actinopteri; order Acipenseriformes; family Acipenseridae; genus Acipenser; species Acipenser oxyrinchus. The sequence continues at coordinate 532,288 of CM060247.1, read as the reverse complement.
GGTCACAGAGAAGCAGCAAGGCATTTGGTTCAGAACAAGTCACATTCTTTTAATGTGGGTCATAAAATGCAAACTCCACTTCAAGGGCTGTGTCAGAGGGAAATAAAAGGCTGGTGCTGAAAGTGTAAAACTCTGTTTTAAAAGCTTTAGCTAATATAGCTCATGTTTATGTTTCCGGTAACAGCCCTTTTTGCTTCACTGCTGGTTTATTGAACATGTTGTTAATTCAGTCAGGAACTGTCTGTATAATGTCTGTTTAGGGAAGTTAGTGATCTAAAAACATAAGAACATAAGAAAGTTTACAAATGAGAGGAGGCCATTCAGCCCATCTTGCTCATTTGGTTGTTAGTAGCTTATTGATCCCAGAATCTCATCAAGCAGCTTCTTGAAGGATCCCAGGGTGTCAGCTTCAACATTACTGGGGAGTTGGTTCCAGACCCTCACAATTCTCTCTGTAAAAAAGTGGCTCTTATTTTCTGTTCTGAATGCCCCTTTATCTAATCTCCATTTGTGAACCCTGGTCCTTGTTTCTTTTTTTAGGTCAAAGAAGTCCCCTGGGTCGACATTGTCAATACCTTTTAGGATTTTGAATGCTTGAATCAGATCGCCGCATAGTCTTCTTTGTTCAAGACTGAATAGATTCAATTCTTTTAGCCTGTCTGCATACAACATGCCTTTTAAACCTGGGATAATTCTGGTCGCTCCTTTGCACTCTTTCTATAGCAGCAATATCATTTTTGAAACGAGATGACCAGAACTGAACACAATATTCTAGATGAGGTCTTACTAATGCGTTGTAAAGTTTTAACATTACTTCCCTTGATTTAAATTCATCACTTCTCACAATATATCCGAGCATCTTGTTGGCCTTTTTTATAGCTTCCCCACATTGTCTAGATGAAGACATTTCTGACTTTTCACTTTCAATTTCAATTTCAGTATCTCCTATATGATATTTATAATGCACATTTTTATGGCCTGCGTGCAGTACTTTACACTTTTCTCTATTAAATGTAATTTGCCATGTGTCGGCCCAGTTCAGAATGCTGTCTAGATCATTTTGAATGACATTTGCTGCAGCAAAGCAATTAGCAGCAAGTTAAATATTATCCTGATGAGGAAAGCATGTGTGTGAGTGGGAGTGGGTGGAGAATCTCATTGTCATAAACTTTGTTTAACCTGAATTATAAAAACAAATATATAATAACAAGGAATATGTGATGATTGTTTTGCAGTTGAATGTATTTCACGAGATGATAATAGCCTTATTTTATTGAAAAGAGCCTATAACCATCTGAAACTCTCACTGTGGAGTGGAACTGGAATAAATGATCACCAAACTCAACACAGGAAACATGAGCGCTGCGTCTTTTGGCAAATAGGGCCCGTATTTTCAACACACTGTAATGAGAAGTCATAACTTATTTCATTTATTAGGGGGAAGTTATAACCACACACTTTTGTAATTACACCTGTTTACAATTCATTCATTTGAATCCTAACTTACATTTAGTTTTAAATGATGGGAATTTTCAACATATCCTTAGAAGCCCAGTGGTAAATAATCCCGGCCTGTGTGAATCCAGTGAAAGATCTGTCTGGACATTCTTCTGGTGCGGTTCTGCACGGCATTGATGTGCTTGTTAGTTCAGCTCGTACCTTAATGTCTGAATAGAGAGCACACGTAAAATGAAAAACAAATACATGAAAATACAACTTAACTTAACATAAAATACATGCAGACCAGACCATCTGTCTATTTTACCCAATCCGCACACTCTATAGAATGCACTGAAAGCACGCAATCACCTTCATTCACCACCACAGTTTCAACATTTCATGCAGCTAGCGTGAGCGGGTATTTCAGTCCTCGTTCCAGCTATGTCAATAGGACTGCTCAATTCATGCAGCTAGTATGAGCAGGTATTTCAGTCCTCGTTCCAGCTATGTCAATAGGACTGCTCAATTCATGCAGCTAGTATGAGCGGGTATTTCAGTCCTCTTTCCAGCTATGTCAATAGGACTGCTCAATTCAGTAATTAATGGCAATGGATAGGAACAAGATCCTGAAAGAGCCATAAATGAGCAACGCTGACTGACTCCCATCTTGTTCACCTCAATAGTGCATGCCGATCGGCCTGGTCCCCATTCACTTCATTCACAGTCCCGACCTCATCCTGCATGTCACTAGCTAGGGAAAGGATTAGAAAGCACTGCTGTAGTTCCAAGGTGTGGCAATGTTGTGGTTTAATTTATTACTCAACTGACCAGTCCCGACCTCATCCTGCATGTCACTAGCTAGGGAAAGGATTAGAAAGCACTGCTGTAGTTCCAAGGTGTGGCAATGTTGTGGTTTAATTTATTACTCAACTGACCAGACTTGGCTGTATTCCTTGAGGACTCCTGAGCATTCTGCTCCCAATGCTTTTCTTCCTACAGCAGGTCCAATCTGCAGACATGCGGGTCGTGATAAACCCGGGTCACTGCTGGATGCCATGCAGTGACTGCTTCACTGTGGGCACGGTCACTTATGACAATGCTCTGTGTGGAACATGAAGAGAGCTGACAAGAAGCAGGCTGAATATCCCCGATTTGGAGCACTTTGCAAGAGAAAAGCATCTGGTGCTGGCTGTAGATTGAAACACACACGCATGCACGCACATACACCACACACACACACACGCACGCACGCACACACACATAAAAGTATATAAAATAAAACCTCTTCTAAGTACACGTTTTACTACTTAAAAAATAGAACATCTCAAAGTTTTATTTAATTAAAGTAATCTATAAATGTATGTGGAAAATGTGGGAACACAGGGGGGTTACACGACAATACCATTGAAATTATAAAAATAATTACCCCAAATGCAGTGTCTAGAAAAAAAAGGGCAATGGGAGACTACAGAAATCCCCACCAGGGTGTGAATAATAAAAAGATCCAAATTTGCAATTTAATTTGTCACAGATTGGAGTACTTTTAAATTTAAAATGTGATTGAAACTTTGAACCTTGAGGCATGTTTATAATAAGTGCTGCAGCAGCTGACAGACAGGCTCCTCCACTGACACTCTCAATAACTTGTGCTGAAGAACGTGCTAACCAAGTTTCCTTGCAATCAGATCAGCATTTTGTCTCTAAGTGCCAGTGCCAGCTGGGGATGATAGGGTGCAGCTCCTCTGGGACTGACCTCGCACACTGACTCAGTACATCATCTCCTGATAGCTCCCGATGGACGAGGAGCAGATCCAAGAAAAAAATAAACCGAAATGCTGTCCAGGAAAAAGCGTTCCAGCTCTTTACTTCCTGCTAGACTGTCCAAGAAGGTTGGTTAGAGGCTTCCTAGGTCCTCATAAACTGATTCTGGAGAACTGGTGCCACCAGCATCTAGCAAGTCCTCCTGGCCCCTGTTCACCAGGGGCAGACTGTTGTTGTTGCTCTTCATCACCATGCTGTAAATGTCCTTGCTGTTGGAGTTGTTGAAGTTGGCTTTGCCAAGGGGCAGGGGTGGCGGCTCTTTCCTGGATATCTGTGGCTTGGGTGCTGGTTTGGGCCCCTTGGGTCTCGGCTGCTGCTGCTTTTCGTAGGGAGGCACGCAGTAGTCGTCAGTGCTGGGGTTGTAGGGGATCTCGTGGCCCGTCTGATCGTCCACGCCCTGCTTCCTCCACGCACTGGCACCCAGGCGAGCCTCGTCATACAGGGAGCCGACGACGGGGGGCGGCTGCCAGGCCCTCCCTTCCGGTTCGTCAGTAAATGTGCTCCTCGGTGTCCGCCCCCCCGTTTTTGCCTCCTCCTTCAAGCATGAGCCCAGATGCTTTCTGTGCCAGGTCGTAGGTGACACGGTCGTAGATGTCAGAGTAGAGGGGCTCTGGCTTGCCTGGCTCGTGTGCACCGTGCCTCTGCCTGGGCGTGGGGGCCGGGGGTTTAATGCTGTCTACGGGGTCGGAGTACAAGGACTCCACAGAGGGCTTGGGCGGCCGCACCGAATCCATGGGCTCGGAGTAGAGGCTGGCCTGGTCCTGCAACAGGGACGAGCTTCTGGGGAGTCTGAGCAGGGGGGAACGGGGAGGAGTGCTGGGGGATTTCGAGGACAGGCTTGGAGGATCAGGAAGGTTGCGTGCCTTCAGGAGCTTGTCTTCCGCCTGCCGCCCGTCCCTCTTGGTGAAGATGCCGTCGGCCGAGCCCTGCTTGCTGCCCGCGAGGGTGTCTGACTCAGGCTCTGTGATCTTGGTTGCGCATACTGCGCTCCTCCCCCTCCCCCTGACTCTGTGATGGCGCTGCGTATCTGCTGGCTGGCCAGGCTTTCTGAGTCCAGAGAGGGGTAGCTCTGACGGTTCTCTTCCGCCTGCACCTTCTGCTCCTTGATGGCAGTCTCCACGATCTGGAAGATCTCGTTGCCCTGCTTCGTCTCGAAGGTGAAGTTCCCCGGGCCTGAGTCACAGCGCCGGCCGGCTTCGAACGAGAACATCACCTGGCAGAGACAAGGACAGCCAGTCACTAACCGAACTCTTTACAGAAATTTCCTACAGTATTTACTCTAAAGAGTATTTCCATTTAATGCATACTTAATGATCTGTACACTTCATTACACCGTGCAGCACACTTGGGAAGTGTCCTGGAGAAACCCTCAGTTTCTTTAGATGACCTCTACTTGCTGCACCCTATAACCAACCGTATGCAACAGCGGAGGCACCACAAGAGCTTTCCAGATGGGTTTGCTTGCACCTCATCACCACTGACGAAGGGTTAATATATAATAGAATTGCAAAAAAAAAAAAAAATGTAATTTTTTATAACAATACATTTGAAGTGATTATTTAAAATTAGCAGTAAAACAAAAGCTTTTTTTTTTTTAAAATACATTTCAGCGCTGCAAGAATGTGACTGAAAGAGCTTAAAACAAGACGTATTGAACTAATTATGTTGTGTTTTGGTTAGCTACATCTGAAATGTAGAATGTAGAACTTACAGATAAACATGCTTAAGAGTAAGTGACTAAAGTAACCACAGGTTAAGCACATCTAAGAGATAAACCCGGGTTTATCCATATGGCTCTACATGCTTAGCAATATAAGTGGGTATTTGGGTTAGTTTGGGTTGGATTTGCACTCCAATTCTCTGAAATGGCCTTGAGTGTTGCATGAACCCAGATAAAAGCACAGGAAGCACGCTGTTACACAAGTTACAGTTTTTAACATAATTAACTTTGACCTAATTAAAAACTACACAGGCATACTTGATCGCGGTTTGAGGCTGCAGAGCGTTCTAGAGAAAATTAGCACAAGCAACAGAACAAAAAAACAAAAAATTAAAAGATGTGGCAAAAAAGTTTTGAAACGTTTAAAAAGACGAGAAAAAAGATAGTGTTTGATCGTCAGTGGCTGGTGATGTCTGTTCTATTCGTCTGTCCTAACAGGCCTATTTAATCAGATTCAAATACAGGCAGCGCGTGTTTGCTTCTATACAGAACAGCTCAAACCCCACTACAGCAGGGCTGTTTTAGGGAATGTTTTTCACTGCTATTTTTTTAAGGATTTTTCCGAAACATTCTCAGTGATCTGAAAAATGAGAATGATCTTCGAACCCTCTCTAAAGCAGCTGATACATGGGTTTGTGAGCTGCAAACTCGATTTTAAGCATTACACTTTTATGATCGGGATCTCCGTCTTCTTAAATGCATAGCATGGTATAGTATGGGAGCCCTTAAACAACTATATATTTTAATTTACCAACATGGACTCACTGTTACAAACATTCACATTCACATAAAGTTGTGAGTCTTTGCTCTGTGAAACGGTATGTCTGACCGGAGTGGCGCTTCTATCAAAACACAGAGTCCCTTTAAATATTTACTGCTATTAGTTAGAGACCAGTTTTAAGTTTGTGCTTCGTTGCAGTCGCTGGATTTCGTCCGCAGCAGGGGTGAATTCCTCAATTTGCTTTCCTTCTGCGAGTACCTGCACAGTATATTAAGTATTGAACATGTTTTCTGCAACCAGAACAAGATATTTTCAGTGTTGTATTTTGTAACCGTTTCAAAAAAAAAAAAAAAAAGGTTTTTCTTTTGCTTGGGCATTCTCAAAGCTATTTAATCAGAATTGTCATTAGCACATTTATTTTCTTAAAGATAAAAAATCACCAATTACATTTCTTAAACAAATAAAAAACCACTACCCACAAGCCCCTAAATTAAATGTCTGAGTGGTTTGTTACTGGTTTGGTAACTTCATTTGGTGTGTTTTCTCATTATGAGAAAATGACGATTTGTAGTAAATAGCTCTTGAGGAATCCAGTCCACTCTGCTGCAAAGTGTTTCCACTGCCAGCTAATAAATAGCATCAATAACCGTGATAGATAAAATACAAGTAAAACAAAAAGCTTTTTAAAAAACGCATGCACCGAGAAAGACACTAGTCACTAAACTGATCAAGCTTCTTTTTGTATATTAAACAGAAAGAGCAGACAGGCTTGGTTTCATTTTGAAATGTGGTGGATGTGCAGTGCTGGTGGTTGATGGGTCAGCACTGCCCCAGGTTAATGATGTTATTAATGTGAGAGAGTCAGCACTGCCCCAGGTTAATGATGTTATTAATGTGAGAGAGTCAGCACTGCCCCAGGTTAATGATGTTATTAATGTGAGAGAGTCAGCGCTGCCCCAGGTTAATGATGTTATTAATGTGAGAGAGTCAGCACTGCCCCAGGTTAATGATGTTATTAATGTGAGAGAGTCAGCACTGCCCCAGGTTAATGATGTTATTAATGTGAGAGAGTCAGCACTGCCCCAGGTTAATGATGTTATTAATGTGAGAGAGTCAGCACTGCCCCAGGTTAATGATGTTATTAATGTGAGAGAGTCAGCACTGCCCCAGGTTAATGATGTTATTAATGTGAGAGAGTCAGCACTGCCCCAGGTTAATGATGTTATTAATGTGAGAGAGTCAGCACTGCCCCAGGTTAATGATGTTATTAATGTGAGAGAGTCAGCACTGCCCCAGGTTAATGATGTTATTAATGTGAGAGAGTCAGCACTGCCCCAGGTTAATGATGTTATTAATGTGAGAGAGTCAGCACTGCCCCAGGTTAATGATGTTATTAATGTGAGAGAGTCAGCACTGCCCCAGGTTAATGATGTTATTAATGTGAGAGAGTCAGCACTGCCCCAGGTTAATGATGTTATTAATGTGAGAGAGTCAGCACTGCCCCAGGTTAATGATGTTATTAATGTGAGAGAGTCAGCACTGCCCCAGGTTAATGATGTTATTAATGTGAGAGAGTCAGCACTGCCCCAGGTTAATGATGTTATTAATGTGAGAGAGTCAGCACTGCCCCAGGTTAATGATGTTATTAATGTGAGAGAGTCAGCACTGCCCCAGGTTAATGATGTTATTAATGTGAGAGAGTCAGCACTGCCCCAGGTTAATGATGTTATTAATGTGAGAGAGTCAGCACTGCCCCAGGTTAATGATGTTATTAATGTGAGAGAGTCAGCACTGCCCCAGGTTAATGATGTTATTAATGTGAGAGAGTCAGCACTGCCCCAGGTTAATGATGTTATTAATGTGAGAGAGTCAGCACTGCCCCAGGTTAATGATGTTATTAATGTGAGAGAGTCAGCACTGCCCCAGGTTAATGATGTTATTAATGTGAGAGAGTCAGCACTGCCCCAGGTTAATGATGTTATTAATGTGAGAGAGTCAGCACTGCCCCAGGTTAATGATGTTATTAATGTGAGAGAGTCAGCACTGCCCCAGGTTAATGATGTTATTAATGTGAGAGAGTCAGCACTGCCCCAGGTTAATGATGTTATTAATGTGAGAGAGTCAGCACTGCCCCAGGTTAATGATGTTATTAATGTGAGAGAGTCAGCACTGCCCCAGGTTAATGATGTTATTAATGTGAGAGAGTCAGCACTGCCCCAGGTTAATGATGTTATTAATGTGAGAGAGTCAGCACTGCCCCAGGTTAATGATGTTATTAATGTGAGAGAGTCAGCACTGCCCCAGGTTAATGATGTTATTAATGTGAGAGAGTCAGCACTGCCCCAGGTTAATGATGTTATTAATGTGAGAGAGTCAGCACTGCCCCAGGTTAATGATGTTATTAATGTGAGAGAGTCAGCACTGCCCCAGGTTAATGATGTTATTAATGTGAGAGAGTCAGCACTGCCCCAGGTTAATGATGTTATTAATGTGAGAGAGTCAGCACTGCCCCAGGTTAATGATGTTATTAATGTGAGAGAGTCAGCACTGCCCCAGGTTAATGATGTTATTAATGTGAGAGAGTCAGCACTGCCCCAGGTTAATGATGTTATTAATGTGAGAGAGTCAGCACTGCCCCAGGTTAATGATGTTATTAATGTGAGAGAGTCAGCACTGCCCCAGGTTAATGATGTTATTAATGTGAGAGAGTCAGCACTGCCCCAGGTTAATGATGTTATTAATGTGAGAGAGTCAGCACTGCCCCAGGTTAATGATGTTATTAATGTGAGAGAGTCAGCACTGCCCCAGGTTAATGATGTTATTAATGTGAGAGAGTCAGCACTGCCCCAGGTTAATGATGTTATTAATGTGAGAGAGTCAGCACTGCCCCAGGTTAATGATGTTATTAATGTGAGAGAGTCAGCACTGCCCCAGGTTAATGATGTTATTAATGTGAGAGAGTCAGCACTGCCCCAGGTTAATGATGTTATTAATGTGAGAGAGTCAGCACTGCCCCAGGTTAATGATGTTATTAATGTGAGAGAGTCAGCACTGCCCCAGGTTAATGATGTTATTAATGTGAGAGAGTCAGCACTGCCCCAGGTTAATGATGTTATTAATGTGAGAGAGTCAGCACTGCCCCAGGTTAATGATGTTATTAATGTGAGAGAGTCAGCACTGCCCCAGGTTAATGATGTTATTAATGTGAGAGAGTCAGCACTGCCCCAGGTTAATGATGTTATTAATGTGAGAGAGTCAGCACTGCCCCAGGTTAATGATGTTATTAATGTGAGAGAGTCAGCACTGCCCCAGGTTAATGATGTTATTAATGTGAGAGAGTCAGCACTGCCCCAGGTTAATGATGTTATTAATGTGAGAGAGTCAGCACTGCCCCAGGTTAATGATGTTATTAATGTGAGAGAGTCAGCACTGCCCCAGGTTAATGATGTTATTAATGTGAGAGAGTCAGCACTGCCCCAGGTTAATGATGTTATTAATGTGAGAGAGTCAGCACTGCCCCAGGTTAATGATGTTATTAATGTGAGAGAGTCAGCACTGCCCCAGGTTAATGATGTTATTAATGTGAGAGAGTCAGCACTGCCCCAGGTTAATGATGTTATTAATGTGAGAGAGTCAGCACTGCCCCAGGTTAATGATGTTATTAATGTGAGAGAGTCAGCACTGCCCCAGGTTAATGATGTTATTAATGTGAGAGAGTCAGCACTGCCCCAGGTTAATGATGTTATTAATGTGAGAGAGTCAGCACTGCCCCAGGTTAATGATGTTATTAATGTGAGAGAGTCAGCACTGCCCCAGGTTAATGATGTTATTAATGTGAGAGAGTCAGCACTGCCCCAGGTTAATGATGTTATTAATGTGAGAGAGTCAGCACTGCCCCAGGTTAATGATGTTATTAATGTGAGAGAGTCAGCACTGCCCCAGGTTAATGATGTTATTAATGTGAGAGAGTCAGCACTGCCCCAGGTTAATGATGTTATTAATGTGAGAGAGTCAGCACTGCCCCAGGTTAATGATGTTATTAATGTGAGAGAGTCAGCACTGCCCCAGGTTAATGATGTTATTAATGTGAGAGAGTCAGCACTGCCCCAGGTTAATGATGTTATTAATGTGAGAGAGTCAGCACTGCCCCAGGTTAATGATGTTATTAATGTGAGAGAGTCAGCACTGCCCCAGGTTAATGATGTTATTAATGTGAGAGAGTCAGCACTGCCCCAGGTTAATGATGTTATTAATGTGTGAGAGAGTCAGCACTGCCCCAGGTTAATGATGTTATTAATGTGAGAGAGTCAGCACTGCCCCAGGTTAATGATGTTATTAATGTGAGAGAGTCAGCACTGCCCCAGGTTAATGATGTTATTAATGTGAGAGAGTCAGCACTGCCCCAGGTTAATGATGTTATTAATGTGAGAGAGTCAGCACTGCCCCAGGTTAATGATGTTATTAATGTGAGAGAGTCAGCACTGCCCCAGGTTAATGATGTTATTAATGTGAGAGAGTCAGCACTGCCCCAGGTTAATGATGTTATTAATGTGAGAGAGTCAGCACTGCCCCAGGTTAATGATTATGTTATTGATGGTGTGAGAGAGTCAGCACTGCCCCAGGTTAATGATGTTATTAATGTGAGAGAGTCAGCACTGCCCCAGGTTAATGATGTTATTAATGTTATGTTGTTGATGGTGTGAGAGAGTCAGCACTGCCCCAGGTTAATGATGTTATTAATGTGAGAGAGTCAGCACTGCCCCAGGTTAATGATGTTATTAATGTGAGAGAGTCAGCACTGCCCCAGGTTAATGATGTTATTAATGTTATGTTGTTGATGGTGTGAGAGAGTCAGCACTGCCCCAGGTTAATGATGTTATTAATGTTATGTTGTTGATGGTGTGAGAGAGTCAGTGCTGACCCAGGTTAATGATGTTATTAATGTTCTCCTCTGATGGCCTGGGTCCTGGTCAGCACACAGGTCTGAATTAAAGGCCACGGCCCACGTCAGAGGCCCCTGCCCCGGCTGTTCATGCTGGACCACATCCTTTGACATGGTGTCTGCGGTGCAGCTGGTGCACGAGATTGAAAACCAGCGAGCAGAAGTAACTGCAGTAAAGCAGCAGAGCATGGAAACAACACGATGCTACACGTGCACACAAATAGAAATATAGAATACAAGAGATACTGACACAAAATAAAAACGGAAGTTAAATAGAAAAACTATTTTCATATGCACAATGACATGGTGTTCAAGCTGTCAGAGGGTCGTTGTATAATTAGCATGTAACGCAGTTGTGTGGGTTTGATCCGATTGAAGTGATCCCATTGAGTCTGACACGGCACAGCATGGTGTCGCCTCGGCCAGCCCCTCACCTTGTCTCGCCCGTATCGGCGCAGCAGCTTGTAGGGCCAGGCGAAGAGGGTCTGCTTGGTCTTGGGCTCCTTCAGAAGCAGGCTCTCCTTATCAGCTTTCAGGCAGTACGAGCCTTGCAGTCTGCACCGTTCCGACGCCTCTGTCTTCTGCACCGACACCCAGAACTCACTCACTGCAAAACCAACGCAGGCGGAGAGTCAGTAACCAGGCAGCCGAGCTCTGCTGACAAGGGAATGCTAAACCAGCTTTCCGGAGGTGACTTTGGTTTTGAATGACAGGAGAGATAAAGCATGTGCAGAACCATATGGGAATGGAAAGCTTCGTAAACAATGAATCACAGCAAACATAGTCATGTATGCCCTGAGCCTACGAGAGCAGAAATATGAAGTATAGAGGCATACAGACACAGAAGCATAGAGGCACACAGACAGAGAAGCATAGAGGCACACAGACAGAGAAGCATAGAGGCACACAGACAGAGAAGCATAGAGGCACACAGACAGAGAAGCATAGAGGCACACAGACAGAGAAGCATAGAGGCACACAGACAGAGAAGCATAGAGGCACACAGACAGAGAAGCATAGAGGCACACAGACAGAGAAGCATAGAGGCATACAGACAGAGAAGCATAGAGGCACACAGACAGAGAAGAATAGAGGCATACAGACAGAGAAGCATAGAGGCATACAGACAGAGAAGCATAGAGGCATACAGACAGAGAAGCATAGAGGCACACAGACAGAGAAGCATAGAGGCATACAGACAGAGAAGCATAGAGGCATACAGACAGAGAAGCATAGAGGCATACAGACAGAGAAGCATAGAGGCATACAGACAGAGAAGCATAGAGGCATACAGACAGAGAAGCATAGAGGCATACAGACAGAGAAGCATAGAGGCATACAGACAGAGAAGCATAGAGGCATACAGACAGAGAAGCATAGAGGCACACAGACAGAGAAGCATAGAGGCATACAGACAGAGAAGCATAGAGGCATACAGACAGAGAAGCATAGAGGCACACAGACAGAGAAGCATAGAGGCATACAGACAGAGAACCATAGAGGCACACAGACAGAGAACCATAGAGGCACACAGACAGAGAAGCATAGAGGCATACAGACAGAGAAGCATAGAGGCACACAGACAGAGAACCATAGAGGCACACAGACAGAGAAGCATAGAGGCATACAGACAGAGAACCATAGAGGCACACAGACAGAGAACCATAGAGGCATACAGACAGAGAAGCATAGAGGCACACAGACAGAGAACCATAGAGGCATACAGACAGAGAACCATAGAGGCACACAGACAGAGAACCATAGAGGCACACAGACAGAGAAGCATAGAGGCATACAGACAGAGAAGCATAGAGGCACACAGACAGAGAAGCATAGAGGCACACAGACAGAGAAGCATAGAGGCACACAGACAGAGAAGCATAGAGGCATACAGACAGAGAAGCATAGAGGCATAGAGGCACACAGACAGAGAAGCATAGAGGCATACAGACAGAGAAGCATAGAGGCACACAGACAGAGAAGCATAGAGGCATACAGACAGAGAAGCATAGAGGCACACAGACAGAGAAGCATAGAGGCATACAGACAGAGAAGCATAGAGGCATACAGACAGAGAAGCATAGAGGCACACAGACAGAGAAGCATAGAGGCATACAGACAGAGAAGCATAGAGGCACACAGACAGAGAACCATAGAGGCATACAGACAGAGAAGCATAGAGGCACACAGACAGAGAACCATAGAGGCACACAGACAGGGAAGCATAGAGGCATACAGACAGAGAACCATAGAGGCACACAGACAGAGAAGCATAGAGGCATACAGACAGAGAAGCATAGAGGCATACAGACAGAGAAGCATAGAGGCATACAGACAGAGAAGCATAGAGGCACACAGAGAAGCCTCTAATACCTCCAGGATTATCGTGGACCATCGCTGAATCACTGAGGACTCTCTCCAGGGGTTCAGGTAATCTGATCAATTCCCTATCTCTGTTAATACCAGTGACACGTATAGTATCTAAACAATAACGTTTAATGCAGAATGTAATGTGGGTAGTTGGAACTAATAAATGATAAACATTGCTAATATTTGAACCATGGTCTGGTCTCATCCTTATAGCATAACAAAGTAGTTAATTCCACATTTACCTTAATTCATAACCCTTACAGGGCCAGCTCTGCCCGACGCACCATGAACCAGACTCAAGAGTCAAATCAAACATGTTCAGGAGGGTTTACATCAAATGTGCACAACTTTAACCCTGGCCCACTGCAGATCCACTGCAGATCCACTGCACATCCACTGCAGATCCACTGCACTCCTACTGCAGATCCACTGCAAATCCACTGCACATCCATTGCACTCCCACTGCAGATCCACTGCACTCCCACTGCAGATCCACTGCACTCCCACTGCAGATCCACTGCAGATCCACTGCACTCCCACTGCAGATCCACTGCACTCCTACTGCAGATCCACTGCACATCCACTGCAAATCCACTGCACATCCACTGCACATCCAATTCAGATCCACTGCAGGTCCTAAATGAGTTAATCGGACCAAGTAAAGGTGAAGGACTAGTTGAGGACCAGATTGGAAAGAAAACCCAGACTGCACAGGATCCTGAGGGCCAGAGTTGTGACCCACTTTCACCAAGTGCATGTCCCCCTTATTTTTATTGTTTTTATTTTTTCAGTTTAGGAAAAGGTTTTCTTCACGGTGATACTGTGGAAACAAGCTCAGCTTACATGCATCTAAAGCAACTTGTTGTTCCCGGAACGTCCTGCTAAGTCAGCGCTCACTGTGACAAGTCTCACTGTGCGTGCAACTGCAGGGTAGCGGCTCTTTAGGTGAAGGCTGTATCTGTCACTCCCTGGGTGTGAGTGCAGGGCGAGGGCGCTGGAGGTTTGACTATACAGAACACAACAAACTAGTGCTAGAGTACCTGCTAGGCCTTCCCCAATGGCTCTGATCTATCTAGGTCTTTAATCCAAAGTGCAGTTTGCTCCCTAAGTACAGTTCTACTGTAATAAAACACAGTGAAAGCATGGTAAAGCATAGGAAGCCACTGAAAAGCACAGGTACGGTAAAACATGTTAAAAAGCATGGGAAAGGTGCAAAGTTACTGTGCACATTCACTGTGTAAACTTCTTACCAACTTGCAGGTAAATCACATTCTCAGTGATGCAAGACATTGATAAAGACGCTCATCAACATTCATATTGTTATATATTATTGTGGAAAACCGCAGCGTTTACTGTGTTGGAGACACTGAAACGCTCAATCAGAATTCAAGTTAGGTAGACTATTGTTTCGGCCTGTGCCTACCTGACTGGGCTTGTCTACTTGGCTGAGTTTTTGTTACATCTTAGCGATCATAACATTTTAATAAAAATAAACATAAAAAACAGAACAGGAACTGGTTGACCAATTGATTGATTGATGATTGATTGATTGTCTGATTGATTGAGTGTCTGATTGATTCGCTGATTGATTAATTGGTTGATTGATTGATTGATTGGTTGATTGATTGGCTGGTTGATTGATTTGCGGGTTGATTGATTGGCTGGTGGATTGATTGGCTGGTGGATTGATTGGCTGTTTGATTGATTGATTGGTTTGATTGATTGGCTGTTTGATTGATTGATTGGTTTGATTGATTGGCTGTTTGATTGATTGGCTGTTTGATTGATTGATTGGCTGGTTGATTGATTGGCTGGTTGATTGATTGGCTGTTTGATTGATTGGCTGTTTGATTGATTGGCTGTTTGATTGATTGATTGGCTGTTTGATTGATTGATTGGCTGGTTGATTGATTGGCTGGTTGTTTGATTGGCTGTTTGATTGATTGGCTGTTTGATTGATTGGCTGTTTGATTGATTAGCTGGTTGATTGATTGATTGGCTGGTTGATTGATTGGTGGGTTGTTTGATTGATTGGTTGATTGATTGGCTGATTGATTGATTGGCAGGTTGTTTGATTGATTGGCAGGTTGATTGTCTGATTGGTTGATTGATTGCCTCGTTGATTGATTAGCTGGTTGATTGATTGATTGGTGGGTTGACTGAGTGATTGGCAGGTTGTTTGATTGATTGTCGGGTTGATTGATTGGCTGGTTAACTGATTGATTGTGGGGTTGATTGATTGATTGGCAGGTTGATTGATTGATTGACGTGCCCTGCGGAGCCCCTACCTTCATCCCGGGAGTAGTAGATGAGGTTCTCAGCCATCTCCATCTCAGACTTGCTGTTTGAAGTGCTGCTGGAGTCTGAGCCACTGCTGTGCTTCAGGTCTCCCACGTTCCCCTGAAAGGCAACAGAGTGAGAGAGAGAGAGAGGGAGAGAGAGAGAGTTAGCACATACAGAACCAGTGCAGTAATAGTAATTGAACTGCACTCTGTAGTATATTGCTGGACGTGCAGTAATAGTAATTGAACTGCACTCTGTAGTATATTGCTGGACGTGCAGTAATAGTAATTGAACTGCACTCTGTAGTATATTGCTGGACGTGCAGTAATAGTAATTGAACTGCACTCTGTAGTATATTGCTGGACGTGCAGTAATAGTAATTGAACTGCACTCTGTAGTATATCGCTGGACGTGCAGCAATAGTAATTGAACTGCACACTGTAGTATATCGCTGGACATGCAGTAATAGTAATTGAACTGCACTCTGTAGTATATTGCTAGACGTGCAGTAATAGTAATTGAACTGCACTCTGTAGTATATTGCTGGACGTGCAGTAATAGTAATTGAACTGCACTCTGTAGTATATTGCTGGACGTGCAGCAATAGTAATTGGGACTCCAGTCTGTAGTAAAAGTGCTGAAGTGCTGTTGCATGTGTGAGTGTTCATTAATATTACATCAGGTACACTCCATACAGTGCATCAAGATCAAAACTATTATCAGCTGGTAAGTGATAGTCATTGTTATATGGATTCCCTACAAGCAGGATTCATGCCAAAGCACATAGTGTACTGACCCTCTGTGAATAAAGAACTGTCCTTGAGGCTTTTGGGTTTGTTTTGTTTTTAAACATTATAGATCTAGGGTTTCAGAACTCGAGAAGGAGAATTTCTCTCATAAGGATCGCAGTGCGTCTGGATCGTGTTCCCTCCTGCAACAATGCTGTTTTTCAGTTCCCACAATACGCCACTCATTTCAATCAGAGCAGCAGCATCGTTGCAGGAGAGAGCATGAACTGGATACACTGTGATACTCCTAAGAGAAATCTCTTTAACCTGCCAAACGCGCCCTGGGAAAAAAGTAGAGAATGTGTTTCTTATAAACACTGCAGGATATTCGCTAACACTTTAATAAACCTGTTTTAAAACAAATTAGGTCATTTTTCTGAAAGCAAAGCAGTGTGTCTGATGCCATTTTGCTAAAACGTATTGCAAATAATGTACTATTGGAACTGCTGAGCTGGAAACTAGCTAATGGCCACTTCTCAGTCCAGATTGTCCTTCTTTGTTTTCCCAGTTGTATTCATTCAATTGTAATTGCCTTATTCTTGTGATTGTACAGCGAACAAACTTTGATAAATCGATGAATCAACCTTCCGCTTGCTCTAATTAATGAATCAACAGCAGGATGAACCCCTGTCCTCAGACTCCCCTCTGCTGTCCCTGGAAGGTGATATGAACCCCCTCTAGTTTTGACTGTCCTCAGACTCCCCTCTGCTGTCCCTGGAAGGTGATATGAACCCCCTCTAGTTTTGACTGTCCTCAGACTCCCCTCTGCTGTCCCTGGAAGGTGATATGAACCCCCTCTAGTTTTGACTGTCCTCAGACTCCCCTCTTCTGTCCCTGGAAGGTGATATGAACCCCCTCTAGTTTTGACTGTCCTCAGGCTTCCCTCTGCTGTACCTGGAAGGTGATATGAACCCCCTCTAGTTTTGACTGTCCTCAGACTCCCCTCTGCTGTCCCTGGAAGGTGATATGAACCCCCTCTAGTTTTGCCTGTCCTCAGACTCCCCTCTTCTGTCCCTGGAAGGTGATATGAACCCCCTCTAGTTTTGACTGTCCTCAGGCTTCCCTCTGCTGTACCTGGAAGGTGATATGAACCCCCTCTAGTTTTGACTGTCCTCAGGCTCCCCTCTGCTGTACCTGGAAGGTGATATGAACCCCCTCTAGTTTTGACTGTCCTCAGACTCCCCTCTGCTGTACCTGGAAGGCGATATGAACCCCCTCTAGTTTTGACTGTCCTCAGGCTCCCCTCTTCTGTCCCTGGAAGGTGATATGAACCCCCTCTAGTTTTGACTGTCCTCAGGCTTCCCTCTGCTGTACCTGGAAGGTGATATGAACCCCCTCTAGTTTTGACTGTCCTCAGGCTCCCCTCTGCTGTACCTGGAAGGCGATATGAACCCCCTCTAGTTTTGACTGTCCTCAGGCTCTCCTCTGCTGTACCTGGAAGGCGATATGAACCCCCTCTAGTTCTGACTGTCCTCAGGCTCCCCTCTGCTGTACCTGGAAGGCTATCTCACACAGCTTCTCGATCCACTCTGCCGTGGCTTGCTTCTCCGCGGCGAAGACGTGGATCTTCTCATTGGTCTCCACACAGAAGGCGGCCATGCTCTCCTTGGGGCAGGTCTCTGTGACGGCGGGCAGGATGCTGATGCACTCGGCCAGCCGGATGATCTTCTTGTCCATCTTCTTGGTGTTGGGCTTCTCGCCAGGGTTGCTGCAGTCGAAGTACTCAAGCCGGGCGATCCCATTCTGGCTGGCAGGGTACAGGATGAACCAGCTCTTCTTCCATTTCTAACCAGGACAAAGAAAGAAAGAAAGAAGCAGGTCCTTAGGGGCGTTGGGTTCAGCTGACTCCCTCAAAACATTTCAACTTTAACCATGGCCATTTCTTTTTTTCACAATTGGAAAAGTGGTGCTCGAGACACAAAATCAGACAATAAGGCGGCAAGGATGGAAATAAGGCTCCCACTGCATAGCAGTTTGATCCATTCCTGGTTTTGCTATGAGTTTAATGACACACCTGAGCGTGTTACCTATACACACTGTGGCTAATCAAGCTCCTAGTAAAACCTGGCATGGGTGAAAATGCTATGCAATAGGAGTCTTATTTCCAATCCGTGGACTGATAGCCTCCATACGGTGTGCTGCTCTTGCAATGGTCCCACTATGAGATCAGCTGTAGAAGACACAGTCTGAACCAGGGAGCCCATACCTGCACACACACACACACACACACACACACACACAGACACACACACACACACACACACACACACACACACACACACACACACACACACACACACACACACACACACACACACACACACACACAGACACACACACACACATAGTAAGTGTGTCAGTGAGGCAGCAGAGGCTGAGCATCCACCCGTCTGTCACTGCACTCCTACACTGTCGTCATGACAACCAGGATGTGGAGGAGGAAGAGACTTACTGGCCTTGCAAACTTCCTGTATTGTATTTGCCCTGAAATAACTTCCCCTTCAAACCATCTTTCCACTGAAAAGAGACTAAAGAAGACTACAGTAAAACAAGCATGTCAGCGACACCCCTCTGCCATACAAAATGAGCGTTATTATTATTATCATCATGAAAAAAGTAAATCCCAAACTGCCCCTGGCTCTATGGGGCACTTGTGAAACAATAACAATGTCAGCTATGGCAAGTGATCAGAATGGAGTTAAACATTCCCAAAGGAACAGAAGTGTGACACACAGAAAGAATCCCCAAGATTTACCCACAGAACAGAACGTACAGCATCCCTATTGCAGAGGAGATCAGGTCAAGCTAACTGATTACAAAGAGGGCTGAGCAGACAGTCTCAGCTTTTAAATATGTACAATAATTGTGCTCTGTTTAAAATGCTTTACTTCCATGGGAGAATGTTGCTGGAATAAAGGAAACTGTGGACCATGATTGGAGGTTCGATGAATGAATGATTCAATTTGTTTTAAATGAGGCAGGTGTGTATAAAAGGCTGCCCCTGGGCTGTATGTTCAGTCATGTAGAGGCTGGGGTTTAGGAAGGAGCTCCAGTGGGTTGCTGCCAAAAGGAACCAAGTGTGACTGTACGTCGTTCTTATGTGTCTAAAACAAATCTATTTTTCCTTTATTTTTGTTAAATGAAAGTGCTCAGTAGCATCACGATTTAAATGAACCACTCCAGTAACATAGAGAAATCAAGGCTTACCATAACCATAGACTTGCAGAAGCAGCGAGGGTTAATGATTCAGGCTGCTGTCAGTTTCATGTGATGGCAGGTGAATAGATTAGACTTTACCTTGCCTCTTGGTACACCACTGTTTTTCACTTTGACAGTTCCTTATTGCGGTACAGTCAGCTGATTTTCCCAGCAGTTACAGAATGCATCATTTAGACTGGGGCTACATGGATGAATGGATGAATGTTATATACTTTAAAACATGCTTGTATAGGACTACATGTATGATACTGATACAAAAAATAAAATGTGAGGACACAGTGTTGAGCCCCCCATTTCAGAATAAATGAACATAAGAACATAAGAAAGTTTACAAACGAGAGGAGGCCATTCAGCCCATCTTGCTCGTTTGGTTGTTAGTAGCTTATTGATCCCAGAATCTCATCAAGCAGCTTCTTGAAGGATCCCAGGGTGTCAGCTTTAACAACATTACTGGGGAGTTGGTTCCAGACCCTCACAATTCCATGTGTAAAAAAGTGCCTCCTATTTTCTGTTCTGAATGCCCCTTTATCTAATCTCCATTTGTGACCCCTGGTCCTTGTTTCTTTTTTCAGGTCAAAGAAGTCCCCTGGGTCGACATTGTCAATACCTTTTAGGATTTTGAATGTTTGAATCAGATCGCCGTGTAGTCTTCTTTGTTCAAGACTGAATAGATTCAATTCTTTTAGCCTGTCTGCATACGAGATGCCTTTTAAAGCCGGGATAATTCTGGTTGCTCTTCTTTGCACTCTTTCTAGAGCAGCAATATCCTTTTTGTAATGAGGTGACCAGAACTGAACACAATATTCTAGGTGAGGTCTTACTAATGCATTGTAAAGTTTTAACATTACTTCCCTTGATTTAAATTCAACACTTCTCACTATATATCCGAGCATCTTGTTGGCCTTTTTTATAGCTTCCCCACATTGTCTAGATGAAGACATTTCTCTATCAACATAAACTCCTAGGTCTTTTTCATAGCTTCTTTCTTCAATTTCAGTATCTCCCATATGATATTTATAATGCACATTTTTATTGCCTGCGTGCAGTACTTTACACTTTTCTCTATTAAATGTCATTTGCCATGTGTCTGCCCAGTTCTGAATGCTGTCTAGATCATTTTGAATGACCTTTGCTGCTGCAACAGTGTTTGCCACTCCTTCTATTTTTGTGCCGTCTGCAGATTTAACAAGTTTGCTTACTATACCAGAATCTAAATCATTAATTGTAGATTAGGAATAGCAGAGGACCTAATACTGATCCCTGTGGTACACCACTAGTCACCTCCTCTAATCAGTACTTTCTGTTTTCTACATGTTAACCACTCCCTAATCCATGTGCATGCATTTCCTTGGATCCCTACTGCTTTCAGCTTGAGAATTAATCTTTTATGCGGGACTTTGTCAAAAGCTTTCTGGAAATCTAAATAAACCATGTCGTATGCTTTGCAATTATCCATTGTCGATGTTGCATCCTCAAAAAAATCAAGCAGGTTAGTTAGACATGATCTCCCTTTCCTAAAACCATGCTGACTGTCTCCCAGGATACTGTTCCATATAGGTAATTTTCCATTTTGGATCTTATTACAGTTTCCATAAGTTTACATATAATAGAAGTCAGGCTTATTGGTCTGTAGTTACCTGGTTTGGTTTTGTCTCCCTTTTTATGGATCGGTATTACGTTTGCTATTTTCCAGTCTGTCGGTACAACCCCTGTGTCAAGACACTGTTGCATGATCTTGGTTAGAGGTTTGTAAATAACTTCTTTCATTTCTTTGAGTACTATTGGGAGGATCTCACCTGGGCCAGGGGATTTGTTTATTTTAAGAGCTCCTAGTCCCTTTAAGACTTCTGCCTCTGTTATGGTAAAGTTATTTAAAACTGGATAGGAACAGGTTGGCATGTGGGGCATGTTGTCAGTGTCCTCTTTTGTAAAAACCTGTGAAAAGTAATCATTTAATATATTTGCTATTTTTTTTTCTTCGTCTATGATTTTGCCATTTGTGTCTCTTAGACATTTAACCTCCTCTTTGAATGTTCTCTTGCTGTTATAATATTGGAAAAACATTTTGGAATTGGTTTTAGCCCCCTTAGCAATGTTGATTTCTTTCTCTCTCTCTTGGCCTTTCTAACTTCCTTTTTGACTTGTGTTTGCAGTTCCAAGTACTCTATAAATTAGAAAGGGAAATGTAACAAAAGCCGTTTGAGATTTGCAGCTGCTTCTTTGGTTTACACTACAAGTACATGGCAGAGGTCTATTACATCACTGGTGCTTTTCTATCCTATAGGGGTTCGAAGTCTCCCACTGAGGCCAGAGATGGTCTGTCCGGTTCAGGCCTGTTACACACAGAGACTATAAAAAGCCATGTCATACACCCACAAGGTCAGTATGATGAACTAGCCCTCCCAGGACTGACTGCATCGGGATGCAAGCCATGTCATACACCCACAAGGTCAGTATGATGAACTAGCCCTCCCAGGACTGAATGCATCGGGATGCAAGCCATGTCATACACCCACAAGGTCAGTATGATGAACTAGCCCTCCCAGGACTGAATGCATCGGGATGCAAGCCATGTCATACACCCACAAGGTCAGTATGATGAACTAGCCCTCCCAGGACTGAATGCATCGGGATGCAAGCCATGTCATACACCCACAAGGTCAGTATGATGAACTAGCCCTCCCAGGACTGAATGCATCGGGATGCAAGCCATGTCATACACCCACAAGGTCAGTATGATGAACTAGCCCTCCCAGGACTGAATGCATCGGGATGCAAGCCATGTCATACACCCACAAGGTCAGTATGATGAACTAGCCCTCCCAGGACTGAATGCATCGGGATGCAACGTGTATACCTGGTGCAAAGCTATTCTTAAAGGCTGCATCAGCCTGTTTCAAGTCAGTCACAATGACGGGCAGTTCAGCAAACATGAAGCAGAGCATTGGAGGAA